>VWZG01003588.1:0-329696 GCA_013396735.1 Grallaria varia
GCCATGGCCGCACCGCCTCTGCGCAGGCGCCGCGTGCCACGTGCCACGGCGGCCGGCGGGGCTCAGGCGGCTCCGGGGAGGGGCTGGAGCCGCTGCGCGGGGTGTGCGGGGCGCGGGCGGAGCTGCCCGGCCGGCCCAGGGCGCGGGCAGCTGCCTGCTGCAAGCAGGGGGAACAAACTGAGCTGTCGGCACTGCCCCGCAGCCGGGAGGGCATCAGGCACAGCATCGCCACCCCATCGAGGGAGGGGATTGTCCCGCTCTGCTCTGCGGCATCTCACCCTGACTATTGTGTGGAGTTTTGGGCACGACAATATAAGAAAGACACTAAGCTCTCAGAAAGCGTCCAAAGGAGGGCAGTGAAGATGGTGAAGGGCCTTGAGGGAAAGCCCTGTGAGGAGCACCTGAGGGCACTTGGTACGTTCAGCCTGGAGGAGGCTGAGGAGAGGCCTCATGGCAGTCAACAGCTGCCTCAGGAGGGGAAGCAAAGGGGGGACTCTGGTCTCTTTTCTCCGGTGACCAGTGACAGGGCCTGAGGGAGTGGCATGAACCTGTGTCAGGAGAAAATTAACGCTGGACATTAGGAAAATGTTCTTCACAGTGGGTGGTTGGGCACTGGGACAGGCTCCCCAGGGAAGTAGTCGCAGCCCCAAGCCCGACAGAGTTCAGGATGCATTTAGACATTGCTTTCAAGCACGTGGTATGATTGTTGGGGTGTCCTGTGCAGGGCCAGGAGCTGAACTCGATGACCCTTGTGGTTCACTTCCAGCTCAGAATATTTTGTGATTCTGTGAGCTTGCCCGGCCAGGCCTGAGGCTTGGACTGTGAGCAGCTGCCTGACCTGTGCAAGGAAGCACCCACTAGCCCAGGCCAGGGCTGGCTTGCACAAGCCCCACAAACCAAGGACAGGAGGGTGAGGGTGGGCATGGGGGTGACCCTGAAGGGTCCGATGGCCAAGGTGATGAGGGCCTAATTAGGTTTTGGCAGACCAGCTACTCAAGAAAGGGAAGTAAACAATTTGGCCTGTATCAGGAGTAGTGTGGCCAGCAAGACTAGGGAAGTCATTCTGCCCCTGTACTTGGCATTGACCACCTGTGTCCTGAATTCAGGTAGGACAATGAGGTGCTGGAGCATGTCCAGAGAAGGACAATGAAGTTGGTGATGGGACTGGAGCACAGGTCCGGTGAGGAGTGGCTGAGGGAGTTGGGGGTGTTCAGCCTCAAAAGGAAGCTCAGGGGTGACCCTATCCCTCCCTGAAAGGAGGTTGTAGCCGGGTGTGGATTGGCCTCTTCTCCCAGCCAACTAGGAACGGGATGAGAGGACATAGTCTTAAGGGCTGGAGGAGTTTTAAGTTGGACATTAGGAGGAATTTCTTCACAGAAAGGTTGATTAGACATTGGAACAGGCTGCCCAGGGAGAGGGTGAAGTCACCATCCCTTGAGGTTGTTTAAGGAAAGACTGGACATGACACTTAGTGTTCAGTCATAGGTTGGACTGGATGAGCTCAGAGGTCTTTTCCAATCTAATTGATTCTATGATTCTCTTTGTCTAGTCTCATGCCAGAGCATGTTCTGTGGGTTCAAAAATGCAGTGGTTGGGGCAGAAAGCTGCAGGACACCCAGCAAGTAGTCATTGGCCTGCAGCATGGTTCCCCAGGTATGGACTGATGAAAACATCGTTTTCTTAGGTATTTAAAAATGGTCATTTATGTAAAACTTGTGGGTGCATCTGCAGTGTATGTTAGGGACCATGTGGCTGCTTTGTGTGTTAGTAGGTCTTCACTGCAGAGTCCTATATACTCTTTTTAGCCTCCCAATAATTCAGGGTCTGTAAATAATTGCTGTGACCTAATTATCTTGGGTTTGTGTTCCAGAATGATCATTAAGACAGAGTAGATTGCTTTTAAACTACAGTGTTTCAATTTATATCCTATTTATGCATACCACGGAGCAGAAGCTTGTGTTTCCTCCATCTTTCTGTGGCGAGTTTCCTCTGGAATCGTATGACTTGTCCTGTCTAAATTCATTGATGTGGAGAGAGAAACTCCTCCTCTTTCCCCCTTTGAAGTTGCTCTAAAAAAAGAAAATGGTTTCATTAAAATTAATTGTGGGTTTGGGAGAACTAATAACACAAGCAAGTTCCTAAAAGAGGATACCTAAAGTACCCTAGCGTGAGAGCTGCTGCACGTTAAGGGTGTGTTACTCAACCTTCTAAACCTCCCACTTTCAAGGTGCTGCCAAATCCACCCTTTCCTTGGCCTGGCCTCTCCTGTAGTCTACCTTCTTCCTCAGTGCCCTTAATTTTCTTCCTCTCTTTTGTCTTTCTTTGATAATCTTCAGCTTTCTTGCCTTTTTTTTTATCACAGATGATTTTTAGCAAATTCATTGGGTAGTGCAGTTGAACAAGGTCAAACTCAACAACGAAGACACATATTTCCTTATGGAGGCTTGCCAATGTGTTTATCATATGTATAGTCTGGAGAAGATACAGTGTGTGAACGAAGGTTAACCCTGCCAGTGTTCCCCATACATAGTTATGATGCTAAGGAAAAGAAAGTCCTGCAGTGAATCTGAGTCCCTGCACATTTCAGGATGTGATTTGTGACACAGTTTTGACAATTTTGAACACTGCAGAAGAGGCAGCAAACATAAAACCTTTAAACAAGGGAGTTGGTGTGTCTGGATAATATAAGCAGAAAAGGAGTTGTATGAACTAGTAAACACAAAAGCCTAAGGTGAATGTTTGTCCTGAAACTTTCATTATAAAGTTTTGCCAGTGGTTTCAGTAAGCAGATAGTCATTACACTGCAGATAATAAACAGAAAATCCATCTTCTGTAGATTGGTGAGACAGGTTCACTTCATTAGCTCCTACTGCTGCGGCAGCTGGTTTTGGTAAAGGTGCTACTTGTCTCTCTAGAAACTGACTGAAGAGGAGCTATTGTGTGGCACAGTTCTGCAACAGTTATTGCCTTTTGGTTGAGACATAGAAAGTAGTCGGGCACAATTTTAGCAATTGCCAAACTCGCACTACCGTGTCCTGGAGTATTTTAATCCTACTGCCACTAACGAATTCTTCACATTGTTGTCCTAAATTCCACCCGAATGTCCGCTGAAGTTTGATTCGGATAATGCTTAGACATGGTGTATGCAGGCAGCTGGTGGATCCCCTCTAGGTGCACACGGGAGCACGCGGGGCGGTAGGAGGGGTGTTCACCGATGCCACGAGCCGCTGGCGCCGGGCGATGCCCCCGGCGGGGCAGGAGGCGAGCGCCGGCCGGGGCTACGGCCGGGCCGGCCCGGGACAGGGCGGAGCTGGTTCCGCCACCCGGGAAACCGAAACAGAAATCGCGGCGGGGGCCGCCCCGATTCCCCGCCCTCGGCGAGGGGGGGGGCGCCGCTACCTGCGCCCTTTCCCGCCCCCGGGAGTTTCCGCGGGGAGGTGTCCGGGCGGCGCTGTCTGCGGACGGACAGACGGACGGACGGCGCGGGCTGTCCCGGCGTCCGGCGGTGAGCGGGGACGGGGCTCGGGCTGCAGGGCCGGGAGGGGGCTGGGGAGAGCGCTGGCGGGATGGTACGGGATGGGGCTGGGGAGCCGGGAGGGGGCTGCCCTGGGGAGAGCCCTGGCGGGATGGACGGGACAGGATGGGGCAGAGCTGGGGAGAGGCGCCGGGAGAGCCCTGGCGGGATGGACGGGATGGGACGGGGCTGCGCTGCCGGGGCGGAGGCGGTCGGGTCCCGCTCCGCTGTCCCCGCAGCGTGGCCGGCTGGCAGCGGGCCGGGGCTGCGGAGCTGTCGCGGGGAAGGTCCCCGCCTGCCCCGGCCTCCCGAGCGGCGCGGTCTGTCCGCAGCGTCGCTGGGGCTGCGCGGGGCAGGAAGGGGCTGGAGCCGGGCTCTGCCGCTGCCAGCGCTGGGGAGTGCCTTCCAACTGAACGTGTGCAATGTTGTCGAAATTGAAGTTGTTGACATTCCTTGTTCCTTAGCAGTAGGACTTCTTTTTCCCCAGTGGGATTGTGTTTTGCAGGGTCTGTCGATCAGTTTTCTTAAAAGCACATAAGGACTTTTTTCATCACTGGTGGGCAATGACTTGTCACTTAGACCGAAAATTATTCCCTAAAAGCAGCACAGGAAACCTTTTTTTATGAGTGTGGTTGTGTTGAGCCAGTCTATGCAGTTTTGGGCTAGCTTTTTTTTCATTTTGGATTTTGGTGTTTTTTTTGTCTGTGTGTGTGTGTTTTTAATTTTATTTTTATTGTAGGTTTTGTTTAATTTTTTTCTTTGTTAATCCCTGACACACAGAAAGTCCCACAGGGGTTCAGAAGTTTGGTATCCAGTTACTCGTATTTAATATGGTGGATATAAGGATGCTCCCAGGCAGCACACATCTCAGAGGAAATGGATTGTAAAGCTATGCACGATAAATAGAGAAATAAACCTTTGGCTTGCAAATTACTCATGTGATGATGTTGAAATATGGGCAGAACTGGAGAAAGAGTCTTGTGCTTTAGCAACTCCTTGAAGTGCTTGCATGTAATTTTATTTTTCCACTTCAGGCAAGACCAGTTCTTTTAACTGAGAAGCTAAGTAAAGCCTACTTAGTGATATGATATCTTCATGAACCGTGGTTATATAGAATGGTTTACAGTATAAAGTGAGTGCCCACCACTGATACTAGTACAAGATTTGAGGGATAAAAAGGAAGAGTGAATTCTGTGTTGGTAAATGGACAGCTTTTTTGCCAGAGGTGGAAATGTAATACTAAATTGCTGCATGATTTTAAAAATCAGCTTTTATAGTCTAGATACTGCTTTCATTAACATTCAGTGTTTAGAATTTGCTAGATACAGGGAAAAATAGAATCATAAAATCATTTAGGTTGGAAAAGTCCTGTAAGATCGTTCAGTCCAAGCCTTAACATGGCACTCTCAAGCCCACCACTAAACTGTGTCCCGAAGTGCCATGTATGTCTACATGTCTTTTAAATCACCTCCAGGATGGTGACTCCACCACTTCCCTGGGCAGCCTGTTCCAGTGCTGGACAACCCTTTCAGTAAAAAAAAATTTTCCTAATATCCATTGTAAACCACTCCTTGCACAACTTGAGGCAATTTCCCCATGTCCCATCCCTTGTTACTTGGGAGAAGAAACCAATCTCCATGTCTCTACCTTTGCTTTTCTGGTAGTTGGCAAGGTGAAGGGTTTGCAGCTTTTCTCAAGCCTAAAAGCACAAAACTGAGAATATGCAGGTTATAGTCACTTTTTCTTGTTATTTAGAGCTTTTTGGGTAATAGTGAAACTGCCAAGAATATTATTAGTATTGTGCTGTTGTTTGGGGACACTTTGAGGAACAGAACAGAGCAGAGCTGACGCTTGGTCTAATCTGTACAGATGGCACGTGCATGAAAATGCTATCAGAGAGTAAATTAGTTTAATTGTGGTATGTACTTGTCTTTATCCACAAAAGGCCAGAGCATCTAGAAGCTTATGTTTTTCTTCAGAAAGTCCCTCAGGACCAGTTTGTATCTTTACCTGACTTTACACAGGCGGTCTCAGTTCCTTTTATGACTGCGCTGTTTCTTTTCATTCCACTCCCACTAATTCAGCACCAAAAAAGCACAATGAATAGAAGTCCCACTGTGAAGAAAAGTAGAAATGTTCTTTTATAATAAAGAGTAATCACTTTCAGGCTTTGTTAACAGCATATAGCTTGGTCATGGGAAGGAAGATGGGATGATAGGGGTTAGAAAACAGCCATAGCATCTTTTACTTTTTGTGTAGGTTGGAAACCTGATCTCTCTGAACACCCCGGATACAAAGCATGGGTCCTCTCTGACTGAGCTGTCCTAGTGACCGCAAAGTTTCCAACCTGACTGCCCTAATGCTGGGGGTGCACTGAAGGCTGAGTGAACTGATGTAGAGTGCTGGTGAAAGTCACCCTATCCAGCTTGGAGGGGTGGGGGTGCACAGTACTGCTCTGCCACCATCACTCCTGGGGTTTGGTTTTGAGTTTGAAAAGGAACAGCCCTTGCCTTTTCTGATGCTGCATCTGCTGTCCTGTCCAGCCTTTTGAATTCTCAGCACATGGTCTGAGTTCTTTGCCAAGTCAGACACGTCATTTTACTTGGTTTTTCTCACTTTAGAGCTTACGTAAATACTCTAGCCCATGAGAAATATGTGCCACAAAGCTTCCACATCCTTGTGGTGAGGGTAAGAAAGATAGTGATCCTAACCAGAAACTGTACCTGGGTAAACAGCATTGCTTCATGGCCTCGGGGGACTGAGTCTGCTGCTTGTCCTTGAGATAAGGTTGTGTTTGCTGCTTTTCTTTTTTCTTTATATTTTAAGTGTTTTTTAGTTTGGTTGTTATTTCTTGTCCAAAATAGATGGTTGCAGTGGATTATGAAAAAGGGAAATGAGAGCTCTCTAAAGAGGGCATGCTCTACTCCGTTCTGCTGAGGGAAAAGGAGATCCTTCTCTCTTCTATAAACAAGCATGAGGCAGAGAGAATAAAACTCAGGACCTAACCATGGAAAAACTGTTTTTAACTACTACTTGGAAATCTGGATGATCATACAGTAGTTTGATTCTTTTTTGAGCTGTCATCTTTTTCTGCCGAAAAATCCCCTGTTATCTCAGCCTTGTGATTACTAGTTTTTCTTTCCGTGAAGCAAATGATCTATATGAGTACAAACTAGTCCTTCTGCTTGAGCTGGTATGTACTGTCTTTATTTGTTTTGCTTTTTTAATAGACTGACACGGAACACTGCGAAATTATCATCAGGGGTAAATACGGGTTCAAAAAAACATGACGACTTCAGGGATTATATTGAGACGTTTTTAATGGTTTTGAGTGATGTAACCAGGTTAAATACAAGGTAAGTGCTCTAGACATTATGTGTTGAAAACTATTTATGTCAGTATTTTAATGACTGACTATGCATACGTTTTTAACTTGAATAAGTAACTCTGTCTGACTTAAAGTAAAAATCTGGGATGAGAAGGGACTTTTTGGGAGGATGAACCCAGTTTCCTGTAAATCAACTTCAGCAAAATAGTTGTAATAGTAACCTAAAAAGTTATTTTCAGGACTACCGGGGACAGAACAAACTGCTGGAAACTACTTCAAAAGCTGATTGCTTTTGTGATAACTCAGTTTCTGACTTTCTTTTGAAACTGGTGAAAATTTCAGTTCAAGTCTAGTTCTGATCAGTTATTTACAAAAAAACCCAAACCAACAGGTTGTGTATCTTAGGTGGTTACTTATTTGTGCTTTGTACAATGATATTAATAGATGCTCCATGACTTCCCCTTCTTTCTGAATACATCACATAAAATGCCAATAAAAAGCTGGACATAAACTAATTGAGAATGTTATTATCTCTGTCGTTCCTTTCCAAACAATGAATTCCTTCTTTTTTGCACATCCATCACAGTGGTGTATCCTTACTGTACCAGTTCCTCTAATGACAAGCTTTATCATAATAAATTACAAGAATGAATTACAGGGGAGGTTCACTAATAACTTCTAAATAAATTTCTATAGCAAAGACTTCTCCATTTTGTCTTCACCCAGGCTACTAATTATTATCTTCTTCATAATATAAATTATTAAATCTAACTGTATAATGAGCTGTTGATCAGCCTTATCAATTATTTTCATTCTTACTTTGCTAAAACAAATTTAGGTGAAAAGTGTTTTCAGGTTTGTTTCTTTTCTTTTCAGGAGTGGTTTTGCAAATTGGACAGTAATGGAGTATATGAGCACGGGTAGTGATAGCAAAGAGGAGATTGACTTTTTGCTAACTGATCTAAATATGTCTAAGGTGATAGACATCATGGAAAACCTTGAAGACATTGCAGTCTATGAAGACAGCTTAATTACAATGTGTGAAGAGGCAGATCAGAATGATGAACGTGCGGAATCTTTACTGTTTTGTGAAAGGGAGGTTTCTTTTATGTCCTCCGTCAAATACGGGACTGTGGAAGACCTGCTGGCTTTTGCAAATCAGGTGTCTAATACTGCAAAACAATTTAAAGGATGCAGACAACAAGAATCTGGAATCCTCTTGAATATGGTATGTCTGTTTTCTTTTTACTTGACATCTAGTAGAGCTTATGAATTAGAAAGTTTTAATGAATCTAAATAAAGATCACCCTAGTCCCAGGAGTAACAGTCAGGCTGTGGTTTCTTGTGCAACCCTGGGGCTGAAGGGGATCTCTGAGGCCATCAAACCTAGATCCTGCAGTCTCAGGCAGCTACAGAGAAAGGTCTGTTCTTCAGAAAGATCCACTTTATTTTGCCTCATGATATCCCTGGAGATTTGAAGACATTTCCCAATATTGAATACAGTCTTGAGAAAAGCAGTGAAAAAGCAAAATCCATAACTCATTGTGTGCTTTCAGTGCTTAAAGGAGACTTAAAATATTCACAACTCACAAAAAAGAGGGAGAGTGACTTTACAGGAGCATGTAGTGATAGGACAAGGGGGAATGGTTTTAAACTAAAGCCAGAGAGATTTAGATCAGATGTTAGGGAGAAATTCTTTACTCTGAGGGTGGTGAGGCACTGGAACAGACTGCCCAGAGAAGCTGTGGATGCCCCATCCCTGAAAGTGTTTAAGGCCAGGTTGGATGGGGCCCTGAGCAACATGATCTAGTGTGTGGCATCCCTGCCTATGACAGAGAATTGGTACTAAGTGATCTTAAAGGTCCTTTCTAACCTAAGCATTTCTATGGTTCTGTGAACTATGATGGTTTACACATTTAGGAGACAGGATCTTTCAGTACCTTGTGTTCATGCAGTAAGAAGAGTTCATTATACAAACTTCCAAAAATAAAGATCTAGGATCTATTGATATAGTCACTAAATTTGTTCTATCTGCACAAAATGTCAGTAGTAGCATAAGGAGGAAGAACACAGAGCTTCAAGTGTGATTTTAAGAATTACGATACTATGTCATATCTCATACTGCTAAATTCAAGTATAGATGTGTTGTTTTGAGAGATGTTCGTTTTTTCCCTAAAATTATTTGTGTTCCACAAGCATCTTTGGATGTTAGTGTCATATGACTTCTATTTAAGATCAATTGCTCTAGAAACAATTATGAAATGGAAGTTTATTCATATATGTTTGTGCTGCTGCTATTTTTTCTTAAGATGTTCTATCATCTTAAATATTTGCAGGGAATATGTTTTATATGTGAACACTGGTTGCTTGAGGCTTACTGGTTACTCAGGTATAAAATAGCACAGGGTATTGCTTTATTCTGATTCGGAGGCAGCATGGCAGTATTGCAAAACAATCAGTTTTCAACTCTAACATTGAAATGGCACTTAGTAATATTAAATGTTTCCTATACTTAGGGTAGACACTGTTCTACATACTCGTGGTTGTTTTGCTTGGATATTGTTTCTACAGATGCATACAATTGGTATGAACCAAGTACTATTAGGTGCATGTGATCCCATTAAGCAACTGCAAGCTGGAGGCAGGCCATTACCTGTGCATGCATTTCAGCAGGGGCATCTACCTTGTAAAAATATACAGCATTTTAGTTAGGATCAGGAATGTTTCTGTTTGCCTGGTGTCCCACACTGACTGCATCCATGGCTCACATCACAAAGGGTTTTGAAGTGCACAAGCTGGATTTCTTTCAGCTGAAACTAAACTGAAGGATGCATTTGCAGTCACAACCATCCATTCAGAGGGCCAGGCTAGGAATTAGTCCTGAAAGCCTGAGTAATGTAGTAGATTTTGCTCTCTAGCTCTGCAAATCCACTCTACTCAGCCTACTAGCCTTTCCAGGATAAGGTGTGACCCATGTAGATTAGTTAGTCTCAACCCCCTGAAATGCAGAAGTAAGCAAGCAAAATATGTGGTTTGCTAGAATTGTAAAGATTGTTTTTCAATAAGTAGAGGGGAAGCTTATTATCTATATCCCAAGAAAAATACTTCTTATTAATAGACACTCCCCTTGCCGCCTAAGGTTAAGGACTTATCCTCTCCAAATTTAAGAACTTTGAAGTATTAAATTTATTTCACTAATCACAAATGATAATTTTAGCAGTCAAGAAGGCACTTTCCTAACTGAAAAGAGATGAAGGTAGGTTAAGCATGAAAGACTATGTGTGTTATATCTTAAAAAGAGATCTAAACCAAATCTTCTTAATATGCTGTTATCTTAAAAAGGGTAGCTGAAGAGCTGAATATGTGAGGCCATGTGACAGACATGAGGTGATAAATATCCTTGATCTGATTTTACATCTTGTCAAGAATCTTGATAAAGAAGCAGAAAACAGTGTAATGGCATTCCAACTACTGACAATACTGTGTATCTCTGAATTAATTAGCAGCATATTCATGGTAAACATTATCTATTCTTTAGCTGAGAGAATATAAAGAGACTGAAGAAATAATATCAGACCTCAAGCAGTGCTCACATGGCCGTAGTTAGATGTTTGGTCCCTCCCTGTCACGTGTAGAGGGAGGGAGCTGTTTCAGAGAAAGATTTAGAGCAAAATACTGACATAGATGCCCTGAATTGCTTCCTGGAGAAGCCCTCCTTGCCTAGTTGATGATACAGAGCAAGCAAAAGGTGCTAACATTACGCATAAAACAGTGTTATTCCTGCTCTTTTTTTCTTTAAACCATAGTGTAAAACTAGAGGAAGGTGGCTGGTAAAATCATGGCAGGACTTCAACCTTTTACTAACCAGCAGAAACTCCGATACAAGATGGAAAATTAAAATGTGCTCCTTTAGCAGTACATGTGATATTAGGAAATGCTGAAACTCTTGCTCACATTGTATAAGATAACCTGTGAGTATCAGGTATGTGGCATAACAAGTTAACAGATTACAGGAAGGACAAATGTGCAGGTAAATCTAATAACAAGAGGTTGGTAATTTCATTAACCCAGCTGCTGTTGTTGTTGTTTCAAGACAATTAATTGCAACTTACACTTTGTAAGTTAGTCACTGAAGAGAAACGTGGATGCCAGGTCTGTGAATGAATGCCACACCTCACATGCTGTTCCTATTTGGTGTTTCTAAATAAAGACTACTGAGCAAGTCACGCACATATATAAGTGATATGTTATTTTTTTTCCCCACTACGTGTATAAAATTAATTATATTTGGAATAGTTTTAACTTCACTGTGTTTTTTTCATTATTTAACTCTGCAGATCACTCCCAAGAATGGGCGCTATCAAATTGACTCAGATGTGCTCCTGTTTCCGTGGAAGCTGACTTACAGGAACATTGGCTGTGATTTTATTCCTCGGGGAGCTTTTGGGAAGGTGTACTTAGCCCAAGACAGAGAAACCAAGAAACGAATGGCATGCAAACTGGTATGTTAGTTCAATAGTTTTATCTCTGAGCAAATATTGTACAATATAGTACATAGAGTATATTTTCAAATATGTCTGCATCAAATTCCACTGTTGGCTGATGATCGTCTTAGTTTTGTTGGCCTACACAAGGTAGGAAAAACGCACGTTTTAACTGTTAACTTGTTTTAAGTTTTTGACTTTGATACTGCAAAAGTTTCTGTATTTTGACAGTATCTGGAAGTATGTGTAACTGGCACAAAGGCTGTGGTGCAGTAGATTTCCTGCTTGTTCTGCTGTACTCACCATAGTAAAATATCAGTGTGAGATCATGTCCCTGCTGAATGCGGTGGCAAAACCCTGTTGCTGCAGATGGGTTTAGGCTCTTGTCCTTTAACTGAGGTCCTCAGATTTCAAACTTCTTTACTCCAGTGCCATGAAAGTCCCTGAGAGTTCAGTACATGCAACTCCTACTGTGTTTTGGGCACTGAGTTAGGATTGTGAGATGTCTCAAGAAAACTGCTGACCACTGCTCTACTTTTATGCAAACCAACATTTTCTTTCAGTTTTGCCTTTTAGTATACTATTCTGAATGGAGCAGTAAAATATTCAGGGGCAGTAAAAGCTCAGCTAGGTCATTGCTCTGTATCCACCAGCTCATGTATAAGTACCTGTATTACTTCTGTGTGTGAAAGAGTTGGGGAGGCAGCTGTATGTCCTTCCCTTGCAGCCAGTGTGTCCAAATGGAGACAGATTTAGTCTTCTGCTCCTGCATAACTCACTGCAGAATTGAAGCATCATAATGTTTCTGAAAATAAAAACAGTATTTCTCATTGAAATAAAAATACCAGCCTCTTACTCGGTTCACAGATGTGAGTCTGAGGGAAGGAGCATAAAATGGGTTGTAGTAGATTTTCTGTGTGTAAGCAAACACTGCTTTTATTGTCTTAGCAATCTGCCATCAGTACTTCTAAAAGAAATGCAGTACTGCTGGGCTCTTGCTTTAAAGCAGGTTTGATTTCTTCTAAGCCATAAAACAGTGCTGATAAGGACTGAATTGAGGTCAGTAATGGTCCTGAGCAGGGTTAGTCTGCAGACTATGCTGAGCACTGCAAGCACCAATCCACCTGTCAGATGTGTGTACAGTTCTAGTAGAGCAGATGAGACGGCACAAAGCTAATGGAAAAACCAAGTGGGAATTTTATCTCCTTCACCAGGAAGTTTGCATAAAGCTTTTGCGTAACCACTGGATTTTGACGGGAATAACTCTTGCTACATTGCTTTTTCTGGAAGACTGCACTTTTTATTTGGGCATGATTCCAAAATCTCTCTCAGCTTTTAAAAGGATGTCTCTCAACCGCAAAGGAAGAACAAGTCACTGCATCAAAGTAAAGCTCTGTATTTTAACAAGTGGTTAGGAGTGCTCTCTTTCTTTCATATTAATCTGTAGGATAACTAGTGTTAGTATGGATAACTGGTTTTTTGAACTGCTTTTCTGTGGTTTTGTTTCAATGTCCTAGGTCCCAGTGGAACAGTTCAAACCATCAGATGTTGAAATACAGGCATGTTTCCGTCACGAAAACATTGCTGAATTATATGGCGCTATTTTGTGGGATGAGACGATCCATCTCTTTATGGAAGCTGGAGAGGGAGGATCTGTCATGGAAAAGCTGGAAAGTTGTGGTCCTATGAGAGAGTTTGAAATTATCTGGGTGACAAAGCATATTCTTAAAGGACTTGACTTTCTCCACTCTAAGAGGATTATCCACCATGATATCAAACGTACGTCTCTGTGGTTCCTTGGGGTACTTTCTGTTCCAGGCTGGGCTGGAGCCCTGGTGGAAAGTCTGGGATTGACTCATGACATAGCCTCATGTCTCTGGGAGGGAGGGAAGGATGGATAATGCTTAACAAATGGCAAGGTAGGGTTCTAGAGAAAAGTTATTTACACTCCTTATTAATTCACTTCAGTGTAGAGGATAATTAGAATGTCATAGATACTTTGCTGTTCATGAGCAACTCAATTTAACTAAAAACCTAAAGAATGAAATTATCGGTCTATGTTAAGACAGAAGTTTCCTACTTTCCATGTAAATTCATCCTGAGTGTTTCCATGCTCACTTTTGGCTTGTGCCTTCTTTTATGTATCTACATGGCTGTTTCTCAGTTTGAGACACTTTGGAACTAAATATGTAATTTGTGCTGGTTTTTGTCTTTCAACAATTACAACAATTTTTGGTATATATTTGCTTTTAAAGAACTCTGGATACTAACACGTATAAATAATCAAAACACATTGATATATCTAAATTAATTATACTAATATTAAATTGCTTAACATTAAATTGTAATACATTATATTTAATTTAATATTAAATGCTGTTTCTCCCAGCACCACCTCACCTCGCAGACAGGTGTATTTCTACAGGTGCGAGTTTATTTAGCTAAACTTGAGGGTTTGAAACAGAAATATTCAAACTGAAGCATTATAATAAATAGTTAACAGAAGGTGATTATCAGGAATTGCTAAATTTTTACATTCGTTTTGCATTTGATTTTTGATAAGTTAATATAGGTCAGTACTTCAGATGTAAGCCTTTGAGATTCTGCCAACTATAAAACTATTTAATTTTTCCCTTAATTGCTCTTTTTCTCTTGTAGTAAGAGTCTTTCCCATGGGTTTATTGTCATTGTCAGTAACAATGGCATTAATTAAAAGATCTAAAAATCTAACCAGCCCAAAGCCTACTGCATTTAGATAGTAGATAGAACTGGTCCATTAGGATGTGGTGGGATATGAGTGTGTTTCACTTTTTCCAACCTTTTCCTGTGTTGCTGGATGCAGGGCAGGTGATGAGGCAGAGGTCCCCTGGGGCTGATGGCTGCCAGGTGCCTGGGGGTGAGCCCGGCCATGTTCCTGCCTCTTTGGTGCCAGGGGGTGAGCTGGGGACCCTGGGCCTGAAATGGCAGCCATGCCCACTGCCTCCAGGGAGCGGAGGTGTGTGTTTTCCCTTGCCAGGTGGAATCAATAGAAAAGGCTGTTTCCCAAACATCCCTGATGTCTTCCTCACTCCATCTGCTGCTATTGAGTTGCTATTGAGTCTCTCCTGGTGATACAGAAGCAGATGGGCATTTTACTGAGTGAAATATGACCTGAGCCAGGAAGGAGAGGAGGTCATTCTGGCTCTTCGTGTTCAGTGCTGCCACTCATTTTAACCTCTGGTTGGAGAGCAGTTAAACTATGAGGCTGTTTGGTGGAGGACACTTCAGTTCAAGGCAAGCTGGGTTGAGCCCCAGGCAGGCAGCAGAGCCTGCTGCACTGTGGCAGTGTGGCCCTTTGCACTGTCCATCATGGGATGTTTAAAATCCATAGCCTCAAAGTTATCCGTGAAATTACAGATTTAGGTAGTTTTGTAGCACTAAGGAGGCAGCTGTGTGAAGCATTGCTTCAGGAATGGGTACTACTGAAATCAAACCTGTGTCTTCCCACTGGACGGTCATGGTGGGCACTGTCAAAATGGAAAATGGCCCACAGTTTCCTCTGGGAAGTTTCTGTTGTGTAACTTGGAGGCTTCTTTTTACCACATCTTCTGGAACAGCAAACAGGAATTTCTCAAGGCTCACACAGATGCTATGTTCATAAATATTTGATCAGAAATACAGCTGCAAACAAAGCCTCAGAGTACAAATATGTGCCTTAGGCAGAGTTTTATGAAGGAAAGTGAATTAAGCTCTCCTAGATACTGCTGCTGGGAGTTTGGAAAGTTTGGTCTCTTATTATTTTTGCAGCCCAAATCTGTTGTCCATTGTCATGCCAAGCTGCTCTTGCTGATCAGTGCGGGAGACTGGTATGGCTGCTGTGGAGGGGGCTCACTTATTCTCTGTTTACGTCTTCACTTAAATTGTTAGTGTCACCTCTTCGTGACCAACAGCTGTGCTGTTTGTGGCCAGAGCTGCACAACATGCTCTCCACCTTGCAGATCATTAAATATCTTCAGAATACTGTGCTGAGATGCCCAGCAGCCTTCCACTTTCCTCCCTTGCCTTCAGCTTTTTCTCTCTCTTTATTTTTTATTTTAAGGTAGGAAATTGACCAAACATAAATTCTTCTTTTACATAAACCAGTCTGGCTTGATTTTTAAGGTATGATTTAAAATTGGACCAAATGACTACCAGACCTGTTTCAGCTAGAAGGGCTGTCTACTGTAGAGATTTGTGCTAATTTCTCTTCCTTTCGGGCTAGTATCTGAATGAAACAGGCATATTTTGAAATAAATGCCAGTGCTAGAAACTAAACTGTTGTCAATTTTGTTTTTCTTTTAGCAAGCAACATTGTCTTTATGTCTACTAAGGCTGTTTTGGTGGATTTTGGCCTAAGTGTTCAAATGACTGAAGATGTTTACTATCCCAAAGACCTTAGAGGAACAGAGGTAAGAAGCTGGAGGAACAAAAACTCTTATGTTGTATTACTCCTGTGGTTGTGATGCTTAGGCTCAAATTTGAAGCTTGAGGGTTAGAAACGTGGGTAAAAGAGTTATTATAAAACATATCAAAAAGTTACAAACATTAATATAGTCTCAATTGTATTTTTATTTTCAACTTGCCATCTGGAGAATCAAGCGTTAGGCGTTGAAAGCCATGTCACTTTCTCTGCAGTCACATTTGTTCGCCATTACTGAAGTCAAACAGTACTCTGGGGAGGATTGTTTACAACGTATCAGCTGCTGGTCAGAGACACTTCAAACAGGAATTTGCTCTTTGCTGTAGCAAAGATTTCTTCTGAGATATCCACTATGGACTGGGGTGCTCTACTCAACACAGTGCTTTGAATCAGATGTCCGTGTTTCATCTTAGCATTTCTAAGCTCTGTTCCCCATCTGCCTGTAACCCTTTAGCTCTTTGAGTGTTATGGCACTGTTGATGATTATCTGGTAAATTTTCTTAGGCATTACAGTGCTGGAGGTGGGGGCTTTTTAAATGTTCATGGTGACTTTGACTCTGTGCACAGAGGTCTGCACACCACTTGGGCTGTATTCATGCCGAGGTGTTTCCAGGGCTGGAGCTTTATCAAGCAACCAAGCAGGAAGAATTAGCTTGGATAGCTGCTGCAGATGTGGCTTTGCATGCTCTCTGTTGCCGGAGGAAATTGTTTACAGGAAACTTCAGCAGAAAAGTTGGCACCTAGCACTGTGATAGTCTACCACATGTGTAAAGAGGAGATCCTTGTGTAACTGACAAAGAGCGTTTCACTCCTTGGAAGGGTAGGATAAATTAAGATTTCACAGAAGGTCAGGCTTGTTTATTTTTTTCAAGATAATTGAAGGAACACTTGAACGTTTTTTTTCACTGCCCTAGTCAGGGGAGTTATGAGCTTAAAATGCTTACTGAACTGGAAGCAACACACTTTTTGCCATTTAATATACATGCTTTGTTGTTTTTTTACTTTGGTTTGGTTTGGGGTTTTTTGTTTGTTTAAGGGGATTTTGCATACTGTTAATGAGAATAAGAACAATGAGTTGGAAGGCCTGATAGGGTATTTCCCAGGGATGGAGATGGGTGTTAAACAGGAAATTTACAGGTTTGTGGAGCAGACTGGTGGTGATCCATTCCTGGGTCTTGGAGTACAGGTGAAGTTTATGTTGGTAAGAAATGAAAAGTGAAAAACACTTAGTCCTTCAATTAGCAGGAGGAAAATGATTTTCACACAACGTGCAGTCACGTCCACAGAACTGATGATCCCCACAACCCTGAAACATAGCTGTGTTTTGTGTTTGCTGTCTCAGGGGAGCAGTAGCTAGTCCTTGGAAGCAGCAATCCTGCTGCAGTACTGCAGGCCAGAAGTGATGCTGGAGAGAGCGCACTGGGAAAGGAGATTTTGAGACACCAAAGACTTACAGACTAGCATTCATGATGTTTCTGTAGGCTTTTCTGCTCACAGTCTTCCTTCTAGGCATCTTCCTCTCCACAGTGCCTAATCCAGTCACCCATAAATGCCTTCTATATCCTGGCTTTCTTGATTTTTTAAAATTTTTTTTTCCAAAGTAAGGTCTTGACTCTCCAAAGTCCCTTCTGAGTATTGCACACCTCTATTATGCAGCCTTAAGGAGTGGTGCAGTTGTCCAGGTGTGCTGTTTCTGCATGTAGTTGTCCAGCCCCTGGTTAGGACTCTGTCACTGCGATGCAGCATCGTGCCTGTGAGCTGGCTGGTTTCTCTTGCATCTGCATTGGCAGGGACTTGTGTCCTTGAGGGAACAGACAGGTGGAGTTATCTTTCTTCTGTGCATGTTCTCCTCTGAGAGTTAGGATTTTTATTCACTTATATAGCACAGGAAGTCTGAATGTAGTGAGTCTTCATTGTGTATGAAAATGAGTAATTACAGTTTTGGGGGCAATGATTGAAAGGTAGTTAAATTTTGTTTAGTTAGTGTAGTGTGAAAAATCTGGTGTTTCTGATTCTGTGTACAAGTCATGCAGCACAACTGTGGTTACAGTGAAACTGCTCTGCAGGAAACACTTTTTCTAGGCAGTAGCTACACTTTCTGTTATGCTTCTGTTGCTTTGTTAAAATACATAAACTTCAGTTACAGCCAGTTGAGGGGAGGAAAAAGTTGTCTGCTAAAGTTTGAGTGTGGAAGGTGTCATTCATTTTCAGGAATGCTAAACTAAAAGTAGCACAGCATGAAGGAAGGACTGGTTTTTAGCTGGGCTTTGTCTCTGGTCTGATTGGCAGGCAAGTGCCAGCCCAGCAGTCAGAAGCAATGAAAATGGGAAGGTATCCATAGCTTGGGCTGTCTGCTTTGGTGACAGCAGAGTCTTAGATCAGTCTAAAATCAGAGCTTTGGGACACATCTCATTTTTGCTTTTAGTCCCTGTGCAATCCAGATGCATCCTGACCACTTTCACACTTGAACTGCAGACAGGATCTTGTGCCAGCATACTTCTTTCCTCATAAAGTCCGCTGCTTTTTGTTTATATAGATTTCACTCAAATTGCACTGTATTTGCCAAATACTTATTTTTAGGAAATTAGAAATTCTCTTCTTTGTTCCTTATGAGACTTAAAGGTGAAGGGAGCAGAGGCACTGATTCTGTATTAGCCCTGAGGAAAGCAATGGATAGGAGTCAGTAGCAGCTGCAGACCCCTGTTGAACCTTTGCACACACTTCCAATGGCAAGTTCTGTTTGCAGATATGGTGTGTGATTTACTGGGAAATATTTCTTGGAATTTGCGTGAGCCCTGCAGCCATTCTAAGTCTGTGGTAATAAGCAGTCAAACCATGTGGTGATGACTTAACTTCCTGTCCTTGTGTCAGTTAATGGCTTTTAATGTGATTCTTTGTGGCAGGATGACTTGAACTAATTAAAGTTTGTTTGACTCCTTTAGAGGGAAATTGTGTGAGGGAAAAGTAGAATCCAGAAGCAAATAAGGTGGCTTGCTAACCTAGTGTGTTGTGGGCTGTGCCCACGTTGTGTTGAAACCTGCTCCCTGAGCCAGTGGTGGTGGCAGAGCTGTGCTGGCTGCTCCTGCCAGCCACAAGGTGTGTCTCCTGCATCCTGCCCATCTGGTTCTCCTCCAGCTGCTCTCCAAGCTGTTTGGAGCTGGCAGGAGTTTCCCACCAGATCCTGCTTCAGTCTTGACAAATTCAAATGTGTCAGTGAAATGTCTGGATGGAAATAGTATTTTGGTTTAGGCAAGATTAGAATTTTTAGTTTGAAAAAAGAATAGAAAAGGGATGCTTGTCTTGATAGATGGGGTAGTCTGGTGGAAAGGGCACGCAACAGGGCTTAAGACACCTGACTTTTAATTTGTGCATTGCCTGGACCTGGCTTCTTCCTCATCATCCCATTTCTTAGGATAATGCTCCAACATGCAGGGTGTTGATAAGAAGAGTAAGAAAGTCAGGAAGATGCTTAACTGTCAGTTCTGCTCAGAAGAGTTGTATCCAGTGTAACAGGGATTTGAAGAGTGGACCCCTACCCCCATCTGGGTGGCTGTCAGTGCAGGTCTCCCTCTCTCTTTAGTCTAGTGTATGCCCATGTTGTTCCACGTAGAATGAAATGGTCCCAACAGTGCCCCACTAAACAAACTGGCGATTTTGGTACCTCCTTTTGCTGTGAGGGATGAAGTTTCTGTTGCCCAGCTGAAAGAAGCAGAGCCTTGGCTTGAACAGCTCAACTAAGTCCCGCAGCTGCTGAGCTGTGGCCTGTCTGTGGAGGGAAAACTTGGAATATCAGTTTGTTCAGGTGCCATCACTTTGACTATGGTAATGTGCAGAGCAGAAAAATCTTATTGCCCAGATGGTGCTTGGTCTTTAGGCTTCAGATACCGGTGGGATGCATCCCTTCAGGGGTGAGTTTCCCAAGTCACAAAATGTCACCATTCATCTTTGCTTGTTTGCCTGTATTGACTCATCTTTTCTTTTATTATTGTATACAGATTTACATGAGCCCTGAAGTTATCCTCTGCAGAGGCCACACAACAAAAGCAGACATCTACAGCATGGGAGCTACTATCATACATATGCAAACAGGCATCCCACCCTGGGTGAACAGATATCCTCGTTCTGCTTATCCATCCTACCTCTACATTGTAAGTGTCCTTAGCAAAGCCATAGGTCAGTTTCAGTTGAAGGGTTTCCTATACTCTTGTTGAGTAAGCTCCAGTCATATAAAAACTATCAAAATATTTGTCAGAGAGATGATATCATCTCTTTTGCTTCAGGGAAGGGAGGGAAAAGGTGGGTTTTCAATCATTTAGGGGAAACAGAGTTTGAGCTGAAGTCATCTCTCTGCTTTGTGTTGCAATTTACAGGCCTTGGGTTTACTGTAAGGACTGGGTTAGAGCAGTGTGAGCCTTGATTGAAATAAGACCATCTGTCTTCTACTTGTCTGTTCTGCTTAGAAGTTGCAGTTCAAGACTGGAGCCTGGCAAAATTTGATTTCTCTGGTTCTTCCACTATGACACAGAAATCTGGTGATCTTGCATTGCACTGGATTTGAGGCTTGCTTGAAGTTGCTTTGAGTTTTTAAATTTATTATAAAATCTGATTTTAAGAAGGTGGATTTTGTGCAGTTGCATGTTTTTTTCTAATTGATCAGCCCAGCTTAGGGAGGTGATGAGTTGTAACAGGGGAATTCCCAGAGCACTCGTGGTTATCTGTGACTTCCTCTTCCACTGTTTTTGGAATAACTGTTTCAATGGTCTTTTTTGCATTCCAACAGATACACAAGCAAGCTCCCCCCTTAGAGGACATTGCTGAAGACTGCAGCACTTCTATGAGAGAGTTGCTGGAAGCAGCTCTGGAAAGGAATCCTAATCACAGGCTGTCTGCAGCCGACTTACTGAAACACGAAGCCTTGCACCCACCCCCAGAAGAGCAGCCGCGGTGCCAGAGTCTGGACTCGGCATTGTTTGAAAGGAAAAGACTACTCGCAAGGAAGGATCTGCAATTGCCAGAAAACATTACAGGTAATGGTATCAGGCTTGCTCACCTTGCACTTTGTGCACTTGCACATCAAGTCTTGATTTGAGTGAGTGTTAAGAAGCCAATGAAAATCAAAATGCATCTGGAAAGAGACCAGTGAAAATTCCAATCAGATGAGGTCAGACTCAGAGGTCATTAAGTGATAAGTAAAACGCCCATTGGCTTCAGTGGGGAGGAACTTAGCCTAAATTCTACAGCTCGGGAAGGACTAGCTCTTGAAAAAGCCCTGGCAGTCATTCAGGACACTTCATGAAGTATAGATTTCTGTCTCAAATTGCCTTAATTTGCCACAGTACTGGACATTCTTTATAGATACTAGTGATTTGTTAACAACAACAACAACAAAGTCCAACAACCACCACCACCAAATCTTCTTCCCTCCCTAAGGAAAAAGGTGCACACAAAACCATACTGATGTTGCTCAGTGTCAGCACCTCGATCTAAAAGAAATAAAAAATCTCATACTGATGGTCCCATATTTGTACTACATTGTCATACCTGGGCAAAGATAGTGTCATTTGTTTAGATGAAAATTGATCTATGATGAAATGGAATTTTCAGCTGGCAGGAAGTTAGCAGGTTTTTTTCATTAGCACTATAGCTCAGAGGATGAGGAGGCTCTGCTTAGCTGTTTTAACTCATGGAGGCTTCTTTTGAAATAGCTGAACACACTTGCTGTTTTCACTTGCAAACAGCTTACCTCTCTTTGCTCTGGAGTTGATTTGTTATACTTTATTTTGTATGAAGTTTGATTTATGTTGTCCTTAATAATAAAATTTTCTAAACCACAGATTAATAAAATCAAATAATAGGGCAATTATTCCAGTAATATCTACAACCATGAAAATGAACTGCTATAGCTATTTGTGCAATAATAACATGCTTTCTCTCTTTCCTTTTTAGATTCCTCATTGTGTAATGGGAGCATGGAAGAGTCAGACCTGCTAAAGAGACAAAGATCACTCTACATAGACCTTGGAGCTCTAGCTGGTTACTTCAATATTGTTAGGGGACCCCCAGCTTTAGAATATGACTGACTCTGTAACATTTTATGTTGACAGGTCAGAAATGGCCTTCTACCTCTTAAAACTTGATTTTAAGACTTGATTTTCAAATTTGTACATAAAACTATTGCCATTGTAGGCTGTGAAATGTGAATAGTGTTTAATTGCACAGATGATTAAGCTAAACCCTTAGGGGCTCTGATAAGCTGATCCCAAGCAACGGTATTTGTGTGTCTGCTGGTTGACTGACAAGAAGGTGGCAAAAAGAACACTGCAGGGAATGTCTTCATCCAGGACTTCTTCCTTAGCTGGCCCGTGCACTTTTATAAAACTTATATGCTTGCAAATAATGTAATGAAAAAGTATAATAATAATTGAGCATGTGGGCTGTAAGATTCAGTCTCTCTGAGCTGTCCTTAGAGCAAAACCTCTCCTCCTCCCCCAAAAAAAATTTCTTGATTTAACCAGTCAAAGACTGGTTCAGTCTTGTTCTGTCTTTAAGATTTGGCCATATCTGGTCATTCTTAATGGAAATCAGGGTATCCCTTAAGCTGAGCTAATTTCTATCAGCTGTCTCTGGAGTCAAAGCATCACTTGGTTACAGATGTGTTTTAACTTTGCATCTTCCCTGGGCTGTGGAGCTAAGCAGGATGCTGTCCACTTCCCTGTGGATGGAGGGAATCCTTCACTGGCTGTATCAGTTAGCCTTGGGAGTAGCATGGCAAGCTGGACCTGACAAAGCACGACAGTGACTCCACCTGCTTCTTGTGTTACAGCTATTGCAAGGATATTTATGATAGTTTTCAAGGGTAGTTCAAATGCTATTTCCTATTGTAACAGTGGACAGGCTCCAGACTCTTGCTTTTTAATACTTTAAAATTGTGCACATGTATAATTGCTGTGAGTGCTACAGTTTGGAAAGTGTGTCACTAGTGACAAGCAATGTTGATGTTCCTATGGAAATGGAAATATATTGTTTTTGCTGTGCCTCATACATTTGAAACATGATGTTTTGGATGATAGTAAGACTATGTAAACTGCATAGTTCTGTACATCCCATGGGATGAGAACGTAAACTTTTATAAAACTCTCTGATGCTTACAATGACTCTTTATAAGCATTTGTGTTAAATGGCATACTGTGTATGTTGTACACTGAATCTTTTCTGAAGCACAATCTCTTTTTCATATGTCTGTTATTTAATGCTGTTCCGGTCTAACACATGATCTTCAACAGATGATTTCTAGTTTGATACTGATACTGTCAAATGAATAAATCCAGCTCAGTGCCTTGAGACGTGGTCACTCTGTTCCTTCATCTTTGAAAACAATGTGAGGCTGTGACTGTATTTGGGCCAACCTCCCCTACCATGGCCCAGGTACACTACAGGCATCATTCTATTTATTGGAAAGTTGGGTGAAGGTGATTACTGATGGATTTTTCACTCTAGTAACAGATGAAAAGTGTTTCTGACAAAATCTTGCTCTCACACCCCAACGTTCCTTAAGGACTTCCTGGGTGTTGCACAGTGGTTGTGTACAACATGCAGTGATTCAGTCCTGATATTTAATTGCTGCAAAAAATTCTGCTGGGAATAACCCATTTGCTCCAGTGCTTTATGCAAATTCTCTAGATGACTAGCTGCTTAGTATTTATATTGACTGTAATGATCAGGATATTCAGGGATCAGATTTTCAGTGTAGTTGACTTAAAGAAAACATGATCTAGTGGTTTGGATGCTCACCTTTGCTTTGAGAGACCTGATTTCAATTTTCTGATCTTTTGCTGATAGCTTTTGATCTTTAAGGAGATTCATACAATTAGTAGGAAGCACCTTTTCAGGTAGCTGGAGGTGGGTTTATAACCCCTTCCTCAGCTTCCCTTCTGTAAAATTAAGGGATATAGTCTCACAAAATAATGGATTGCTGTTATGCAAATGTTTATCAAGTGCCTATATACTTCAACAATGAGATCTATGTCAAAATTACAGGCTGCTAGGGGACTTTCACCTTTGCTTAAAACACCTCACACTGAATTGTCCTCTAATTGCCATTCTTTCCCCTACCATGTTAAATAATGTAGCATAGAAATCTCCGTTTGGAGACACTTTAATATAGACTCACTATTCAATGTTTGCATTAGTATATGGCTGTTAGATATCTTCTCACTAAGGAAATAATAAGAGACCAGGTTATCCAAAACTATTGGTTTATGTATTGCCAGATATAAGTGATAAGTTTTGGCTGAGTGAACCAGTAGCTCTTAATAGACACATCCATATGCCTAAAAAGTATGAGGGCTTCATGATAAATACCACTTCAGAGAACTGGTACACAGTCAACGAGTAGCTGTTCAGGCACAACAAACACCAAGCATTGCTTTTGGCCCTGTGATGTTTTTAATAGCTGAGAACTATTTTCATGTGAACCTCAGGCTGCAGCTCAGCAGGGATTTCTCCTTGGAGCAATATATCATATCCCAAGCTTATCACATGCCTCAAGCATATCCCACAGTGGTTGATCCCTGTGTTGTGTAGGTTCACCTGTTTGTGCCAACACCTGGGGCATGAGGTCAGGGAAATGAACTGGGTTAGAAATATCCTGGGAGGGGGAAGATTATTTCTCTAATCTGGTTGCCTGAGCAGCTGTGTAGTTGGAGCAACTGGAGACAGAAGGTGAGGAGGAGAGAATTAAAATGGATGGTGGGAAAACCCTGCCAGCATAAGCCCCAGGAGGATGGCTGGTCAGCACTGATGGAGGGATTTTGCAATTTGTTTCCCTCTGTTTGTGTTGATTTCTGATGTGTAGTTTCATTTTCTTTTGGGGGAATACTGAGATTCATGGTAACTGCAGAGGAAAATACAAGTGTATGGGGAAACCCGCTGCTCACCATAACTGACTGTGCTGGTTTGGGCTGGAGTAGAGATGATTTTCTTCGCAGTGGGGCTGGGTTCTGGATTTCTGCTAAAACCAGTGTTGAGAACAAGGGATGTTTTCATCACTGCTGAGCAGCATTTACCTGGAGTCAAGGCCTTTTCTGCTTCTCGTCCCATCTTGCCAGTGAGGAAGCTGGCATTGCACAGAGAGCTGGGAGGGGACACAGCCAGGACAACTGACCCCACCCGACCCAAGGGATATTCCAGACCACATGATATCATGCTCAGTATATAAAGCAGAGGGAAGAAGGAGGAAGGGTGTGTATTCAAAATGATGACATTTGTCTTTCCAAGTCACCGTTACCCGTGATGGAGTTCTGCTGTCCTGGAGATGGCTGAACACCTGCCAGGCCATAGAAAGTGGTGAAAAAATTCCTTGTTTGGCTTTGTTTGCATGCACAACATTTGCTGTACTTACTAACCTGTGTTTATCTCAACCCATGAGTTTTCTCAGTTCTACCCTTCCAATTCTCTCCCCCATCCCACTGGGGGGGAAGGCGCAAGTGGCAGCAGGGGGCTTGGTTGCCAGCTGAGGATAAAGTAGAACACTAATGAAATTAAGGAGCTAGATGTGCCTTTTCTCTTCCTTGGCTTAGAAGGTTTCTTAGATCAGCCTGTGGCACTGAGACTGAGCCCGCCACCATGGTTCTCAACAGGGCTTCCTGATGTGAGCAGCCTACAGCTGGTTTGGAGATCACTTGAAGACCTGCTGAGCCCCCAACTCTGTTTGAGAAGGAAGATTGGGTTTAGGTCATGCCTTTGAAACAACATTGGGAGTAACAGAGGAAAAAAAGTCTCTTTGTTCCTGTTTTCTTGTAGCTGCAGCTACTTTGCTCCCCCTGGCCTCTTCCCCCTCCCCATCTCCCATGCTTCCTGCAAGAGTGAGGGGTTTCCTCACTGCATGGATTCAGGAGATTTCTAAACTTCTAAATTCAGGTCCTTGTTTTTCTAATCTTTCAAAAATGTCGATGGACAGGAGAGACTGGGAGAAGCATTTGGAAGAAGTAGAAATAAGGGTTTCCTTGCCTGGAGATTAAACGAGCTTCACTGTTACCCTGAAGGAAATTTGAGAGAAGCTACAGTAGAAGTACACAGCAGTTTGCCAGCCCTCCCTGTGTGAGGAGCTGGTGGGGATAGGGATTGGCCAAGCATTAGTCTCTTTGTTGGGACTTTGGGAATACAATGTGTTGCTCTTCTGGCTAAATGGCATTTGCAAAGAAGCAGCTGGGGGAGAGTCACTGGAGATGTGACCCTGCTGCAGCTGGGAAGGCCAAACTGGTTGGCTGGGAAGGGCTGGGATGCAGGGAGCTGCACGGTGCTGTGTATGGCCAAAACTGGGAAGGTTTGCATGGCCGGGAACAGCTTCCCTTAGGGCTGCACTACTTGCTTTCAGGGCAGGCTCAGACACCGTGGAGAAAGACTTTGCTTCCTATGCTTTGCTTTGCATCCTATAGCCAAGAACTTTGCAAACTCCTAGTAAAGGAGCACTAAAGCACTGTTCAGAGCCCGAGCAGCCTTTTCTTTCCTTACAGGAAAGGCCCAGCAAGGTCCGTTTCTAAAACTATCACCATCCATAGCTAATCATTTGCACAAAGGGAAAACAAGTCCTTCATAAATGATGCGTGCTGAACAAACCCAGCAACGCCCCAAAAAAATCCAGCTGGACCTTGGGAGTGGCTCATTATAATCCCATGGGCACACTCGTGCTGCTTCAGACTGGTCACCAGATACAGCCATGCTGACAGATACTGGGACATGGTGACTCACCAGGAAGGAGGTGAGGTGCTGTGACAGCCACGAGCCTTTGCTCACCTGTGCCCACACCTCCTGTGGAGGCAGCGGCACGTGCCACCTGAGCAGTGGGGAGGCATGGCCACAGGGTCAGTCCAAGTATGTCCAGGAGAAGGTGGGTTTGACTGGAGAGAAGCTGTCAGAGGCAGGAGATCCAGGAATGCTCCCAGAGTGAGGTATACAAGAGAAAATGGCTATGTGTAGCTGACCCTTGTCAAAGCTACGTGCAATGGCAGCCTCACACACTCCCGTAAGTCTGGTCTCAAGTGTGAAGCCTGATCCTTTAGGAGCCATCTTCAGAGGAGGGATGCTACCACAGTGTTCATGCACAGAGGGACAGTGCCCCACTTGCAGGCTGTGACACTAAGCATAGCTTTGCCAACATGAAAAAGTCAAATAATTTGTGATGTTTGCAAAGTTTAAATCCTTCCTGGCGCTGATAACAAGTCACATGCTGAAGTGTCATGACAGCTGAGGAAGAGAAAGGGATGGAAATGAGAAACAGGCAGGGAGGGCCTCAGCAAGGTGTATGTGTAGCCCAAGAGGACGGGGTGGCAGGAAGGTATCCATCGAACCTCTAGAGGAATGGTGCCACAGAGCCACTGAGCAGCCTGGGGGCTTACCAAGGCTGCCAGCAGTGCAAAGGGATGCCTTTTCCTCTAGCTCTCACTTACAGTAAGCCATGGTCAACTTTTCTTCCTCTGGTCTAATGTTTAACCCGAGTACCATGCAGGTGCTTGCTCACCTCCTCCTCATCCCCAGAGGGAGGGAAAGAACACGAGGAACTCAGAAAGAAAAAAAAAAAAGGAAAAAAAGAAAAGAAAACAAAACTCGTGGGTTGAAACAAAAACAGTTTAATAATTAAAACAAAATAAAATATAATAATTGTAATTAAAAGGAAAGATAAACCCCAAGAAAAATCAAGTGATATACAACACAATTGTTCATTACATGCTGACTGACGCCCAGCCCATCACTGAGCAGCAGTTGACCTCTTCTGAAAAATACCCCCCCATATTACATTTTAAGCATGATTTGCTATGGTGTGGAACATCCCTTGGCCCACTTTTGGGACGGCTCTCCTGGCTATGCTCCATCCCTGATTTTTGTGCACCTCCTCACTGGCTGAGCAGGAGACACTGGGAAGTCCTTGACTTAGTGTAAGCACTATTTAGCAACAACCAAAACATCAGTGTGTTATCAACATCATTCTCATTCTAAATCCAAAAGACAGCACAGTACCAGCTACTAAGAAGAAAACTAACTCTTACTGAGCTGAAACCAGGACACCTTCCCCCCTGAAAAAAAAAAAAACTACAAAAAACCCCACTGTTTGCCCAAAGAGGAAGTCTGCAAAATTGGTGTGTGAATTCCCAGCGAAGGTCTTTTCCTTTTGTTAACTCTTCTCTTGCCTTTTTAAATTGCAAGTGTATAGGAGCTGCTGTGTATGGTCTGGGTGCACGTAAGCTCATGGCAGAGCTGACCCTGACCACAGCATGTGCCTGTATCACACTGTCACTGTGGATGGTCCTTCAGGAGCCTTTATTCACCAGCAGTATAAAAATTCCCTTCAACCATTGAGCTGTTTTGGCTCATTTTTGTGCATAATGATAGTAGTTTCCAAGCCTAAACTGGTGTTCCCATCACTCATGCCAGCTTCCCTCTTACCTCACAGCATCTGCTTTCCCTCTGCAAAACTGTCTGCTCCGCACGGGTCACTGTCTGCACAGCACATCCCGCAGTGCCAGCCAGCCTGGTGGCCCTCTGGTACAGGGACTTTATGGGAGGCTGGCACCATGGCTCTGCCTCTGTTCTGGGTCACCAGTCTCTTGGATGTCCTCTGTCAGTAGTGGCACAGGTAGGGGTGTTTGGGGACCCCTGACTCCTTCACCCACTGAGCTCCTGCCACAGTGCCTGGAGGTGGTGGAGCTTCCGGACACTGGAGGGCTGAG
This sequence comes from Grallaria varia, assembly GCA_013396735.1. Lineage (NCBI taxonomy): Eukaryota > Metazoa > Chordata > Aves > Passeriformes > Formicariidae > Grallaria > Grallaria varia. Next base: position 28,490 of record VWZG01003588.1, read on the forward strand.
CACTGTGAGAACCGTGGCTGTTCTTTTGGGCATACAGAGATGACAAGATCAGGGATGTCAGCAAAGGCTTCCACTAAGGGATGCACTTGAAACAGGGTCTAAAAACCCCATGTAATGCTGACTGGTCTGACTGGCTCCCTGCTCACCCTGCAGACTCGCTGAGGAGGGACACGTACACCACATCCATGTGGGTTTGAGTGTAGGTGGTTTTGAAAGAACAGAGGACCAGGCTTCACTGCCTGAGGCAGAGCTGGCCACACATCTTTTCCATGTACGCACTGGGTTGTCTGCAGGGAAAACCATTTTCTGCGTAAGAAAGGATCTTTTAAAGCAAGCAAAAAGTACACTTTGAAGTTAAGTTGGCTTTTCCTCAGAAATATGAAAGCATCCTTGGCTACAACGTATCAATAACACATTTTGCCAAAAGAGCAACATTTCAGGGAAGGGAAATGGCCCAAATAACGTTAAAAATGTTCAGGAATGTCTCCCTTTCTGCACTGTTTTAAGCAACCAGTACTCCACTTAGAATGTATTTTCTAGCCTTGCAGCAAGACTCTAGTATTAACTGCAGCATCTTCTCTTGGCCTTCTCTGAAGTGCTCAGGGATATGTGCAGATTTGATAACAAGTTAGAAATTACCTGAAAGGAGGAGGCCTCAACGTGTGTCTGTGCGCACACATATCTCAAAGAGAGGTGTGGTATTTGCTCCTGCACACCATGAAATTCATAAAGGGAGCCAGAAGCATTCCTTCTTCCATGGTGAAGGGAGGATGACTTCCAGAGCTAATTTATCAGGTGGTTGCTTGGGCTGAGTTGCACATTCAGACAGCTGAAGCCAGAATTAGTGCCTCTCCCTGCACACTCTGTGTTCTGGCATATCAGAGGACAGGAGGAACCACCCAGCAAACCCCTCCATAGCCAGGTCTTGGGCAAGAGCCACCTTCTTTTTTTTTTCCCTCCAGAGCACTTGTTAGGGCACATGGGAAATCAAACCAGCAGGTAGGAAGGCTGCTGGAGATGGGCGGCAACAGAGACCTGTCATCACTCAGCTGCCTGGGGAAAGGAAGAAAATTCTGGATTTACTCAAGCAAATATGGTGCTCCTTCCAAACTTCAGCTCCTTGCAAACTTCAGCTAACTCCAGCTTTTATGTGCTGGAATTTTGCCTTCCCTTAGACTTTAATGCTTTGCATGTCCAGCATTCATATTTCAGTAGATACTATTCTAGATTTTGCAATAGTGCTTGTTACAGTACTTAATTGTAACTGTTTAATCAGAAAAGGTCTTATTTATATTTAGGAAGTTGTTTTAGTGAACTGGATAGGGCTTCTTAAAAACAGTCATCACATCAGAGTCAAGCTTCTCATAGGAGTAATTAGTACCAGAAGTCATCAAGACAGATCATCTTCTCTGAAATGATACTGTTGGTGTTGTATTTGCAAATGTCCCAGGCACCATCACCTCTGCCCCTGAAAGATTAAGAAATGAGGCAGAGGTTAGACACCAGGGAAACATGTCCAGCTATTAAATAAGGGCCTGTTGGGTATGACTTGTCTCTGTAACACTCCCGGCTGGGTGCTTCTCTACCAAGTCCCTTGAGGGATTATTCAGCTGAAGTCATGCACTGACAGTGACATAACAGTTTCAGAACAGAGTTTTGAAAATACAAGCCAATCAGCTTGGGTTGGTTATGCAACTATGGGTGCATAAATAATTGCATGAACAATTCAAGTCTAATTTATAAGTTTGCTTTAAGATTGTAAATTGCTATTTTTACAGACACAGGAATATGTTTTCAAAGCTTGAATGGGATAGTCCAAATGACTGAGTCTGACTTTGCAGTCTGTCCTGTGTGAAGTTGGACTAGAGATACATCCTGATCCATGTGGACCCAAACCTTGAGAGGCAGCAGGAGAAAGCTGACCCACCCTGCACCCCATTGCTCATGGACCTACATTTTGGACAGAGAGTAGAAGCTGATACACAAAAAGGCAAGCACAAAAAGGCAAACTGTGTTTTGCTTCAGCATCTGCCTGCAACCTCACCTCCATCAGATGTCCCAGAGCACTGGGATCCTTCCTCTTCCTGTGCTCAGTTACCTCACCTTCCTTCACAGTCTTACAAGATTTCAGGAATGGCTTTTATAAATTCCACCTTCTCATGACACAGTGTCTTTTACTCCCTCTCCCTGAAGCTCTCCCTTGTGCTTGGATGAAGCTACAGAAGGAGACTTGTTTCTCCCATCCAGGCAACTTTTGACATGCTGTGGAGTTTGTCCCCCGAAGCTTCCCCCTGCCTGACCCTGTTACCTTCTGTCCCCTCTCCCCTAAGGTCCCTGGGAGGGGGACTACCAGGACCTCCGTGCCTTTCTGAGCAGCAAAATCCACCTCACAGCTCTGTGACATGAAGGTTACCCTCCTCACTCCTGCCTGTCCCTGTGAGGGAAGGTTTTCCTGTGAGAGACAGCCTGAAAAGACACAAGCCTTTAGTAGAGGTACAGTACTTGGCATAGGTGTGCTGTCCCCAAAATATGCTGAAGAGAAGAGGGGGCCTGTACACTTGCCCTAAGTCAACCACTGTCAGTGCTGGGCTGGCTCAGATGTCTGGTACTTTGGGAAGCTGATAGCTGTCGGATTAGGTCCTGTGCTACCCACCAGCTGGTGCTGAGTATGGCTCCCAGCATCTCCTGCAGGACCACCGGACCACCAGCATATTTGGGGGTTACAGAGTGGAATGATTAAAGATTATTTCCACTTCCCAAGCAATGTCAGTGCCTCCACCTCATCTCCTCTCAGGACACGAGATAGTACATCCAAGGTTGTTCCACTGCCAACTTGTGAGTCAAAAGGGAAGAGGGATGCAGAAGCTATCCAGAGACATGGGATGTAGTCAGACTGTTCTGTTCATTTGCATAGTGCATTTACCCACAACATCCACATAAATTTCTCTTTTATTTGAAATATGACTTTTTCAGGCCTTTATCTAGCACTGCCCATTTTGGAGGACACTATCTAGCAGCACTCCCTCTGCATCACACTGAGCAGGCTGGTGTTTCTGGTTTTACCGCTCCTCTCCTCAAAGAACAGCGTGATTTGTGCCACCCTGCCCTCAAGTACCCTAAGATACATCTTTGCTAGGGTCATGCTTTCATTCCCCTTGCCTTGCATTTGCCCACATCCCATGCCCGTGCAGACTGTGTGGTGCTCTCTAGCCAGCAAAACAGGCAAGCCGCCTGCATTCAGTAAGTCTGCTCCTGCCCTGGCTCAGCAATGGCAGCTGAGCTGCCTCCTGTCACTCAGGCACTTGAGATCTGAGCCACTCATTTGCAGCATCATCCTTGCAATTATCTCCTCCCTGGCAGCCAGTAGCATCGTCCTGGGCATGCACCTCAGAAACTCCATGTAGAGCCCACCTGTTTCACATTGCTGGGTCAACAGGCAGCCACGTATACTTAAGGAGATACGTTGCTGCTAGTGATGAGCTTCACAAAACTTTCCATCCCGGGGTGGTGCGTGCAGGGTTATTCACGACTCCCACGACTCCCACGGACTCACTCCTGGTGTGTAGCTGACTCCCCGTGTCACGCTGCTGACTGTACAGGCATGCTGCCAGGGACAGGATATCTTTCTGCCTTTGTCCCGGGTGGTAAATGGTTTCTCAGTCATGTGCACTGGAGCCCTCACCTTATTTCCTTGCTGTTGAGAGCCAGCTATGGTATAATGTTTATTTATTTGTGCCTGAAGCTTGTCTCACCTTTCACAGTGTGTGGGAAGGAAAGGCTCATGCCCAGAGAGCAGCATGTCCACGTGCCCCGAGCAGGGCAGCACCCACAGCCTGCCTCTCTGCCTGAGAGGAAAGCTGTGGCCCTTGGGACTACAGAAGGGAATGAAGCTCCCCCCAGTCTTGGCTGGGCATTTCAGCAATGGTATATTCCCTGTCTTCCCCTCCCTTTGACGTGGTTCCCCAGCCTCTGGGGTACTTTCCACAGAGAGGTTTTGTGGAGTTCCTGTGGGTTGGTGGAGATGCCCTGAGAATCAGATTTTGCTGCAAACCAGCTTGGACAGAGGAGAAAGCCCCTAGACTGGGCCTTGTTGCAGAGAGTCCTCTCCTGCATGGAAATGCTACACTAGAAGAATACAGGAGCTGGTTCCTGTCTCTGGTTCATTCCATGCCCCCAGCATACTGCTAGCCTCCCTAGGAGCCACATCCCTGTCCATGCCTTCATCTGTCTCATCCAATGTCTTCACATTTTTGCAATCCCAGACTTACTCCACTCTCGTCCTTCTGTATAGACCGATGAGCCCCAGGCTTTGCCTCCTTCTTTCTCAAGTTGCTGCTTGGTGCCTCAGTGGTTTTTGATGCCCTCCCTGCAGATGGAGTGAGCAGTCATTGGCACCAAAGTATTGATATTCCCCTGCTCACCTTCCGTGTGACTCACCCAGCCTGAGCACCGACCTTCCTTGGGCAACCTGAGCCCACATGAAGGGGGAAAGGGAGGTGACCCCTCAGCAAGGGACTGCTTCCATTTGGCACCCCCTCGACAACTTTCTTGGAAAAGTAGGTCTCAGACTGATGTTTCCTTATGCACGAGATCAGTGCACAAATGAGTTGGCAGTGAGGAAAGTTTGCTTTAAGAACCACTTTCAGACTTAGCTGAATGCAGAGAAAGGTTCTTTTTCTGTTACGTTTTCAGGTGCCTTTCTGTACTCTGGTAAACGTAGGCTAGTTTTATTTTCAGCCCTTCTAGCTTGGGGATTTCCTAAGAGCTTAAAGGAGGAAGGTGTCTGGAACCAGATCCTAAAAAGGACATAGGAAATGATGTCCAGCACTTGATCAGCTGATGCCAAACCTTGATCCTGTTTAAAGGCTGTCTATTTTTTCTTTATGCCCAGACTTCCCTAGAAACTGGAGGAAATATAGAACTGCAGAGAAACTAAGAGGATGTAGTAAAAATAATGTCAGGGAAAATGTCTGTACAATAGTGCTGTTTTTTGCAACACGCCCTGCACTGCTGCATCCTATAGCAGCCCTTGCACAAAATAGGAAGANTTTCTCCACTTTATTTAACCCTTCTAAGTGCCTCAGGACAACTCTCACTTTTCTCTTGCACTCTGATGTGCCCAAGGCATAAACTCGGCTGCTCAGTGCCTTTTCCTTGCCTCTGTAGCCTCCTGCTTACACCTGAAACTCTCACTCATCCCACTGGGATTGGAGCCTTTCCACAGCTTCTTATTTTTCTGAAGAGGTGTTTCTTCAAACAACTCCTGCACAGTTCCTGTATCTTCTGCTTGGTGGAGGTTTAGACAGCATATAGCCCATAAACTTGTCAACACCTACACCTGGATTTGCCCTGCCAGTGCTTGGCCCATTGCCTGCTGCTCTGGCTACCAAGGACTCTTTGTTTTTTCTCTCCTATCTCACCTGTGAGCATCTGTCATGCAACCAAATAGAGACCTCTCGGGCATGCAACAGCTCCCTGGAAGTACATCTGGAAGGTGCGGGCAAGTGTGGCAGGGACATGTCTAGTTCTGCAGCAGGGAGGGATGTCACAAACTGGCCCCGCACCTTGGCACATCAAGTCCACACAGGAAAAAACCTGCTGGCCTCCAAAATTGTCACTGTTACTCCCTGTCTGGAGAGCACATCACAATGCAAATTTGACCTTTGCCAATTTGTTACAGATTCCTAACACTACTCTGCTAGAACTTCTTCATGACTGGTTCAAAAAATCAATTTTTACACACAGCAAAATTGCTTTCTTTCCCATTCCCAAAATGAGGAAAGCTTTCCATCCCCTCTTCTGGACTTTCACTGGAAGATCAAGATACACTTCTATTTTATTACCTTGGCTGCCTGCATTTATATATGACCCTCTTATTTTCCTGTTTGGTTTTGTTGTTGTTGTTTGTTTGGGGGTTCTTTCTTGCTTGCTTTCTTTTCTTTTCTTTTCTTTTCTTTTCTTTTCTTTTCTTTTCTTTTCTTTTCTTCTCTTCTCTTCTCTTCTCTTCTCTTCTCTTCTCTTCTCTTCTCTTCTCTTCTCTTCTCTTTTCTTTTCTTTTCTTTTCTTTTCTTTTCTTTTCTTTTCTTTTCTTTTCTTTTCTTTTCTTTTCTTTTCTTTTCTTTTCTTTTCTTTTCTTCTCTTTTCTTTTCTTCTCTTTTCTTTTCTTTTCTTTTTTCTTTTCTTCCTTCCTTTCTCTCTCTCTCTCTTTCTCTTTCTCTCTCTCTCTCTCGCTTTCTCTCTCTCTCTCTTTCTCTCTCTCGCTTTCTCTCTCTCTCTCTTTCTCTCTCTCCCTCTTTCTCTCACTCTTTCTCTCTCTTTCTCTCCTTTCTTTCTCATCAACATATTTCTTAATGGAAACAGGCACAGTTCTCTCATTTACTGTAACATTTCCTTAATGGCTGTCCTTATCAGCATGACTACTTCCTTTCTCCTTGATGCACATTTTCCTGCCCTCTACACTTCTTGTATATCCTACTCTATCTTACTTCCTGTCTAGTAAGAACAGGCACAGCAAACAAAGATTTAACAGCAGTTGAAACCTGGAGCTGAATGGGAAGTTGCTCTGATGATATGTTATAGGCTGCAAGAATGACTCTCTGTCCAGATCTAAGCTTCAAAGTTTTCTTCTTTTGTTTTTGAACTTGAAGTGTCAACTAGGATCCAATAGGCCAGATCCAGTCCCCAAAGTTTAGTCTTTCAGCTACATAGATTTCATGTTGTGAATGTCTTCTAAGTCCTCACATTCCTAAAATGTCCTTGGAGCCTGAAGTCTTGAAACATCTGTTTTCACTCTGCAGCCAGGGCTTTGCACTCCTTTCTGTGGCCACAGAAGTCCACTAGGCATCACTTAAACTTCTTCACTGTGAGCATCTTCCATCACCTGCTGTAGCTGTGCTGACCTACTCCAAGATGAATTGCTCACAGTCCTTTGCTCTAACAAAGAAAACCCACAGGCTTTCAGTGCTCTCAGATGATCTTTGCGCTTTCAAATCTTCGCTTGTTGCCATTGCTCTTGGCAAACATGTTTGCTCTGCAGAGAAACTTATCAGCCTCCCTCATAAGAAGTGTGCAGGCAGATAAATTAATCTGGATCTCTCTTCTCCATTCTGTTTTTTGTTTTTTGTTTTGTTTGGGGGTTTTTTTCTGAGATCTCTTCGTGTACCTTGGTTTCTAGGTCCAGGCCATCTTCACTACATAGCAGCATTGTACACAGTGCTAATTAAGACCAACAGCAAAAATCAGAGCCTTTCACTTGGATCTATTCCAACACTTCTCATGATATCTGACTGACTGAAGGAATCCATGGCTGTAGCAAGACTTCGTCTCCATATTCATACTTGGTCCCTAGTAGGAGGACAACTGTGCCTCTGGCTAAGGCACCCTAGCATTGTTTTCAGCTATGCCACTGCCTCCCTGGATGGCTAACACCAAATCTGTACAAAAGAATGATGATGGAAAAGGGACAATTACTACCTATATCAAAATGTGTCCACTCCATGAAGAAAAATGTGACGAAATATCACCTTCTTAAGGAAACAAGATAGTTGGACTCTACCCCAGAAAGGGAATGTAAGTTTGGGCATGTAGGGTAAGGCTTTGTGTTCAGAAAATCTGTTGCTACTCAGCTCTTACTCTGGCAAAATTTAAATTTTGAAGTTATTTTGAGACCTTCAGGCAGGAATTCTGACTGAACAGCAAACCATTATTATTCATAAACACTTTCTGCTAAGCAAAACTGTGACTGAGCTGTGGATGCAGATACCAAGCGGATATTTGAGAGGGAGGAGAAAGTATGTGACAGGTTCACAGGGACAGACAAGTGTCAGAGTTTGATTTACCTTTAGCTAAGCACAAGCCAAATTATCTCATAGTGCTCCTGTTTTGTTTCCAAAATCTCCTGACGTCCCTTGAACCAAAAATACCCTGAGAACAGCTTTTCTTGCTACTTTTCACTTCTGCTTTCAGTGGTAACTGGAAACCAGAAGCTCCAGTGCAAACAAAAACGGTAGTGACGAGAGAATTGCATTCACTCATTTTAACTACCAATGGAAAAAAGAGCTAAAACTTCCCAGATTGGTCTGAGCAGTTGGTGGAGCCTGAAGGGAGAAGGCTGGTGTGACTCTAGGTATTTCTGCGAGTGTATGGGGTGAGGGCCAGCTTATTTGCCTCCAGCCTGGCTGGAAACTGCCCGCCCAGATGGAGAGATTAAATCTGAATCACTGACATTGACTGTGAATGGCAAGACGACAGCTTTGGAACTTGAGGGACTTTCCTTTTCCCTTTTTTCCTGGTACAAATATCCTTCAGGGAAGGATTCCCAGGGTCTTGCCTTGGTACAGAGAAGGGGGCATTTGATCCCAAGCCCCTCATTTTGACAGAACACTGCTTGCTAGGTCAGCCTGAGTCCTGTCAGGGTTAGCAGGGTTGTGTGAGCAGTTTCTACTGGTATGCAATTCTGACCTTCTCTCAGACAACCTTCTAGAAACATGGGAAGTGCCCAGCAGCACCCTTGGCCCCGGCAAGAATTCATCTCAGAAAGCTGGTGAGCTTTCCCCAGCCTTTCAAAGTAAACCTCTGCACTTTCAGCCACACCAGATGTTCCCTAAGGGTTTTGGCCTCTGCCTCCTCAGTGCTCCCCCACCAAAGGCTCCTCTCCTGCACCCAGTCCTCATGCCATTGGACTGCGCCTCTTCTTGTTCCCCTCTCAGGTGGTTCCTGCCTTTAGCTCCTTTTACCAGTTTAAGCAGTGTGTTGGGAATGACACACATAATTTCATCCTCTTTCCATAAACCACCTCAGAAACACAGAAATGTGCTTTTAATGGCTTCTGTGATGTTCCAGGACTTCAACATTTAAACACATCACAGATAGATTCTTGGTGGATACTAACACACTTGGAGTGCCACAAAAGATGAGAAACAGTACAGAAAACCCCCTAAAATTCTCTCGTACAGTCCAACAGCATGTTTTCTAAGAAACATCTGGATTACAAACAGCAATGGAGGGTAGCGGGGTATGTGGTTTGGGTTTCCACTTCTGGGGTAAAACAGAGCAACTATTGGGGCTGCCACCTGTGAGTACCATCCTTACCCAAAACCATGCTGATACCAAGCTGGTAATAATGGCACAAGCCAGGTTGTCTGCCCCAGCATGACAGATGCTGATGACTGCATTTCCCCAGGGTGCTGCAGGGCAGTGTTATGCCCACTGAACCTTGCAGTGGTTGAGCCGTTGTTGCAGGGGCAATGAATCTTCACTGTTCTCAGCACCATCAAGAGACTCTTTTTTCCTGAAAATGACCCAGCCACGACTGAGAGAGTGGTTCAGCAGTTGGTGTAACTCCTTCCTCTGCAGCAGGTTCCCAGGATACTGGCGGGTCACTCCTGCTCCCGATGCCTCTGTGTCCTTCTGCACTTTCGTGCTCATAAAGCCATTGAGAAGGTAAAACCTTAGAAGTCTGTGCAGATAGACTCTCTGGCTGAGACTTAGCAGTTAGAAACCAAAAAACTATCACCTAGACCACGGCCTCTTCTTTCTATCTTTTCTATCCAATTTCATCCAGACCCTCGCTGTATGATGTGGGGCTTCAGGATATATAAAATAGATACGGCAATTAGAGGTACAAGAAAGTCCAGCCCAGGGCTAATTGCTTTTGTCCTTGGTTTCACCCTGGCCCTGAAAGGACCCATTTCTATGCTCTAAAGGGGCCACCAGACCCTCCCCGTTTCCTACATTCGACCTTGAGTCCTGGGAGGAGACAACCTACTCTCAGGGAGGTGTGTTGTTTCCTGAGTTTCCCTGGGGAAATCTGGACCATGGGCACATGTAAAGGTTGTCAAACTATGCCCCTGTAAGCCCATGAATATGATGTTGAAGATGGTGGGGACTGGAGAAGCAGTGGATAAGTTTCAGTGTCCCAATAGGTCCTGCTGTCCCTGCTGTGAGGCAGTGAGCTGTCATCACTTTGGGATGCCACCTCTGCTTCAGTAGCAGAGCACAGCAAGCAGCAGTAATATAATACCTTCAGTAATATTTGAAAGCAATTTCAATATTTAACCCTTTTGTGACTTTATCATTTTCCATCATGGACCAGAAAACACCAACAATTTGCTCAATCCATTTTTTAAATACAGCTGTAACTGAAACTCTCTGCAGGTTGTCTGACAGCAATGAATCACAGGGTTCATTTACACAGAAAAACAAGTTAATCATATTTACAGCATATACCATAGAGATATGCCTCCCACAGCTTCCCCAGGGAGTAGCTCAATACCCAGAATGGCAAGTAACTTTCTCACAGAACGCTTTTATCCTATATAAAGTGAAATTTAATTGTTCTTGGCCTATCCTATTTTGACCTTTTTCTATTATTTTTTTTTTCTTCTTCCCCTCACCCTTTTTGCATGGAATTAAATTAAACCTAAACCTGGGCACAGGATGGATATGTGCCAGGTCAGGGCTGCAGGCACCGATGACTGGTGAGAAGGCAGAGCGTTGCAGCTTCTGGTCCATTGACCAAGCTCAGGTAACTCAGCCACGTTCAGGAGCTGCAGGAGGCGCAGTGGGATGTGATTATTTGCATTGCCTTGCTGGCAGACAAGAGGCCCTCCAGCTGCCTCTGTATCTCCAGCCCAGCATGCTGGATCCTCGTCTTGAAACAACGTGTAGCGTAGCGTGGTTTATGGGCTCCCCGTGAGGGAAAGGGGATGATGGCGCAGGTAAAGGGGCCCGCCGGCAGCCCGAGAGGGAGGTCCTGCCCCTCCGGGTTCGGCTGAAGCCTGAAGCGCATCCCTCAGCCTCGCGCAAACCTCGGGAGAATCTGACTCGGTTTGAAATCTTCTACCGCCATCTAGCGATGTTCCTGCGAGAGCCCCGCCGGTGCGGGAGCTGTTCGGCTGGGAGCGGGGTGCCCCATGCCCGGCAGCCCGCACCTCCCGAGGCAGAGCGGGAAGGGCGGCTGCCAGGGGCGCAGCTGCCGCCGCCGCCTCCTCTCCGCGGGCGGGCGGGCGGGCCGGGTCCGCGCTGCGCCAGCTCCCCGCTGTCCGCTGGGAACGCCCCGGCTCCAAACTGCGGCTGAGCCCGCACAGGGGTTGGGTGCTGCCGCTGGGTGCCAGTGGCCGTCACCTCGTCACGCTCTGCGCTGCTGGCAATAGAGACCCGTGTCTGTGGCAGCCGGGGAACACAGACAAGGGGCAGCATATGAGCAGTGTTCAATTTTAATCTCCAAATGCAGCCTGATGTCCCTTGTGTTTCACAAGGTTAAATAAAAAATTTTTTTTCTGGTAATTCGGTGTTACAAGCATTTTATGTGCAGTCCAGCATTACTGCTACAAAATACAGAACAAACCTCAGATGCAAGAATTAACGTGACACAAGAAGAAACATGAATCACAAAGCACATAAATGTCCTCTATGCAAAAATAAACTCATTTAACTGTTCATTAGAAAGGGACAAGCACTTGTCTATTTACCAGTGAAGTAAATTTAATCCAAGACAGTTGAATTTTATTAAAAGAAAACTCTCAATAGGTGATCCAAGATATTTGTGCAGTAGGAGCAGGAGGATCCAGATTCGTAAGATGAAAAATATAGATACACACAAAAAAGTTAAATGAAAGCATTGCTATCTTGTTGTTCTGTCCTTCCATGCTACCACCTGGTGCAGTGCACACAGGAGGAGTTATGTGAGCACATCCCTGCTGCAAAGCTGGAACAAGAAGCTCTAGGTCCTGCCCTAGGCATTTGTTCCCATCCCCATGCAGAGTGTGACTGGGATGAGGATCTGATTTTAAAATTATGTCACAATGAAATTGAAAAAATAAGTGAGTGAATAGGCAGTGATAGGGAACTGGAGTCCTTTCTGCTGCACTGCTGCTGAGCCTCTGAATCCAACCCCATAGTCTCTGCATGCTGTGAAAGGACACCCTGACAACTGTGACTTGCTTTCTGTTCCATTTTAGAGCTCATTTTCTTTTGAATCCTCTCCTATTCCAGTCTCTTCCATCATCTACTTCCCAATAGGATACCCAAGTACAGCTCTGGGCACTCGCTGGTGCTGGTGAGTGAGTGGCACTGAGAGGTTTCTGGACGTGCCAGGCACATCCATGCCACTGACTGACCACACTGCTGTGCAAACCCCACCAGCACTTTCTACTCTGCACCTCCGCTGACAGACAGCGTTTCTACTTCTCCCTTTGGTTCTTGGTCTCACTTTCGTCCAGATGACTTTTCCCCTAGAGTAACACCATCCAGAGTTTCACCAGGCATGACTCAGCCCCAGTTGGTTCCCTCTCTGCGCAGCACAGGAGGAAGCAGACATTTGCTTTTGTAGGCTCAGATCAGATTGGCCACACCATGTTTCTGGTGCCTGGGGTAAACAGTGGAAAGAACATTGATGAAACCACATTTTACAGCCAAATGGAAAATAAGGGTTGAGGGAGGAAGGGGGGCTAGGATGGAGAGAGTGCAGGGAAGGGAGAGGCTGCTTCTTGCTTGGGGACAATTCACAAACTTTGAGACTTTCTTGTGTTTTCTGGTGAGGTCACTCATGGTGGAAGGCAAGGGACAAAACCACAAAAGCAGACATAAAAATAAGTCGACTGAAAGAAGTAAACTTAGAAAACAAGGAGAGCTACAAAGAGATATAGAATTGTATAAAAAGTTTATTTACTGTTCCCAGAGATGAACTGGTTCAATTTATTTTTGCTTTAAGCCTCGTCAGAATTGTAAAACAAGGTCTTCAGGATTGTTTTTAATTTTCGTCATCACTTCAAAGTAGTATTTAGGAAATCTGTTCGTGGCCAAAACAACACCCAATAGGTGGAGGGGATTTCCAGTGCATTCCAAGCCAGCAGCGCAGAAGGAATGTAAGAAGGTAGCTTTGACCCCGAAACCCACAACCCATTTACCACTGAAATCTCTCAAAACACAAATGTTGACTGTCACTTGACAAAGAGATCAAAAGCTTTGACATGGTGTATTCATTGTGAAAGACACAGGAAAAAAACCCTACAGACCAAAAGTTATTCAGGATCCTTCCTTCAGCATTTAATAAATAACCTCAAGATATGAGAAAATACTCATACCTCACCAATTAACTGCTTCTGAAGAATTTGTGGCCAGCAAAAATAGTTTTCTGAATCCTTCTTGAGTACTGATTTGGTTCTTGTTGATAAGACCACTGGGCTGCCCCTGACTTTTTGTCTCCTAGCACTGAAAAATACTTCTGCTTGCAGAAGGCCTAAGCTATGGTGGCATTTCACAGGGCAGCAGTAGTTTCTTGTGCTGTGATATAACTTTTTTAGAGCACATGCCCTAGGAGAGGATGGAGAGGAAAGAAAATAGCGCAGGATGTCATTCTGACCTCTCTCACTAGTGGCCCATTCAGTCCACAGTCTGCACCTGCTCTGCAGCAGGGCCTTGATGTGCAGCACAGGCACCGACTCCATGTGTTGGTGGTGGGAGGGTGGGCAGCACCCAAGGACTCCCCTTGGAGGCTACCCCCCAACACCCTGCTGCAGCCAAGTGGCTCTTCGCAGGCAGAAAACAAGAGAAAAAGTGTTGCATCATTTGGGACTTCCAAGTTTTCAGAGACTTCTCCAGCATTTGGTAAGGAGAGGATGTTTAAAAGAGCACTTGTTCTCAAACTCAAAATGCATTATGTAGGAAAAGTACTGTTCAGTGTGCTTTGAGCAAACATGAAAACATTCCACTCTTACAGGTGGAATTTGCTGAATGAATTGGTGCCTTGTAACAAAAGCATGCCACTAAGGATAAACTACGTTAACACCTGTGCTTATGGCTCATACTGAAATACATTTACAGAAGGAATCAGAACTTATCCCATCCAGCCATTGTTACCACCAGCCAGCCATATGAACATCACCTTGCTTGCAGTCAGATACAGTCTGCACAACACTGTTAACCTGTTGACATATTAAAGAGGAACTATGGATTTCCCAGAACCTTGTAGCACTTCCTTGACAACAATGCAAAGACTTAAATATATATATATATGCAAAATATCTTGCTAACTCCCCCCTTCGTCTGCAGACAGGATCATAAAGGCTGAGCAGTGCTGTTTTCTACAACCAGCTTTGCTTTTGTTGGCAAAGGGTTCCTGTTGCAAGTGAAGAGAAATCATGCAGCAAGAGGATAGCTGCCTTCTCTCAAAAAACTTTATTAGTTTATTAAAAAATGGCCAGGAAGTTCCTCCCTGCCTGGCTATAATACAGCTTCCTTCAGCTGCAAATTAAAAACTGTCCCTTGGCTGCTCTGCTCTGCATACACTACAGTCTTTATTATATAACATTTGACTGAAAAGGTTCTGGTAAATCAAATAGAGTTTACAACTAGTTGATAGAGATAGAGGAAACTACATAAAGATAAGTGCTTTCATGTTTCAATAGCAACAAGACCTATAAAAATAATCATCAATGCACAACGTCATTTCCTCAAAGTATAAACCACCAGTCTTGTCTTCTATGAGCCTGGAACTTGTGTCTTGATAAAAGTTGTACACAAACCACTTACCACTGGCACCTTAGCCAAGCTTTAGCTTTCAGGATTTTCAATGGAAAAGTGTCCTCAGTCACTTTCAGATTTCTGAATTTTTTTTGCTGTTAATATTTTTTACAACTGTGTTGGTTCAGGGGCCTCTAAGTCTGTGATTAGCAGCTGATTTTAGAAGCAGCTCTTTAATCCATGTAAGTTTTCACAGATTTTACCTTGCTGACTCTTTCATGCTGACATTTCCTGGGGCTTGAGGGAAAGTGGTCAGGGTTTTTTTTCATAATTTGAGCAGAAATGGCTATTTTCTATTTAGAATTAAGCGAAAACAATACATTTACTATTAAGATTTTTTGGGGGGAAGGGAGGATTGAGGTGGGGATGGGCTGGCCCTGGGAGGTTGGAAGGCTCTCTGGTGGTTTTCATGACAGATCTTGTGGGAGGGAACATCATGTTGACATTTTCCGCATAGGCGAGCTTGCCATCCAGGCAATCTGGGTTTGGGAACTGGTTTTGCGAGGATGCTTGTGCGTCATTTCTGTATAAAAGCATTTCCAAGGCTAAACACTGGTAATGCTTTCATTAAAAATTTTAAATTTTACAAAGCTTGCAAATCTCTAACATTAATTAATTTATTTGGGAGCTAAAATAAAACTCAGTGTCTGTTGATCTAATATGTACCTTCACAAAACTTTCTGTCTGGTGTGACTAGAGGGTGAAAATCCTCAGGCAGGGAAATTAGTTGTTATATTTAAAGTCATTTAAACCCTCCTCTAAAACTCTCCTTACAACTTTCCTTCCTCTTTAAATAATAGTACTTCCCTACGTTGTTGCAACTTTAAAGCTTACAAATTACCCCAGATTCTGCAACAGCTTGGGTTTTTTACACTCTTGGAGTCAGCAAATATTTATGACAATTTTGCTTTTCGTTAAATACGGTCTAGTCCCGATGGCTGTGAGATATGTTCACTGCAATGAAGGTTGTGTGCCTTAAGCTGTCAGAGGCTGGGAAATCACCTCGTTATCTCCACGACTTCATCAGGAAACTTTGTAAGCTGGTGCCACGGCCTGGAGGGCGGCAGAGCTGCCTCCTGTTTTTGCAGCACCTCAGCCCGGGCCAGGCTGGTTTCTCCTTGCCCGCTCCCCGCTTCTCTTCCTTCTCTGAATGCCCCCGTGCTGTCCCCTTATCAAGGGTCACCCTCCCCTTCGCAGTCCGCTTAGGGATTTCCAAGCAGCGCTGCGCTCTCACCTGCGCGCCATCGCCCTCCCCTTCCCCGGCGCTTTTCCGAGCGGTGGGTTTGAGGGCAGGAGAGCCTTGCCCCGAGCAAACCCGGGACTCTCTGTGTCCGGGGTGTTTTTGGGGGGTGCCGGCAGGGCCCGGGGCCGCTCTGCCCGCTGTCGGCAGGTGGCGGCGCGTCCCCGCCGGTGGGAGCGCTCCGCCCGCGGCCCCCGGCAACGGGGCGGGCCCGCGGGAGCGGAGGATGCTGCGAACGAGCCGCCCGGAGATGGGGAGGTTCTCCCGGCCCCGGAGAGGTCTGTTCCACCCGTGGGCACACGGCCTGGGCAGGGAGGGATGGTAGTAGGCGGAGGGGTGTTTAACGTGCTGTCTGAAGCGGGCTGAGAGGGACATATCTGATCGCATGTGTGGAGAAAGAGCCCCACGCAGCCCCACCTTCGTTTTTATTAGTTGTGTTTGCGTGGCAGAAGACAGGCAGCACTGGCTAAAGTACACACTCGGTGATAGGTATCTCCTGGGGCCAGGTGCCAGATGAGGTAAAGAAGGCATTGAGTACATCAGGCTTTTCTTCATACTTGGTGGCAGTGTTCTCCTCCAAGTCTCATTAAGGATGAAGATTTTCCTTGTCCCTCCTTTTCTTGTTGCTGTATTTATAAAACCACTTTTCATTATCTTTCACAAGAGTGGCCAGGTTGTGTTTTAGCTGAGGTTTCATATTGCGAGGGAAACTTATGGACACCACGAATGGACCAATATGATCAAGGTAATGCCGTTGATTGTTGTGAAAACACCCCTTAAATAACCCAGATAGCACACACACTGCAAACCACCCTGTGACCGGTTAATACGAATAACACACAACTCTACTGGTATAAAATAAAGTCCTTGTGACTTCTCTCTGTGCCGTTGTTTTTCGATTCTTCTGCTGCAGTTTCTGTAAATTTACATTCCTCTTCACTGTTGATCTCCACAGAGGCTTCTTACAAGCAGTTTCTCACCGCAGTCTTAGAGGCCCTGCAGCATAACTGTATCTAAAATCGCAGGGTCGCTCATATGTCCATTTTCTGCAAGAAATTTCCCAACAGTTTCACCTCTGTTGAGTCGGGGTTCCGTAGGAGCTCACTAGGATGGCCCCCACAAAGTCACTGTGACCAGTTCTGCATTACTTGGGCTAGGCTTCTTCATTCCTTTCTTCTCCCACTTTCTTTCCCTCCAAAAAAGTAGCCATGGGGGCAAAAGGAAAGTGTTTCCATGCCAAATAATTAGTGCTTTATGGGAAGAACCAAAAGTCCAGCAATATATAGTTATGGAATAACTTGAGTCATGTGAGAATTTATCCTTTGGAAAAAAAAGATGGATTTTCTTTTTTCTCCATTCTAGTCATACATGTCTTCAAATGGATCTTGTTTATCCACACCTAAACCCTCTTGGAAACCTCATATATGCTTGGCTTCAATGAAATCATGAAAGTGCCAGAAATAATGTGATATAAAAACTCTCTTTTTTTGTTCATTTTAACATAATTCTTAAATGTGTAACTTTTCTGTCTCATTGAATTACACAGTTCCAGTGTTTCCCATTGGTCTTTTTTTTTTTTAACCTCTGTCATCATTTTAATTTCCTGTCTTTCAGCTCCCACTATCTCTGTATCACTTCTTGTGAAAGATTGACAGAACTGAGCAAATTTTCTTGTCAGGGTAGACTTAGGACTTACAGAACATTTTCAAACACTTTTTTGTTGACCTTAAGTGAGCTATGGCTCTTTGTAGTATATGAAGTTTCTACCTGTGAATATCACGGCATTTTCATCAGTCTTGAGGCAAAATCCCAAACCCCCTGAAGTCAAAGAATGCGCTGTCAGGCTTTATGGGTGCAATTCAGCTCAGAGCTGAATGTAGGTGTCTTAATTTGTGAGGTGAAGCCCTGCCGTGTCCATGCTGCAGCACAAGAGGCAGATTTAAGGGCCATAAGCCCCATAAGCATGTCATGATACCACAGTCACTACCATGCAGTGAAGTGAGTGTAGTCAGAAACACAGCAAGGGCAGGCTGACAGACATCAAGGGAAGCAAATATGTGATTTCATCCCTCTTTGCCACATAGAGTGGAAGTTCAAGCCCTGCTGTCATCGTGCTCTGTGAAGAGTGTTGACACCTGCTTTTAAAGGGCTGGTACGACTCAGGCACACAGTGACTGCTGCAGATGGTGGCTGGAAGGCTCAGATACGTGTAGTATAGAGAGGCAGCGTCAATCAGCACTGGAAAATTGGCACAGAAGGTTTCTCTGACCTAAGGGGATCCAGCTCAGCAGTGTACTGGACAAGTGCAGGTGTCTAGACTCTGTGCTGTGCTTTTAGGAGTTCTGCTGGATACAAGCATAATTTGGCATATTTTTAAGGGGAGAAAATGACCAAGGCAAAGCTGTTCCTTTGACTGATGGATATGAGAGGAGGCACTTTTATAATCATCAGAGTAATCCTAAACAAATCTTGAAACTTTAATAGGAGTCATTTTAGCATATTTCCTCTAATTTGTAATATTTATTTTGATATATGTTCAGAAAGTTTATGTAATTTTTTTCATGCATGAACTACTTTTGGCAAAATATAGAGATCTTCACATGCATAAAAATTTGCTATTATGATTGGCCAAGCTTTAATAAATGGTGTGTAATAACAAATACTGGCCATGTGTTTGGAACAGGGATGTGCCAGGACCAGTGCTCCGGTGTGGAAATATCTGCTTATTACAGATGACCTGACCTCAGCTGGCCTTTGTGTGACAGCTCCAGAAATTGGTCTGACCTGTGGCCTTGCTTTCTACCCAGAAAGCTTTTTCAGACTACACAAAATTGCAGCTTTAGGGTCCAGATTCCTCACTTACAGCTTGTCTTATACTCCATGTCTCTCATTTTCCTGTGACTGTGAGAGTGTTGTGTTTTGGCTTTGAATATCCTTTACACAGTGTGAAAAACACCGTCAAGCCAACAAACAAAGAGGGGCAAAAATTGATATCACTGTCAATCATGTAGTATCAGGGAAACTCTCTTTCATCAGAAAGAATAATTCCAGATTATAGCCTAAATCTGAATCTAGCTTGTTCTATCTGCTATCAAGAATGATTGATTTCTGTGATCAATTGAAAGCAGGGCAGGGAAAACAAGAAAGGGGCGGGGGTGGGAGGGAGGTGGTGGAAGCTGGAATTAGGTAAGAAACATTGACACATTTGGAAATGGGAGTTCCTGTGGTATCTCCTGGTGTGCCGCTGTGTCAACCTGTGCCTATGGAATGCCGGGCCGAGGGCAGGGGGTCAGGCGTGGCCAAGCTGAGGAGCCTGGAGCCCTCACCCACCGGCACGGTGCCCGCCAGCCCGAGTGCTCACCGGGATGCTTCCTTTGCGAAAATGCAGAGGCATCCAACTACGCCGGGACTGAACCTTCTCATCTAGGGCACGTTAGACACCAAGCAGACCAAACTGAGCTCCATTCGGAGTAGACAGAGGATCGGTCTCCAACTGACCGCAACCCCCACACTGGGCACGGGGCAGAGCCGCGATGCCCCCGGCGGTGCAGCCCCGTGCGGAGGGGCCGCGGGCAGAGCCGCTCTCCGGGCACATACGCGGCTTTCTAGCACCATCTCGTGGGCAGGCGGGTCCCCAGGTACGCTCAGAGGAATGCTTGCCCCGCGTTGCAGGTTTAAACAATCAGGTATGAAACTTTTCATTTGACCTCTGCTCTTTTCTCCATCCGTTCCTTACTGGCACCGGTTCACAAAATGATGCGCTGTCAGACGAACAAGCATCCCGTGCCATCCCCGTGGGCACAGGGCTGCTGAGGAGCGCCCGAAGATCTCAGCCCTTCAGGGAACTTGACTGCACAGTCTCTGAAAGAAACAGAACATTTTGGAAGGAAAAAATACGTTTGACAAAGCTGCTACTGATCTAATTTTGCTGCCTGAAATACGCCGGAAAGCCAGCTCTGAGTAGATATGAACAACGAAAAAAACAAACCGACTCAAAGAAGCAAACAAAAAGCAAAAACAAAAGCCGAACAAAACCCCAACAACAACAACAAAACCCCAAACAAAAACGCCCAAACACACTCCCCGCTCTCCCCAAAGCCAAAAAAACCACCACATGAATTTTCTATTGTCTGTAACATGGCTGTCACACTCAAAAAATGTGCCAGGATTTTCCTGGTGGTTGTTTCCTCACCCTTGTTTTAATATGTGCAAATAGTAAACAGGGAAGAGATAAGGCTCAGCAACAGCTGACAGGAATATATGAAAAGGGGAAGTGAGCAGCAAGAGTACATAGAGCCCCCGAGTGTTCCTGTAGCTGAAATTGGATTTAGAGATTGTGTTGGACTCAAACAACCTTTCAGCTAAGCTTTAACATCACTTTTGCTCAGTATAAGTGGGACAACCAGGCCACAGATTCCAGACATGGACAAAGAACAAGCCTGGGTTTTTTTCATCCAAAGGAGGGATGCAAATTCAGGTGTTGACTGAAGACATATATGGAAAGGAATATATAGGAGAGAACTATGTCCTTGCTTGCTTTGCAGCATTCCACATGGCACAGGGCTCTAACCAAAGGTTAGGTTTTGGGTTGGATTGTCACGATGCCAAATGTTGGAGGTCCTGAAGCTTTACTTGCCTTAGTAGATCTGCATCTTATCCACTCAGACTTGGAACAGAATTTGGTGAGAAAATTGTTAGAGGCATTTCCAGTGGAACAGAAATGGTGGGAGTCCTTGTGCAAATGACTCCTGCTCTGGAGAAGCTCTCTGGGTCTGGTTGGATCCAGCATAGCAGGGGTTTTCCCTGGCTGGGCTGTTGGCTACTTTTGGTTTGCCTAAACCTCTGCTTGGAAATCCCAGAGGCTCTTGTTGTTGTACCTTATTTCATGTTTCATCAGGCACAGAAGATTCAGCCTCCACGCTTCAGTTGAGCGGGGGTTTTTTGTGAGCAGAACGACACCCAATTTGTGCAGTGCTGATGTAAACATCAACCTCAAATAATTAGCACATGTGGTCAGTTAATCATCCCGCTGGCTCCGGGTGGAAATGTGCCAAGATATTTCTGTAGTAGTGAGTTCATTATGTTTGCACTTTATTTGTATTGGATGTTTAAATATTTCTGTATCCTAATCACAATTTCCCCCACCAGATCTTACAAGTGTTATACATGTTTTGGATGGAGTAGAGCAGAAAACGTTTGTAGTTAATGTGTAAATTCACAGCAGTTTTAGAGTAATTGAAACTATTTGGGTCACGTTTGATAAATTATTTTGATGAAAAGTGGGGAGAAGGCTTGCAAAGCATCCTGACATTTTGTTTAAAATTATTTTTTCATTTTGAAATCAGGTTATATTTACCAATGAAAAAAATCAGCCCTAAATACCTCTTTCCAGTTGGCAGTTGAAAAAAATCTAGTTTGTGCCCAGTTGTACTGGAGAGTTTGTCAGAATTTGGTGACCTTTTAGGTATGTATCAATAGGAAAAGAAATATTTTTGCATTATTTGTGGTTGACCCTGTAATGGTTTCCCACCCAGGGCTGTCACAAGGAGTTTGCAAACATGGGTCTTGTAATATGCATGCTGCCTCTGAAGAAATTATTATGATGATTTGGTGTCATATGTTGTGTAGGGGACCATCCCTGACAGATTACCTTCGAGGGCTTATAAATTGCTGCAGCAAGAGGAGAATATCTGTAAAACGAGAGGCAGAATTCCTTGTAGATAGCATCTCTGTCAGTCTCTGGCTGGGAAATTTCAGTGGCAGTGTTCATTGAATGACTGTCTTGCATCTCGGGCTCAACATCATTCCAATATCATCAGTATCACAAGGAACACTGTGAAAAAGTTTGTCAGGTCTTGCGCCTTTTTCACACCCGTGTGCCTTGCTGATGCACAGCCATCAGGTTTTCAATATGAGTATTGATCATGCTCATAACTTGCTTGTGGCATAGGGACAGATGAAACAAGAAAGTAAAATGTAGTTGACGCAGTGGTGTTGCACTGCTGCACCCATGGACAGTCATTTCCTGCATTTCCATTAGCACTGCTCATTACCATCTGACAGATGATACACTGCTTGTGTATGCTTGCACAAGAGTTTGAGGTGTGTAAATATTTCCCCAATATAACTACATATATATTTTATATGTAGTGCATGATAAATATTTAAATGTGAAAAGAACCCAAAAACCTGCTCAGTTTAATCTCTCATCCAGTCATGTTCTTACTTCTTGTTCATTATTTGTAGGCATTTGCTGAATAACACAGACAAACCATTCTCCAAGCATGAGTTTTCTGGGAATCATTCACTTCAGCTATTCACTATTCAGCTTTTGTGGTAGCAGACTGGCTACTTAAACCACACAGTGGTTTTTCCCTAATTCCTAACTGGGTATTTATAAACAGTAAAATAAAGGCGGACAAATTGTGAATGCTTTCCTTTGATTGTGAAGATCCTTCTTTGCCTGTCTATGTGGGCATGTGTCCCAAGGGTAGCCTTGCCTGGAACGGAGTACATCCGTACAAACAAGCAGGGGTTTGGGCTTTGGGGAAAGTTCTATGTACAGAAAGGAGCATAGCATGTGGAAGTTGTGTTTCAGGGCATAGAACCTGACACATATGTTTTGGATGGGATGTAGTAGTTCTCATGTTGACAATGCCAAATAACGTTGCTCATTCTAATTTTCAAGGCTTAGGTCTACCTGCTCCCTTTTTGAGCATGTGTGTCCCTATTAGTCACAGGGATGTCTGTTTGGATGGATCCTTCCTAGTGCCTGCATCCCTGGGTAGGGCTGTGATGCCAACATTAAAAGTCATAAAAATAGGAGGCACAGAGAGACATTCAACACTGGATTTCACCTGAAACAAGAGGAATATTCTTGCTCCCCCCTGAGCTGAAAGAGGGGGAGGTTGCCCTCTGGCATGCTTGTGTCTTGGGAAGCAGGTCAGGATCCATGTTCGGGTGGCTGCTGTACCTTCACCAGGGGCTGAGAAGGAGGGAGAGAACTGAGTTGGGTGACCTTGACACTTCGTGAGATCTGGAGTTCCAGTGTTGTCACCCAGGGACAATCCCACAAAGAATGATGTACATGTAATTGCTGCTCATGGAGCAGTGACTGCCTAGAGTAACACTGCTTTGCAACACCTCTGGGGATTATTTAGTGCCAATGCTTGATGGTTTAGGTGGACTCTGGGTGTCCGGAGAAGTTTAAACCGAAAATATCCTGACATATCTATGGATTTCAGGGTAACACAGCAAGTGGCTGGGGATTTTGTGGGTGGCATTTCTGCATGCATTTAAATTCTGCTTATGTATTAGTTCTTGTGGTTGTACCTTTTTCTTTTTGGGCCTTGACAACAGTGGTATCCTTGGGCAGAGGGCGATGGACTTGCTGCCAGTTAAGACACTCATTTTTGGTAATTTGTTTTGACTTGGTTGTGTCTTTGTATCTATTTCAAGGTTTATTGCAGAGGTCATTCTCATCATAAATAACTAGATGGAGAAAGTAGAATTGCCATGGTGATGTGCAAAGCAAGTAGTCTTAGATCTAATCAGGTTTTATTTTGAGCATTTCAAGGTCTGTAATCTAATAATAAAACAGTCGATTGGACTGTGGATCCTGCTGAGTAGGCACTGTTACTGCCACAGAGGAAAACCAACTCCTGCTCTGGAGAACACGGGGACATAAACCCACTTCAGATAACTCCTTGCTCCTCCCAGGACTGCAGGTAAGTCATCAGTAATCCTGCCTCCCTTAATTGCAATGTTTTTCACCAGTAGATGTCAATGCGTTTTATGAAAGTGTTCATTCAAAGGCAGTGATTTGGAGACAGGGCAAGGCAACCTGCTTATAAAGCATTTGTGTTTCCTGCACTACATGACACTGGACTCCAAGAGGACTTATCCTGTTCTTTGGGAGAAGCCATCACCTGAGTGTGACCATGAGTCAGAGCCAGGATTATGAGGTTACAGCAGAACAAGGTGAGGGAGCTGTGCTTACAGTTCTTTCCTCAGTGCTATCAGTGGATTGGGGCAGTAGATGGGGAGGAGAAGGGCTGCTGTAGGTGATGAAAGAGGTGGGAATTGAAATGTAGTAGTTTTTACAAAACATAAGACTGAGCACAAAAATCATTAGGAAGCATTCCTGAATTGTGGGAAGAAAGATAAACCTGTACTTTCCAGGCACAGGACAAAATGCAACACCTTTAACAAAGGGTCTCAGAGCATGGGGATGGATCAGCACTGGGGGTGTCAGGCAAGGCATCCTCCTCCTTTATCTGTGTGACTCCAGAGTTTTCTCCTGTCAAGTGGTGAAGGGCCAGATCTGTCCACTGAAGTGGGGATTTTGTGCCTACAGAATCTTTCTCTTCCTCTACCAAGAGAAGCTGGGACATTGAAAAAAATCCAAGCATTTCATTATCCTACCTAGGATGAATGTCAGAGTTCTGAACAAGATCGTCTGGTGGACTGGGGTGCCCAAGGGCTGAAAGAAGTGGCGGTAGGCTGTGTCCCTCCTGCAGACTCTCATTAAGGTGGATCCAATAACCCTGTAACACCATGTCTGAAGGCTCTGGATGGGAATGCTTATTCCTCCGCAGATCCATCAGTGAAAACTGACGTAGCTGACCAGTGAGTGTGCCAGAGAGCTACACTGGATCCGCTTACTACTGTGATGAGGTACAAGTTTCCATTTTCTCGGCGATGTCTGTAAACCCATGACCTTGCTAAAGAAGTAAAATTAAAAAATAAGTAAAACAAGGCCTCATTTTGTGTCTATGTGAGTTTACTTCAAGAGTCAGTTTTCAACCACAGTCAACAAAGTATCTTATGTTTATCAAGGCACGTTTTCCATTATGTATAAAGACCTTTGTGGGTTTTTTTTACATTTAAGAGGTCATTTTGAGAGCCCATGATACCACACAGTTACGTAGGTCCAACAGAATTTCTGGAGATGTTTAATTTGTGTACTGTGTTGAAAGCTCTCTCAAACAAAGTGTGCATCATTTAATCTAGTTATAGAACCCATTGTTTTTCCTAAATATACTCTCATTTTTTCTCTCAGCTAAGAAAGCCTTACTTTCTGTTATCATCAGATTTTAGTATTTTATCATGAGCATTAAGGGATAGTCAGACTTGTTCAAACTAAAGAAAACTGCGTGAGGCTTTTTGCCTTCTCCCTTTAATTTTTTTTATGTTAGTCTGAAAAGACTTTCTTGAAGAGTTGGAAAGACAAAAGGTTGGGGAAAAAAAAAAAGTAAAAAGAACTAGACACGCTAAGGTAAAAGAGTCTTTTAATATACATCCCTTTCTGTTTACCCTGGTAGACTACAAAGCGTGGGGTCAAACTACACCTTCAGTAGGACCTGAGCAGCCTGCTCAAGAGGACTTGCTTAGGTGTATCTGAGGGCAGCGCTGGGCCCCGTGCTTTGCTCTCAGCCATGGGCTTGACTCTGCTGTGGTGAGGCTGGGCCATAAAGAGAGGCAAGGAAAGGTCACAGAACTGGGCTATACTGGGAGTAAGTACTTCCAGAATTTAATTTGGCCATGGAAATATTCCCAGCACAGCAGTATTCCCCCTCGTTAAAGGAGGGAATATTGCTGTAGCCTATAACCTCTGTAGGGGAGGAATTAACTTTTAAACTGAACCCTGCACTTGGATAGGAAATGAGCTTTGTGGAGTCTGTGTGCTAAAGAGTGTGTGTGCTTTGATACAAATACTCTTTCAAGTTTCAATCTATGCACAGAGTAGCACTGGTCAAACACAGACCAGGAATTAATTACAGTAAAGTGGTTTCCAGCTAAAAAAATATCCTTATTAGTTTATCACTCCTTCTCTGGATGCTTTCTAGTGTAATATAATTGAGTGGAGTACTAAAATAATTACTGAAATTAACTGTACAGCTTATTTTTCCAGATGGAGAGTGTGAGAGAGGACCTTTCTAGCTGCTTTGCCTTGCTCATGAGCAGGTTAACCCATGCAGAGATGCATTTTGAACTTCAGCCTTGCTGGTCTCTATGAACCTCCCAGTGTGGGAGGTTATAAGCACAGCTGCAGCAAAAGGCTATGGTCTCGCTGTGCAGGACTGCAGGATTTGGGGAGCCTTGGGGGGACATATATCTAGGAGTCAAGCAAAGTTTTATTTCCTTCTGCCTTTCCTTTGCTTTCTTTTTCTTGCTTTGGTCTGTGGTACAAAAAGTAAAATAAAAAACTTAGGATTTCGTTGTATTTTCAGGTTGATTTTAATCCTAATAGAAGTATAAATAAAAAGATGTTGTTTTAATTTTTATCTCTTTTTTGATCACTCACTCTTGCATGGTAATTTTGCAGAACATACACTAATGCTCTAATATTGTCAAACAAACGTGTCTGCTGAATGATTTATTTGAGAAAACTGAAGTAACATTTTCTGATATTTACTCGGAAATACTGGAACTCTATGGAAAAGGGATAAATTGGAGTCCCAAAAATATTCTTTCAGCACGCACATAGCTTACTGGAAATGCAAGTACTATTTCTGCCAGTTAATACAACTGAAGCGTAACATTTTTATGACATTCCCAAATTATTTAATGTGTTTTGTTTCTAACTGAAATGTGGTTCATCTGCTAAATGAACTGAGCCTTAACTTAATCTTTCCTGAAGTGTTTCTAAGTCCAGATTGTTCTTCTTTTCTTGAAAAATTTCATGAGTGTTAAGAAGTTCCAAAATATGTTCAGACCTTTCATAACAAAAGATGACTGACTTTGATTTTACATATGTATAAAACATTACAATATTCAGTTTCTGATTGAAGCATTTCAAATTACACCTTTGGTTTGATTAGATGAAATTTTGACTTTTTGTTGAAGAATACAGCATGGATATATATGTAAGTCAGAGTGTGCGTCACCCCATTTTTCTCAGATGGTTTTTCCTGATTTTTCACCGTTGCTACAGAGAATGCAAGAAAAAAATAGAAAAGATATTTGATGTTTCAAGGTAATATTCTTAATCAAGCATTGTGCACACTCTGTTTATACTGATTAATTTATGTTGCCATTTTAGCAGCTCTGGTGTAAGTCCAATGCCTTTAAAGACATTGTTTCTCCATTTGAAATACCAGCATTTGTGATCCATGTTGTGGCAGAAATCACAGCACTCCAAGGGTCGCTGCAGCATTCCAGCTACACAGAGTGTGGTAGAATGAGTGTACTCTTTAAATTCAATTTTAATTTTATAGCCAGAACCAGTCTCAGTTTGTTTGGGTCATTTCCATGCTTTACAGAAATACGGTGCTGTACCTGTTGTGCCAGAGATTTTTCTTCTGGCAGCATCATTGCTGAAGCTGCAGTCTACTGGCAGAGAAATTTTAAACTCCTGGCTTCAGCAGATGTTGTCAGCCCAGCAACTTGATGCTGGCCATCTCACCTTCTTGGACACCGTTCCCAAATAGCAAATTTTCAGTTTTCTCTCTCATTTTGCTTCTCTGCTTTTCTTGACTCCTGCAGTCATTAGCTTTGCTGTTGTCAAGATATTTGCTCCATTTTCTGTTGGGTTTTTCCAAGTGTGCCAACAACTTTAAGAACTGTTGATTTTAAAAAGAATAGTTAGGTCTCTCACTCCTCTAATATTACAGTCCAAGAGCAACTTGTCTTGTAAAAATGTAGTGAACATTTATTATGGAGAAATAGTGTGTTCTGCAATACATTGCAATGAAATGAGACTTTCCTTCATCTCTGTACTGACACCATCTTGAATGATGATTGCTGAAGGGACAAGTCTCTTGAGCTTTCTGCTTTAGTGTAATTTTGACCACTGGCTTTCCGGAATGGAGTCAAGAATTTTCTAGCATTTTGAACCCTGCAGTAGTTTAAATGATTTTGTACTTTCAGATATGAATTCTTTGAGATCTCCCATAAAGTAGCCTCATTGTGTATGATGACAGTTGACTTATTTTTGAACATGAGTGTAGGTTTGTTCTATTAAAATTCTGTGCGGAAGCTTCAGTGCTACTTTGCATTTGTTATTGTACTTTATTGTCCTTATTCTGCATTTCCTTCATATAGGGAAAAATAAAAAGCTGAATACCTCTGTGAGTTATTTCTTTGCCTGTACCTCACAGTCTGACCAATGCTCCCTCTGGATTCCCTGTTAACAGAGATTCCACTTTTACATTGCTTTTTGAAAAACTTTCACATGAGAGTGCCCTGATTTTTCTCCACCAACTAGGTGTTTAAATGTACTGCTGAGGAAATGTAATTTCAGGAAGAGACCCAAAATGGTCATATAGTCCTGTTGAGTGTTCCCAGAAATTAATTAAGTATGGGGATGTTTAGTAAAGTCATAGAATCATAGAATGACACAATGGTTTGGGTTGGAAAGGACCTTCGAGATCATCTACTTCTAACCCTCCTGACATGGGCAGGGACACACCAGATATGGATAGCAAATTTGAGGAGCAAGTTAGGGAGGGATGATCACGAGTCTTTACTAGCTTGTGCAAGCTGTTGAGGTGGGAGCGGACCCATTCTCAGCAGCCCTGTACTTGCATGGCTGAGGATGAGGACACTGCCATTGAGCCAAGGTCAGACACTCTGCAGAGCAAGTCCAGGCACTCATCAGCCACTTACATACAGGGCTGCACACAGGGCCTGCTTCTGCATCCTGCTACCTTTTCTTAGAAGCTGGTTATAAAAAGTTCCTTCATTTTATCTGGATATCCATGTCTGTTTAGGTCATGTCAGTAAATAGGACACAATTACAATCAGATTCCACTCCAGTGCTGGCAAATGCAACAGAAACAATCCTCCCATTCCTGTTTGGTTCCTGTTTAATCCTACTTAAATACATCTAGTTGCCTCAGGACCTGGGAGAAGTATCTTCCATCTCCTACCTAGTGCTGCTCCAAAGTCAGGCCAGAGCTGCTGGAAGGTGGCCTGGGTAGCTGGATCAGTCCAATGTGTTTTCCTGGGCAAAGTGCAACAATGAACAGTTGTGGTCACTGACGGCTCGCAGGCACTTCAGAGTCCTTGTCCTCATGCTGTCTTTGCAGAAACTGGCCATCCAAGCCAAGTTGCTTAGGAAAAGATCATATGAGTAATGGATTTAGTTGCACTGATGAGCCAGGACACAGGGAGCACTGAAAAGCAGCGCACAGGAAGCATCTCCACTACAGTGCCAGTGCAGAGCATGGTGTATTACCAGAAAGAGCACACCCTATTTCTTTCCTTAAACCATTTTTTACAAATTAACATCTTGTCATTAAAAAGTGACCATTCCTCACCTCATTGAACAGCTACTGCATTTTCACACTCTGAGTGGTTGCCAAAGGCAAACTGAATGAGGATGTTGCAGATTTAAATTTTTCTGCATGAAGTTTTATTTGTGCTCTTGTCCGCATGATTCATACTTGCTCCAGGGGGAAAGTTGTAGTTGAGAAGGGGTGCTAAGCATGATTTTCCATGCCCTCATGTAAAAGAAAATATATCTTCTATCCTTTTATTTATTTTTTCTGTCCCATTCAGTGGTGACATGGAGTATTCTGAGAACAATAGTCAGTCTAATCCTGTCATTTCATTGTAAATCACCAGGGTGCAGATTTACAGTTCAGGTATTATTGTTTTGATTATGTTTTTCACTTTTTAGGTTAAATTGGCCAACACAAGCTTTCAGAAAATTAATAAAATTTAAATGGCTCTGAACTGGAACATGGTTTGCCAAGTCTCAGCCCAGTGAAATGTTCCATAGCATTGTGGTAAATCCCTGTGTATACAATCACAACGGAAAAGCTGACAGACCTTTAGCAGTAACTTTGCAGTAATAAATTATTATTATTAACATACTTTCATCCATGAATCTCAAAGCACTTCAAGAATACTCTTTACCAGGGAAATGCACAGGGTTAAGTCACACAGTTTAATCTTCTTTATGCCATGTTGTATGAACAGTCAGATTTTGGCACTCTCTTCTTAGCATGTGCTGTGTGACAGGCTCAGATTTAGGGACCTTACCATGGCAAAAGGGATGGGAAGGAGTGATCGAGCATGAGGATAAAGGATCAGATAAGACATGCATGCGATGGCAAGTTTCTCTAGAGAAACAGCTCAATATTGAACTTTTCACAGACCCTAACAATGTGTCCTAAGCAGCATCACGGACTTGAAGCCTCCCATTCTACAGAGACACAGCTAGAACACCTGGTGACAGCAGGTATTTGACGGAAATCAACTAAACCTTGCATGCAAAATGCTAAGCTGTGGAGCTTTTTTTTCGTCTTCTTGGCCCAGACTTTAAAAAATGCCATGTTTTTATTTACTGTCATAATCCCTGGCCAGCCTCCAGGGAACACGGGCTGCAAAGTCACAGGGGCTGCCTGTGCTCAGACTGTTTGGGTGAGTTTAAGGGACTGGGCTCTCCAAGCAAGACCTAAGCTAGAGCAGGTTGCACTCAATGGCATGACCCTCTCTCCCATACATCTTTTCCTTCCCTACTCTGCTGCACAAATACAGTTCTCACAGCTCTGTGTGCTACTCAAACAGCAGCTGGCAGCCAGCCCGGGAACATCTCAGGCAGCATTTCCCTTCCTTCTCTTTGCTTACTCCTTCATTCAACAGGTGCATTTATTTGATGACATACGCGCTATGCAGTGTTTCATCACACAGTCTAGGAAAGGTTTTATTCATTTCTGCCTTGCTTCTGTCTTACTCAGCAGCTGTTTGTTTAACATGGACTCGAAAGGCTCCACCCTCAGCTTGCTGGACAGTGAAGTTAGTCTTTTAACGGACCTGTTTGTAAAATATGGTATGTCTCCTAATGAATGTGAGAACACTTCTGTGGTGCTAAAATAAGCCTTGCAGGGAATGTGGAAAACTGATGGATCACCATGAGAAAAGGCATAACAGGAAGTACTGCTAGTTCAGCTACCTGGGCACAGAGCTCTCAACCATGGCACATGTCTCTGTCCTTCCTCTGGATGAAGCAGGGGTGGCTGTGTATATGTTGTTAAAGCTTTCATTTGCATGTCTTATTTCCATGAGCTCCTCTGCTCTGCCAAAGTTGTCACCCTGTGGTGTGAACATACATTGACCAAACCTAACCAAGTGCTAGTTGGCTTGCATGGGCTATTTGCCAAGGTGACTGACAGCCACTAGACTCATTGCACATGCCCTAGGTACATTGGTCACAGCCACACTGTGCAATCCTGGCACTTCATCTGCTGGAGGACTACAAAGTGGCCAAGACTTCCTTAATCTAAGAACATAAAACTGATGGCAGGGTCAAGAATCTGTATCACATTCCTGAGAATGCTACTTTCTCCATACAGCACAGATGAGCTAAGAAATCAAGTTTTTCCCAGAGCATCAGCTCAGCCCTGTGAAACCATTCAAGAGTGGGGTTGGACCAGACTTAAGTACAAACCGAACATCTGTCTGAACAGCAAAGTTCACCAGCCCTGAAGCCTGTGTTCTCCTCCCCACAAATGAAACTTATTGTGGTGAAAATATATGAGCAAAGAATTAATTCTGAAGTCTGTGGGTGGCCCTGAGGTGAACTATAGCGCTGAGTTTTACATATGCACACCCCCACACAAAGTCTGTCTTTGCTTCAAATCAGCATCAGCGAGCCTACGCACATCTCTCCTGAGGCCTTTGTACAAGACCTTTATCCTTCTACCAATGGGGAAGCCAAACCCCTGGGGTGAAAGACAAGTTAAAAAGCTAAGATCTGAATGTTTTGGCAGAAATTGGAGCTATTGCAAGATTTTCCAAGATGAGCCCACTGGGGGACTGGAGACCTTGTGATGATTTAATGGCTTTAAAAAGAGAATGGGTCTTAATCTAGACCATGTGCTGAGATGAGCTGCTGTGCACGGAGGTAGAGCAAGGCAAACCCACCCTGACTACAGTGACTGCACTTTCCATATCTGAATGGCTCAGAGATGGCATCTGTCTTCCTCTATTCCTGGTTCTTAAAATACTAAAGCACTGATCCAAGCTTTCTTTTGGTGGTCGGACCCTCCTACACATGCTAGGTTTTGTACCCCAGAGGTGCCCGTGGGTGCGCTTGGAGACCCCTCTGGGGCTGTGGCATTCGGGGAGTGGAATGGGGGAAAGTAAACCCTGCCCTGTCCCGGAGCAGGCCCAGCATGCAGGGTCATCCAGCTCCTGCAGATGATGTTCAGGTAAAGCATCTTGGTGCATTGCTGAAGTCAAACCTGCAAGATAGGGCTACAAGCAGGGCTTTGGCCCCTGTAGCTGCAGCAACAGGAGTTTGTGTGATCAGCTTGTTGAAGGCACACAGCAGTTTCATGGCTTTGGAAGTAAAGAGGCTGAAGTCTGGCTGTTAACTACAAAGGCTGTCAGACCCCAGGAAGCAGAAAAAAGGAGGAAGAAAGGAAAAAGCAGAACGGTAGGAACAGAGCAATAGAACAGGACTTCCTAGGGATGTGTGGCCTCGGCTACTGCTCCCCTCTGCTTGTGTCCCTGCAGCTTCTTACACTTCTCATCCCCACTGCCACTATGTACAGCCACAGAAGTGGAAAGAAACCATCACATGACTTTGACACAGAAACACCTTTTAAGTACCTGAGATGGAACAAGGCTCTTCTGCTTTCTCAGCATAAGCATTGTGAATTATGTCTGTAGTGCCTGGCCTGGAAGATCTGCTTGCTCACTTGTTGGGTTCCAAAGTCCTCTTCTGAACCAAAGTATGTTCAAGACATTAGAGAGAAAACAGACCCCAACAAGGTCCCAAGCCTAGCCCAGAGGGATCATTTTCAGGGCAAAAGACAGCCTTGGAGAGCCACAATTCCTTTGTTCATGCTGCTAAAACCCAAGACATTTATTCATTTAAGTTAGTCTGCTCAGCCCTGACTGACCAGCACTAACCTCAGTACTGCTGAGGGCATGGATTTTGATGGTGGTTTGATGTGCAAGCTGGAAGATCTCACAACTCATAAACCATCTTCAGCATCCTCCTTCGGACATGACATTTACTTCTAGATAACAACTTGCTCTGGTTTGGTTTAGATTTTGGAAGCCTCTATAATGAGAACCAGATCCATCTCAGTGGCCTCAGGTTGTCAACAGCTGGTTAAAGGGACTGAGGCAACCCCGTCATCCCCGTTCACCATCAGCATGTGAGGCAGACACTCACAAACACAACCCCTTCCAACAGAGGTGTCTAAACAATGTGGGTGAATGATCTCTGAAGCAACCTACTCATCTTCTCTGTAACTGCCCCTCTGACTCTTCAGGGCTGAGTGGGATGATCCCTAACCCTATTGCACGGCACAGCCTGATCCCTCTCTATCCACAACACACGCTGTAGCTGGAGCAGGGTCACTGCTTACAAATGGCATCTGCCACACAGCACAGCCATGCGTGGAAAATACTGATACTATCCCCCCAGGGTGAACCTTATGGTGGGGAGGAACAAGGTGTTACATGCCTGCAGCACATTCATGGGGCCAGAGTGTCATGGAGGGCAGTGGGGACAAAACCATGAAGGATAAGATTTGCAAGAACCCCGATTTGGAGAGTCAGCACCAGAAGGTGCCAAAAAAGCCTGTCACTGCTGGGCCCCTCTCACTGCTGTGCAGAGTGCCTGGGGCTGCCATGTCAGGGTAACTCCTGTGAACGGAGACCATGAGAATGGTGTCTTTTCCTGCCTGGACACATTTAACTTCTGACCTGTATCAGCTGTCAGATTAGAAGGGGTTTAGTCACATCAGTCTGAGCAGGAATTAAAGCCAAGCTGCAGGGGTGAAAGGGCAGAGCCTTAAAGCGATCACCTTAATTGACAGGGCCTCTTAATCCCCCTGTTCTTGTACATTAATCCAAATATCTCCAGTTCTTCTTCTTAACCTGTTTTCATAAAGTCAAGAGAATTATACTTAATACAACAAAGCTGAGAGTAGGAGTAAAGCATGACCTTAGCCCTCCTGCAGGAGGGGTTTAAGGCTATTGTGAATGCTGCTCTTTATCCTGGTCACTCCCCAGCCCTCCTCCAGCATTTTGAGAGCTGGAAATGATCAGGCAGCTCCTCCTTGTCCAAGCCATGGCAGTGATGCTGTGCAGAACAGGGCTGTTGTTTGATGTTCCATTTGCAGTTTACATTTATAATGGCAGTGCTCTGATAACCCGGGTACTTGAAACAGGCCCAAGCAGAGAGGGACTTGAAGCACACCACATCCATCACCTGACGAGTATGGCTGGTGGGGCTCCACTGCTCAGAACATCCCTCTCTACAGTAGCAACCAGCTCGCAGGTCCTGGAGGCTCTTGCGCCTGCCCTTGAGGGGGATATGAGGGGGGGAGCACATTTAGAGGTTTGGCTTGAAGAAGTGCTGAAATTGTTTTCTTAATGTCTGATGCACAGAAAATTTCAGGCTCTTTGACCATTCAGCCCATCAACTTCTCAGGCTATCAGCTAAAAAGCAGTTGGATTTCCAAAATTTGAATACATGCGGCAACCATTTACATAAAATAATTTTTTGTAAGTAAAGTGTTGGTATGCAAAATCACACTTTCGGAAATGTTTGTTGACAATTAAGTTCCTTGAAGGCTGATCTCAAGCACAGGAGATTAACTGAGGTCTCAAACACCAAATGCACTCTGTAGGCAGTGGGAAACTTAACTGGTAATATGACAAGGTTAATTTTAAGCTGTTAAACTAAACTGTTAACAGCTAAGCTAAGTTGTTGAACTCTCAAGGGTATGGACTGTGTCTTCATGTGCTTTGGTAGTGCAGCTGTGCACTGTCACCAGGAGCTCTCAGTTCTACTGAGAAGTAAATGGGATAAAGAAGAGTTTCAGCTCCTGAATCACAGGGAGGAGGCAAAAATCCCACACTTGGTTCACATGAATGTCACAACTCTGACATGACCAGAATTTTAGGTGTTGGGAACATTGACAGTGGTGCCAGCCTTGGGGACCACACCAGCCGGTTTCAGTATTCATTGTTTCTCACTGTCATGTAAAGTCAGCCTAACGGGAAAAAAAATATCCCTGATGCTGCCCTCTTGCTATCCCTGTGCATTGTGCTTTGTAGCTACAGTGGCTTGCTCTGGCAGTGAGAAACTTACCCTGCAAAGCAAGTTCAGTTCAAAATACATGTAAGGCTTTTTTTTTTTTTTTTTTTGGCTGGCATAGTAGTGGAAGCCACAGAAAACTGTGGAAAGAATGAAGTTTCCAGAGGCAAATTTATTTTCTCTCATTCTCAGCCTGCTTAGAGTTCAGCTCAGTTGTTTCAGGAGCCCGAGTTGTATCAAAGAGAAGCAGTCTAAGAAACAGTTGTGGATAAAAGAAATATGAAAGCTATTCCAAAATAAGGAGGAAAAAAAAAGCCTTTGAGTGGGTTGAAGGAAAACAAACACAGATCCCAAGGGGAGGAGGAGAGAAGAAAAACTCCAAGTAAAGAAAAAAAAAACCCGATGGTGAAAGCCAGGTCTTACAGAGGGCAATAATATTTTGCTGATAACATCACTGGACCAGGATTTTATCCACATTTTCTAGTCGTGGTGATGGGCTTTTCTTTCCAAAGTTTTCTTCCATCTCATGATTCATCACACCTCCTGTCTGGACATGCAGTAGCACAGAACTCCCATTTAGTTCGGAAAATGCTCTTTTAATGGAACTAATCATTCTTGGAAAAAACCTCAACCAGTTTCAAATTACAGGAAGAGGAGGGGAAAGGTTCATGACCCTGATCCAATTGTTGAACCCCATGAACACACAAAAATAATTTGAAAATCTCAGAAAACCTCAATTTTCATCAGATTTGCCCATCCGAGTTTGGGCTTGTCAGGCCAGAAGTACAGATTCCTCCTCGGATCCAGCCCTGTGCACACAGTGACACTGATGCATTTTGTAAAAAGCCTGGCCAAAACCAGAGCCCTGGAAAAGGAGCTATTTGGGCAGCTGAAGCAAGAGGAGGGAAAGCCAGTCCCTTTGAAGTAATCAGCTCAGAGAGGCGTTGGATAAGCCCAGGCCATTTGTAATCAGATGTCTGAGAGGACTGTCAAAAAAATCTCCCCACACTTGCCTTGTCACTGATGGTATCTCAGTGCAGATAAAATAAAAGCAGCAGTAAAAGGGAAGTCCGAGCCATTATCTGCCCACACCTGGGCTGCGAAGGTTCCGAGCAGAGACAGTGCCCAGCCGTGTCTGGGGGCATTCTGGGGGGAGGAGGCTGCCTGCCCAGGGGTGCAGGGGGGCACTGCCCTGCAGCTCCAGGGAGCACAGCCTGCACCGTCCACTCTGACCCTGCACCGGGGGGTGTATCTATAGTGCAGAATTTGTATTCATAGTCCCAAATTTCATCTCCTTATGAAAGCTGGGCTGAAAAGGTGTTTTCTTCCCAGCTTAATGGGTAAATGACATTACAGCTATTTCAGAAGGATTTGCAGGCTTTCACAAGGCTGCTCACTACTGCTTTCCCTGGCCTCCAGTGTTCATGGGGAGTACCTTCACAAACCACGGGAGCAAAAAGAGTCTCAGTTTTAGTGTCCTTCCCTTGTGCCTTTCCTGGAGTTGAATAGATTGAGGTACATAGCAGCTTTTACTTTGCAGAAGTATTTATAGGCTCTCTGTACCTCATGCAATTTAAATCAGCTTGCAAGAATGCAATCCCTTGAAGCACCTTTTACTGCCAAAAATTAATTGGAATTGGCCAGCAGGCTTAAAGGGACAGATGGATAGACAAACACATAAATGAACAGTGCTATCCTATTTACTCTATTTTTCTTGGAAAGCTGAGCTAGCAACTCCAGTAACCTAATCAGAGATCTGGAGTTATACTGTGTAACACTGGCAACGCATGTGTTATACTGTGTAACATTGGCAACGCATGTGTTATACTGTGTAACATTGGCAACGCATGTGTTATACTGTGTAACACTGGCAACGCATGTTGGCCCTGCTCTGTGAGGCAGGAATCATTCATGGGTGCTGCATGAGCACCAAGAACCTGTTTGCATGTGCTGAAGCCTCAGATGTGCCCAGAGTCAACTGCAACAGATGCATGTTTTGAAATGACCTTTGGAAGTTTGGGCCATATCATCATGGCTGTTGTGAGACAATGTCACAAAATGTCCCGCCAAGGAGCCTCTGTATTATAACTTGGTAAATTCTAGTCTTTGAATGTTTTGATGTGGGTTTTGTTCTTTTTCTCTCAGCAGTGGGGAGGCCCTAATGCTGCAGCCTTGGAAGTCCCTCTGTAGACAAGGCAAGGTCTGCTTGATGGTGGGATTTAGGATTGAGCCAGTGCTGTAAAGTGCACCTCTTAGGGATTTTTCTGTTTGGTCTTTGGGCTTAGTGATGTTTTGTGCTAATGTCCTATAAAAAGGAATGCATAATGAGCAGATCCCTCTATCCAAACTTTGCTGAGTTTTTATTACATCCTAAACTTCTTTACTCCAAGAAATCAAGTATTATCTGAGTCCTAGCCACCATACACAGACCAAGGGAGTCCACAGGATTGCAGTGGTGTGAAAAGAGACCTTGACCTCTTCACTATATTAACATAAATCAAATGTCACAGTGGGGCTGGAACTCCATGCGTATTAACCATCTTCCCATACTTATTAAACTACAGTAACTATCTCCCTGACCTTCCCCCTCTTTCTAATAGTGGTATAAATAGTCCAAAGGTCTCTTGTCAACACAGCTCCCAGACTTCTAGCTCTTTGAGGGGCAAATGTACTTTGTTTTATTACTTGTATGGCATTCCTCAAAGAAGGGGACTTTGACCTTCCTAAATTCCTCCTGGAGATTAAATACCAAAACCAGCAGTCCCCGAGGGAATTAATAGACAGCTTCAATACACACAGCAGGACCTTTGGAGGGGGTCAAGTTATTAACACACTGGGAAATGTAGATTGTATCTTCCTATGCAGGATATATCTTGCATTCTAGATCAGATAATGACAATGGGGCCTGGAGAACTGCATTTCTGAGATGAGTTCTGCAGCTCTCAGCAGATCTTCCAATTCTGGGTATTTTACCAAGGACACAAGCTTTGCTGACTTTAGAAAACTCACATAAAAAGGAATGCATAACAAACTGTTTTTTGGGGTTTTTTTTGAGAAATTATGCCTTCTGTATTAACAGTGGGCCCATATGGCTTTATTTTGCATTAGACAAGGAATCTTACCTGGGGGCTTAATACTTATTCAACCTCCTACTGCCTCAAAACAGACAACCCTACAAAAATATCCTTTAAAGGTAGTTTTTTGTGCACTTTTGAACAATCAAAATTTGCAGAAACTATTTAAGCCTGATGATAGCTAAGTGGTAATGGAAAACTCATTTCAGTTTTCTTGCAGTGCATGTTTGCACTGGAAGCATGATTAAAAATGTCCACTTAAGGTAAAAGGGCCAAGAAACAAGGTTATTTGATAAAATCAGCCAAAGGTTTTAGATTGAGTCACCATTCCTGTAAAACTTTGATACTTGTCAGGAAACATGACAGATTAACAGTCCTCCCTTGTTTTTGAACTGCTGTGCACCAGACTCAGATTTTACCTTTGAAATCTCAAGAGAGGGACAGCATCTTACAAAACCATATTTTTTTTGCTTTTTTTTCCTCCCCTCCTTTTGCTTTATGTGGTTTGCCACTGCTGAACAACACAATATTTTGAGAAAAAAACCCCTACAGTAAATGAAAATGGTGCAAAAAATGAATAAGTTGAAATATATTACTTGTTATGAAATATTTCTTTGGCATGAATTACAATAAACAAGCTAGCATCCATTCCAAAACAGCAGTAAACAAATCTTTACTACTCCCTGATTGCCAAAAATCTCACACCACTCAAATTGACATGGAAAAAAAGCATTAATGTTAGTGAGAGATGAATTTCAGGAAGGCTGGATTTGGTCTGGATAAGCATATCTGACATATGCAAGCCTCCTGGGAGCCTATAAAAACAAGCTTTCTTGGGATATTTCCTGCACTTCTGGTTGGGTTGGAAATGTCATGGCAGCTGGCTTTGCCACAGCTCTTGGGCACTCCAGGTTGTGTTCCTGGCCAGAAATCAGTGAAGTAAAGATGCTTGGAAAGAGAAGAAACCACAAAACAATGCTCAGATCTTCTGGACCAGTTCCAGCCAATGTGCTCAGTGTGCTCTTATATGCACTTGGAGCTGCATGACAGCTGTGTGAAAGATCGGCTCTTCTCCCTCTCTACAGAAACAAATTTAGGAATTAATGGTTGAA
The DNA here is from genome assembly GCA_013396735.1 of Grallaria varia. Taxonomy (NCBI): domain Eukaryota; kingdom Metazoa; phylum Chordata; class Aves; order Passeriformes; family Formicariidae; genus Grallaria; species Grallaria varia. Next base: position 67,448 of record VWZG01003588.1, read on the forward strand.
AAATGCTTTCCATCTCTTTTCTAGCTTCATGCAGGATGTATGGATATGCAGGTCTTACTTCTCTAGCCTCTGGGCAGAGGAAAAGTGCAAAGGCAAATGCTGTCACAAATCCATTGTACATGCCCACATTGCTGTATAATTTAACACTTCTTCCACCTTCTGGTTTTTCCCCACAAATTAATTTGAGCTATAAAATCTCAATAGCAATTTAAAAAATGAAGTTCTGCCATATGGAAGCCAAGTTTTAAATACAAAGGATGTTAGAAGTTTGAATCCTAACCTTAGTGGATGTTCTAGGAAAGGCAAAATAGATGTTGACTTTGTCCTGGTGAAAATATTAGGGCATGCTATCATTTGTCTATCAGTCCCGTCTCATACAAACAGTAAAGTGTAGTGAAACTGAAACTCCTTGCCAAAAGAATTTCTGGGGGCTAAAATATTGCATGGGCTCCAAAAGGGAAATTAAGAGAAGAAAGATCTAGCAATGGCAGCTAAAAACCCTGCATTATGCTCAGAAGCCCCATTGCTATGAACTGCTGAATGTCAGGTGTGTGTTCGGAGGTTGTGTCAGTGCTTGCTGGTCCTGTGCTCACCCTGCTCCCTGGGCACTGTGTTTGCACCAGGTTCTGCAGGAGCACAGGGAGGGGATCTCGCTGCAGGAGATGTGCTGCTGCCCTGAAACAGTGCAGAAGAAATGCCCCTTTACTGCCCATCCCTTGTGAGAATCAGATTTGCTCTTATCATTGTGTTATTTTTTATAGATTTGAACAGAAAAAGCAAAAATTCTTTCTCTAATAATACTTCTAGGTATGGTCCAGATAGCTTACTGCTCCTGACTGAGTGTCTCCAGCTGGAGACATGCTATTTCCAAAAGATAAGGTGCCTGAGCTGATACCTCCCTGTAAGTTTCCCCGGGCAGTGCGCCATCCGTGGACCATCAGCTGGGCTGCCACAAATACCTCCTGCAAATACCTTCTTATAGTCTTCATGTCAGAAATGGAAATGGAAAAGAAGCCAGATTGGCTGCCTTCTGCTGGTTTCACAGACAATCCAGAGGAAGAAAAAGATAATTTTTCCAAGGCAAACATTCATAGAAATGCAGCTTCCCTTGAATATACAGGAATGATGAAATGTGGTGTGGGGGAAGGTTTCCTGTTCTGGTCTTGCTGAAATACTTTCGTTTTTCGTAATGGTTCCTCAGGCCAGTGCTTGGCCTCTCATTGGCAGTCTTCTCTGTCATATTATACTTCTTTGGATTCATTTGGCCAAAAGACTGAGGAATTAATGCTGTGCATGTTTTGCAAGGTTATGCTACCTTTGAGCAGGACTTTTGGGGTCAGGCTTCCTCACAACTCGTGTGTTAGGATCACCTGGGTGTGCTTGTCCCCTTACGAGTGACAGGAGGGGTTAACCTGCCATGCATCTCCAAGGGGACAAGGCACAGCAATCTCTGTCTCTGTGACTTCTAACTGTACCTGTAAAACATAATGAAATGTAAAATACATGCCTGGCCTTTGATCCTGGGGCCAAATGTACCCTCAGTGTAACCTCACTGGCTTTCCTAATGACAGAAGATTTCATTTCCTCCAGGAGGCCATTGCAGGATTTGCACACAGAGTGGGCAGTGCTTTTGGCTTCCAGGCTAATTCCTTAACATCCCCTGGTCCCCCATTCATATCCTGGGAAAGAAAGGTGTCACCTGGGAGCACAGGGGCAGGAAGGAGGTGGCAAAGCAAGTCTGTCTGCACAAGGCTCAAATGATAGACCTGTTGTTCTTTACATAAAGAGACAGTTTAGGTTTATGAACACAAAGGCCTTTGATGTTGTTACTTGGCAAATGTTGTCTTAAAGATAATAGATGTTTTCATGGGCTGAGCCCTTGTCTGGGGGTTGGCAGCAAATACTGAGTGAGCCATGCTCCAGCAGGGACTCCCTCGGCTCACGTAAGCTCTCCCGATGGCAGCCATGAGAGCACTCCAAGCTCTTCCAGCCATCTGCAGAGGGGGAGATAACTGCCTCCCTCACAGGATCTTGCAGAGCTGTGCACAGTTTACACAGTTCTTTGAAGATAACTTATTTACCAGGACCATTTGGTAACTTGTTCCATCCCTGTGGGTAGAATTACGTGTGGGCAGTGCAGGCAGCTCCAGCCCGATGTCAAACCTGTGCCAGGAGGAACTGCCTTCCCCTCAGCCCCTTGGCTCTGCTGCTCACAGGCACACCTCTGGCTAACCCCTTAGCTCAGCGTTTCAGCGGGACTTGGTTGTGACTTGATTTCAGCCCGGAGCTCTGACACTGCTTCTTCCTGGCAGCCAGTGCCCCATCACGAACATGTGGGTGGACGTGAAACCTGCGCTGAGGCTGCCGTGCCAGCTCCCTTCTTGGGACCCTGACCTCTTCCAGGCACTGGCTGGAGTCTCCCTGTCCTTCTTCTGCAGCTCACCTCCTTCTGGCACGGTGAGGATCTCTGCCACTCTCCCTGGACCCATCTCCAGGGATTTTTGTCCTCTCTGGTTCCCTTATGGTCTGTGGGAGCCGCTGGCTGAGGAAGAAGATGGTAATTTTGGAGTTGCACTTGGCACGGCCAGTGAAGACGCTGCCAATCCCACAAGGGAGACCAAAGCTTTGTAACAAGGGGAAGGCATAAATCCTCGGCAGCAGCTTTAATCATCTTACTGAGCTATCAGTTATGATTTATCACGCAGTTTAATTTTAATGCTGCTGCATCTTCAGTGCTCCTACCCTGTCCAGTGACTGGGCCACTTCTCTTGGGAGGGAAGGGGTGAGTGTGTGAGGGGGTGTGTGTTGACAGTGTGGGTGTGTTTGTGTGAGAGTGTGTGCGTGAGAGAGTGTGTGCTTCAAACCGTGTAACAGGAGATGAATTCAAAGTGCCTCTTCAGGACATTGTCGCTGCAGTCGGGCACTTTGTTCATCCCTGAGGTGGAGCCATCAGTCCCTCCAAGTCCCGCTCAGCATCCCAACCCAAAGCGAGTCCTGTTTCAGGGGCGCTACCCCTCCCCACGCCAGCACATAATGTTTCTATTGTGCCAGTGCTGTTTTGCTGTGGAAGCGGCAGGGATTTAAATATCATAAAGGCAGAAGCTGAGCTTTGATATACTGTCACCAAAAGCTGAATACTGTAATTTCGAGCAATTTTCTCCAANTTTCCCTGACAAGCCGCTCCGTCGCTCCTCCCGCATGATCCTCACTTGGCAAATTAATGTGCTGCCGATGATGAGAGACAGTGGGTTACTGTGAGCACAGGCTCTCTCGTCTCCTCTCGCTATTACACCCTGGCAACATCAAAGGTCCAGTCATCCTGTTTCCATCTTCCCGTGGGTCCTCAGGGCCTGACTCAATGGCTCGGTTCAAAAGTGCAGGCTGGCTGGGACAGTGACAGCCCCCACCTCATGGCCATCATCGATGCACCCATGGACACTGCAGCACATCTTTTTGCCCTTCTCCTTTTGGGACTAATTGCTGAATTAGGAGGGTAATCCACCTTCTCCCACTTCACTCATTTTTATTTCCATCTGAGGCAGACTTTTGTAGAAAGACTATTTAATCTTCGGTGGTCTGCCCTCCTGTGCTGCCCAGCAGTTCCCCTGGTGGTAACCATACTGTTGGTTTTAGCCAGCAACAAGATACTGCTTTGAAAAGTAATTCTGATTACTCTGTGAATTTAGACTTTGAATCATATGTGCTCTTTCTGCAACAGAGAGAGATATTTGTGATTTCTCCCTTCATAGCAATGAATTTTGCATATGCGTGAAGGAAAGGTGGATGGGAAAAAGGCTGAAGGTCTACCTGCTGCCTGCCTGTTTCCTGCCCTCAAAAATGTGGAGTACTGATGAGAAACATTTCATCATTTTAACCATTTCTAGGCTTTTGCACCCCTGCAGATGGTGTGTGGTGAGATGAGGAAAGCAGCTGTCATAGTGGTGTAGGTGCCACCCCAGCTGCAAAGCTATCTCACAGGACAAGGCTTGGTGCACTGGGACACGCCTCCATCTCCCTTCCCAGGCTTTGGCTGCTATGTAAGCAAAGTGCCCAGAAACCCTGGCCCTGCGAGACTGCAAGGGAAAGGCAGCTCCATTAAAAAATTTGGGGTTTGTGCCTTCAAGCCTCTCCATAACCGCAATTCCTACCTCATCCGCAGGTTCCCTGCCCAAGCAGCAGCCAGGGAGAAACATAAAGGGTTCATATATTCTCCATGTCATCCCTTGTCTGAATCCTTTGTGGCAAAGAGCAGTAAATATTTCTCTTTTGCTCAGCTGCAAAGGTCCCAGGAGAATGTTGACTGCTGTGGCAGTCCTTGCTGTTTGGACGAGGGATGGCCAGCCTTCAGGACCAGCAAAACACACTCAGAAAATCTTCCCTGAGAAAAAGCAGAAGTCCATCCCTGCAGCTAAGAAGACCCCTGCTACCACGTGGGGCAGCATCTCAAGCTGTTCCCACCCAAGGGGATATATTGCAGCAAATCTGCTCCCATTCCCTTGGTTCGGTGCTCTAGTGTGCTTAGGCACTGGCTGAGTTTTTCTCTCTCCAACTGCTGGAACAACTTAAGAGTGCTGGCCTCAGTCTGAGGACTACAGTAGCTCTTCCTCCCAGGAGAAAGTGCGCCAAGGCTAAGAATGAGAGTAGCTTAGAGCAGGCAAGGATTGTGTTTCACCCTGTGAGTTTTTAACTAGCTTGGGGATTTCATTCACCTGAACTGCCCCTCTGCATCTCCCTCGAGAGACCCAGACAACCCCATCTTCTGCCTCACATAAAGTCCTAAGAGAACACAGATAAAATAAAAGAAGGAAGACAAATGTTCCAGTAGCCAGATCAGTTTGCTGTGTAGCGCTGGTCTCACATCCTTGCTTTGCCACACAGCATACAGTTTTCTTTGGTTCCATCCAGCATCACTGGTCTGTTCTTTTCCTCCAATGGAGCAGAAGAAAGGACACAGTAGTTGAGGTTATATGGTGCCTATGTGCTCAGGTTTCTTCCTAGCTGTCCAGGGTTTTCAAAATTGACAGTATTGTAGGTTTATGAGGGATGAACTTTAGTATGTGCCAAGGTCTGAGTGATTCCAAACAAGAACAAGCCATTCCATTAATTACTTGTTTGAGTATATTTTCATCTAGGGCAGGTCCTACAAAGTTTAGCAGGCTGCTATGGGGTTTTGAAACATGTTACTGTAGGATCTGTTAAAATGTAAAAGTTTGCCAAGGCTACAATTGAATTAAAACAGGTCTGAAGTTCCCAAACATGCCACTCCCATTACCTCAACATAATTTAAGTACATTAAAGAAAAAAAGAGAATGACAAGCCCATACAGCATAGTAGTGTCAGAGTTGCTGGTATTAAGAAACTGAATTTCATCCTAAATGTTTCAATTTGAGTCAGTAGTTATGACCAAGTTCTCAGATCTCAGTGGCTAAAAATCTTGCTTCAGGCATCCCTGTTGTGCTTTTTTCCACATAATGACATCGTTGCATGTAATGATATGTTAGCAGTTCATTCAGTGCTTACATCTGTCTTGGAGGAGAAAATTGCTATTTCTTGACTTATGCGCTGAATAGTGTAAATATAAGTTAGTCATGGCAAATTTTGAGAAGTCCAAACTTCAGAAATTATGGCAAGAATGATGAAGACTCAAAGGTATGTTTTGAGGGAGCTACTTGCCTTTGGAGAACTTGGCCTCAGATTTGATTAATTTCATGCCAGAGGTATGCCTCTCACAACCCTGCATGCTCATTTGGAAGGACATGGTATTTTGAACAGGGAACTGATTAAGGCAGTCAGAGCCCCATGAGGGTCAAACCTTTACTAAAACCCTCTTCTGTATAACTTGTACAAAAAAATCCCACAGTAGAATCCAAGAGGTCCTTTGGGTGACAAAAACTAAGCAAAATCCAGGAGCAGCTCTTTGCTTTGGTAGGAATGACAGTGTTTTATTCAAGTCACTGTTGAATTTCATATGTTCTTCCTGCAGCAGTTTGTGCTACTGACAGTGTTGTGCCTGATACAGTCACTCCAGAGTTTACCATAGGATTTAGCCACCCACATGCAGACAGTTAAATGCAGATGCTGAACACCAGGTATCTAAACTCTTCTTGCAGGCAATGGAAAACCAGACAATGCGGCCAAGTGAGTTTGAGTCAGTTGCCTAAATATGAGCAGCTAGTGACATCAGAGATGACCTAGGATATTGGGGTGTCTGCCCTGTCTGGGAGATACTGTGCTGGACCCATGGAGGACATACAGACCTGCATTTGCAGACTGCACCAGGAAACATCAGAAAACCGTATCAGGAAACCTCCTGATACCTCCACTGTCTCTTGGTGCCTGTGTTCATGCACTAAATTGAGTCCAAGGAGGTCTATCCTACAGCTGACAGGCAAGAGGAATCTACTTTAAGGTGAGCTGAATCCCACACTCAGTGTTTAACTCTGCCTAAAAGTACACTGGAATTCACATGAAAAAGTCTAAGACAGATACCAGTGACCCCCCTGTTTATCTCCTGTTCCCTGAGCTACCTCCTCTTGAGATGCAGGCACCCCAGACTAGGTCTCTTTAGACCAGCCTAGATACTAGGGCCAAAAGGGTGATTCTGGTGAGCAATTGGAATTTGTGTGGGCAATAGCGCAAAACAGTCCACTTCAGCCTTCTTAAGAATAAGATTTTTCAGCTTTTGGATCTGTAGTGGGCTGTGTGCCTTGAGCCTGCTTGATGATGAGGTGAACACAAGTGCTTCGTAGAAAATGTCTTCTAACGCTCTTGCAGCCCCCCCAAGGGGGCAGCTTTCTGGGAGCTGTTTGGTCAGAGCTCATGTGCTGATCTATACCCTGGTGAGGAGCTGAGGACATGAGGAACCTCAGTGGTAGGTCCTAGCAGCAGCAGCAGCAACAACAACACAAGGGAACAAGTCAAACGCAGTGTTTTGTTTTAAGAATGCCAAAATTTTTTGCATTGGCAACATCAGAAAAATGCATTTTACCCAGATATTATCCAAACTTTCTATTTCTTGAGAAACTTCAGCTATTCAAGCTTTTTGGTCCTGAGGAAAGCAAACAGTCAATGACCACTGTTTCTCAGGGCCAGAGAGCCACTGTTGCCTGCTGAGCAGCAGCCTGAGTAATATCTACAAACAAGGGAACAGGGGAATGTTTTTGCTCTCATGTTTTTCTCTCTCTTATGTTACACCACTCCTTGTAGCCCTGCATCAGTGAGTACAAAGTACCTCCTGGCTGTGCCATCACACCACAGAAAACAGACTAATGAGGCAAAGGAAGCGAGGTTCACTTTTCTGCTGGGAGGCTGGCTCTAATCACCTGGTTGTAGTTAAAACAGATCACACTGAGCTGTTCTGCTTTGTAAGAGCTGAATTTCATTCTCTGTTACTGGATGTTTATCTGATATCTTGTAAAAACTGTTGTCCCTTTCTCCTGCCTTTAGATCTTTTGCTTTTCTGAAATGCTAAATCTCCAACTGTGACCCTTCAGCAAAACCAGTTCACCTCATGAAATGAATGCTGTGACTTTGATTATGTAGGAGCTTTCATTAAAGGGGTCCAAAGTAAAGCAGACAAGGAAACGTCTTAGTGATTTGCAGCAATGCATTGAGAAACAAAAGGAAATGGATGGCAGAGATAAGGAAAATAAAATAGCCACAATTTTTTAATAAGGGGAATGGAATTTCCCCTGAGGGCCTGTGTTATACTGCTATTTAGTAAAACACAAGCAAAACTCATAGTAGCGGAACTTAAATACCAAATATTGCCAACTTTGTGCTGCACAATGAAATTGCTAATAGTCAGAAAATGCGGACATGAAGGCAATACCAGCACATTTTAAGCTCAAGATAATAATGCTTCCAACAAAGAGCTGACTATTATGGATTTAACTGTAAAACTGAAAGTGTCATGTCCACTGCTGCTATGACGTGCTGCAACAACAATGTATTTTGTCCTTTGCTTTGATATTTTAATTGTGGAGATCAATTATGGCACAAACATTGTGATTTTCTTCTGGTTTGTCTACACTATATTTTTCAGTTTTAAAGAAGAAAATAGTCTGTGAATTATGTGAATGAGGTTAGTTTTATCTTCCATGAGGCTGTTACTTAGCTAGTACCAGTGGGCAATGCAGGGTCAGAATGCTTATCAAGGGATCTGGTTGGCACACGATACCAGCACAGACTGTATAGATGAGTGCAAAAAGATAATCGTTCAGGCTTTCTGACAATCTCACCTGTAAATCCTATTTAGTGTTTTCCATATGGATTTTCTTGTAGCCTAACATGAAAAGATTTAGAGAATGAGGTTGATGCTTGGAATTTTGATTACTTTTGTGGTTTGAACATTTTTATAGCAGAAGTGTGTTTGATTGTTATTCCATTTACAAACTCCTTTGTGAAAATGATCCAAACAGCCATCACAGTGCTGTTGTCTAGTGTAAAATCCAGCAAAGCAATACAGCAATGCTGCTTGTGAGTAGAGTTCCTTTGTCCTAATTAAAGGTTAGAGCAAATCCCAGGCCATGGTAGACCTTGTGTTGTTATTTTTTTAATTTCTTTAACCAATAACAGTACAAACCCCTCAAAAAGTTTGTCTCACTGCTAACTCATCTATTTCAATATCTACTTCATCTATTTCAATATCATCTGTTGTAGCATTGCCTAAACGACTGATTGTACTTTTAACAATGATAAAATTCTATTTTACCACTCTTCCACCATTTGAAAGGTGCTGAGGGGATTTTGTTCAAAGTTTCCACAAAGATCACTTCTGTAGCTGAGGCAAGCATGGATGACATCAGCCCAGTTGAAAAAAGATCAGTATGTGGAAAGAAGGAGTTCAGGACAAGAAGTGTCCTGTGGCCTTGAGGGAGAAATGAGTCTGGCACAAATCTGAAGTAATTTCACTGAGATGGTTTGCAACAGCTCTAGTCGCACTAGCCCAGGGGGGTTTCAGCTAGAGGAAGCCAGGACAAGGTCCAGCCAAGTGGGAATCAGCACCTTGGCAGGAGAGTGGGATGGGATGCAGGCAGACAGGGGTGATGCTCTTCACAGGAATAGCAGCCACTGCCCCACCACTGCTGCAGAAGCGTCATGAGCAAACAGACTGGGTGTCCTGGGAAACTGTAAAAGGATTCATGGACATCAGGCCAAAAGAGTTCATTAGATCATCTTTTCCTCATTGAAGGCCAAATGTGATTTTCAAATACCTTTTGAGAACCACATGGTGGCACCCCCCCTTACTATTAGAAAGTCTACGTTTTCAGCAAGGCAGTGATACCGAGGAAAAAAGGCCCAGGTTCAATTTCAGGACTCTTGTGGTAAAACCACACTCACCCATTAACTAATAACCTTGGAAATTCAATTACAGTTTCTGAGATCTAAAACATGAAGGATACTTCCTACTGCCATGCAAGTTAGAAAAAACCCCCTGAACCACGGAGCCTTAAGACTTTCCTCATTCCGGCTGTTAGATGTCCAGGATGGTCTTCCCCTCTGCCCTCTCCCCACCCCTCATCCCTCTCAGGAGTTCATGGGACCCTGCCAGCATCAGCAGAACTGAACCTGCCTCCCTTTCCCTGTGGATGGTGAGTAGAGGGATAATGGAGAGCAGCAAGAGGCAAGGGGACAGGCTTGTCCCTGTGGAAGCCCTGCTTCATACAGGCAGGACATGCAGCAGGTACTGCAGATGGGGCGATAAGCTGTGGATCACAGTTGGTACTGGCAAGTTATCTGACCCAGAGAGCTATGGCAAGTGTTGCAAAGCTGATCCAGGGCAGCGTAAAATCAGTTCCTGATCCAGCCTGAGGGTGAGTGAGTTGCCATTGCTGAGCCCCAGCTGCGGGATTTCACCCACATCCACTTTGCCACAGACCCAGGATCTGCCTTCCACCACTGTAGACCCAGAAAAGCATCTGGAGTCTGTTGGGAGATGTCAAGAGCCGGAGAAACCACCATTTCTTCTACTTGTTTACTCTGGTTGTTAATCTCCTTTCACTGATTAAAAGTTTATAACTCATTTCTCAGTTGGATTTGCCTGGAGTTAAGTCTCAGCTATCAGTTCTTGTTATGTTTTTCTCCCTTGGATTAAAGGGCTCTGCTGTGCTCAGAATTTCTGCCCATGATGGTATTTATGCTTTGTAATCACATCATCCCTTGATCTTTTTAATCAGGCCACCAAGCTGAGCTCCCCAGTCCCAGAGAGATATCTCAGAGATACTGAGTGCTGAACAGAAACACTAATTTTGTGCTAGACTGGCTCCACACACAGCTGAATGCATGAGACCAGGTTCTCCTGTTTAACATTACTGACACAGGAGCACAGGTCATGAATATGGGTGATGGTTTGGAGATTAAACTGTTTGAAAGGATCAAAAAGATTCCCCAGGCTCTGTAGCAATATTTTTGTTTCAGTGAAGAAGATCAAACTGCAAAACTTTGTGACTTTTCAGTATTTCCTCTCCTTGTGAATTATATAGGTGTTTCTTTTCCCTTTACTTCTGCTTTGCTCACCCTTCTTCATCCTTTTACAAACACAACAATATTTACTGTCTTATCCTGGTTTAGATTAAATTACACTGCAGCTTCCAGCTTCTCCCTCAGGATCTGTGTGTAAACAATTTTGTTTCTTTATGTAAGCTCCAGGATCAGTAGCTGTAACAGCAGAACTCCAGCAGGCAGGGAGCACAACCTGGAGAGGAGCTGCTCCATGGCTGAAGGCAAGTACCTGCCCTTTGCCTGCATACACAGGGGACCACTGATGGTGGGTGTGCATCTGGGTGTGTGAAAGAGGGATGCAGGGAGCCCAGAAGCAGATGCAGAGGAGAAGCAGGCTGGCAGCTGGCATGCCAGACCACACAGAGTGCCTTTGACAGAAGGAACAATTTGGGAGGGCACAATAAGAAATTTCATTTTGAATTGGGAGCAAATAATTGTTGCTGGTTGCATGAGTCATCCTGTGCCCAATACACTTTTTGTAAGTCTGTAAAGAGAGGGGATTGCATTGAGGAAATAACTAAATTAATCTTCAGTTTCTTCTTCTAATAAATAGAATCTGCAGGATCCAAAACTCTCTATGAACTGAGATTGGACAAAGGTAGTGGCATTTGGCCAGTAGCAAAATAAACAGAGGAACTGAGTTTGCAGTGGTACCTTTGGCATGGCTGTGTTGGTGCTCTGGGATGTCTCTTGCATCCACAATGCAGATGGATCTGGCATCTCTGGCTCTGCTGCTGTGATCTGTGGCCTGGTGGCTCACAAGCTCTCACAGCCCACAAGCTACACATCAGACAAGTGACCATCCCAGTTCTAACAGCATCTTCCTGACTGCTGACTGATCCCCTGGTATCACTTACCTCCCTTGCAGCTGAAAATAGTTATTGCAGCATCAATTAATTTTTTTCTTTTTTTTCTTTCTATGAGAATGAGTGAATTAATTTTTTGAAGGTAAGGTAGGGCAAAGACAATCAGTGTTATTGCATAGCAGCAGTAACTTAAAAATGTCCCAGAAGAACTCTTTCTTTCTCTCTTTCTATTATTTGTGAGTGGAAAAATAAGAAAAACACATCTCCTAATTTACTTGTAGTCTGATATTTCTGCCAAGTGAATATTTATGTCCAGTCTGAAAGATGGGGCATATAATGGAATTGTTGAAATTTTCTCAAGCAATCTGGAGCTATTTGATGACATACCCTACAAGGTCAGTCCTGTTTGCTGTTAAAATCAGTGGTAAAACTTCCTTTAAATTCAGGGGGAAACAGGATTAGGCCCTTTAGTTTGTTTCTATCTTGGTAGGAGATTTCTTGTTCCTCTGAAATGTGCCTATAGATGGTCTTATGATCCCTGTTGTTCATGTGTGCTGGCAAGGCCCTCAAGCAGTTACAGCGCTCAGACATGACAGTGTGCCAGATTACCTGCAGCCCTCATGTCACCAGAGAGCCTGCAAGTTGGGGGATAGTATTATTTTATAAGGATTATCAAATTTCCCCTGCAAATACTGCCTTGTAGAAATTAATGGAAAATTTGCTTTCATCAAGAAAAGAAAGAAAACATACTTTATGCCTTTCTTGGGATTTCAGATGGATACGGTTGAAAGCAAGTTCCTTACTCTGTTTCCAAGTAAAAGTTAAACAGGACACCTAGATTTTTGCCTTAAGTGAAAAGGAAGACAGACTATCTGTCATGCCTTATACAAGGCTGTTGCACTGTGTCCTCAGAGTTCTGCTATGAGTCAACTATGTATTTTGCTCAGAAACTACAGAACTCCTATGGGACATGATCAATCACATCTAGAAGTGAACACAGTTCCTTTGCCTTTCCATACTTGCTCCAGATCTCCAGCTACCATTTCACTATTTGAAATATCCACCATCTCCAGACAACACACAAAATATGCAGCTAATTCACAGATTCCTGGTACTGTATAGAAAATGCCCAGCTTTTCATTAGAAAAGGAACAAATAGAATCTTCCAGATATTAAAGTATGTTTTCTGTCAAGAACTGGCATTTTATCTGAATGGAATGTTTTTGGTGAAGTGAGTATCATCACACATTTAAAACATCTGTTCTTGGCATACATCTTTAGACCTAGGCTTGGATTTCAAAGCTCGGCAGTGTTAGAAGGTAAGATTTTGATTCAGACTCTGTCTACTGACAACAAATGGGTTGCTCTGGTTTTTTCCCCCTCTTTTCTCCTTTTAAACACAAGAACAGCCACCAAAGCATAATAAAAAAATACTCCTTTGTAATTTTGTACTTTCCCAAGGCTTCAAAGAAAATGACAGAGCTAATGCTTGTCTGTGGTGATAGCCACTTCCACCACTGTTTCTCTTTAACCCTCTCTGTCCTTGCCTCGAATTGTCCCGGCTGTGAGTTGCAGCCGCTCCCACACCAGACATCTCCTTCCATGGCACTGTGGCCTTACATGGTGGAGAAACATTTTATTTGTGTGCAGCACTTTGAAATTCCACAGGGACAGCTTGCACTACTAAGTGGATCCAAGTTTTACCTAGCACGATTCCGGGCTATGTTTTGTTGTGGTTTTATTACAAACACATAAACAAGAGCTATTGGAAAGCTTGCAGATTTGCATCTGGTTTTGAGGTCTTCCCTTTTTCAATTTCTTTGAAAATTCAAGATAAATCAGCTGTGTCTAAGGGTATTGCTATCTACCCAGCTCCTGACCCTTACCCCCTTGCCCCATTCAAACATGCACAAAAGAGACCCTGGGGAAAACGTTTTGAAGCTGAACCCTAAATCACATGTGAAAATGGAAAGTCAAGTTTGTTTAAAAAAAAAAAGTTTTATTTTTAAAATTGTTTTAGACCTTGTGGAATGCATTGGGTTTGCAAATACAGAAGTGTTGTGCTGCGAGTGGGAAGCTCTCCCCTTGCAGGAGAGCAGAGGCAGCCCCTGTCAGAACAGCAGCGCAGAGCTGGGACTTGCTCACAGGTCGCATCCTTCCACCCACTCAGACTGGTCTCATCCCTTGCAGTGAATTGTCCAGCCTTGCCTGAGGACAGAAGAAGCAAAGAAAGACTTTTCAGGTACTAGACTGATATAATTCATATCCAATACAAGCAGGCTTTGTTTTTTTATAGTGCCATTCCCAATGAGGGACTTCCTGTCAATTGCCCTGGAGAAGGACTTGCAGACCCTCCAACACTTACTGAACATCAGTGACAGAAGTTGTTGTCCCTTGATGCCACTAGAGATCCCTCTAAGTCCTGGCCGGAACAATGATTTGAAAAGCCAGGTCCTGCCAGTGCAAGGATCCCTGCTTTGCTGGGACACTGCAGCTGAGTACAGCGTGCTGAGCGTGCAGAGGACCGTGCAGTGCCACCACAGGGGCCCTGAGCCTGCTGGCTGGGTAAGCTGCACAAATTACTTTCCTCACCTCTGCACAGGAACAAGGCTGCTGTGACAGTGAGCAGCCCCCCGCAGGAAGCAAAGCTTGCTGATGAGTCCAACGGCAATAGACGGGAGGCAGGGGAGAAATCTGAAGGCTAAATCTTGTCCCTCAACTTGGAACGTGTTCAGGTTTCAGTGGTTAACACCATTATTTTTGCACAAAATGCCTTGGGACTTCAGACAACCACATGTTTATACGATCATTGGAATTGTCTTTTTCCCCCACTTCTGTTTCCTCAGACTGTTGGTTATTCCTCCTTCACAGGCCTCCCATCTTACCGTGGCCTTGAGTCACAGGGATGGTTCAGGGCTGAACCAAGCAAGTCCTGTTATCTAGATTAATTTAATTGATTAATAGTCTCATAGTTTCTGGAAAGAATTGCTTCCATGCAAGTTGCTTCCAGCTAAGAGAAGAGACTGCAAAAAGTTTGGGAAGGAGCTCTCTGAAGAACTTTGAAAGCCTAAGACAGAGAGAAATCTTCAAGGGCTAGCCTACAGGCTGATATGCTGTTTACTGGACATTTGTTTTTCACCCGAGATAGTTTTCTGTAACACTTTTTCTCTGTGCCTTCCTCACTTGTCTCTCCTGCATGATGTTTTGCAGAGACTGAAGTAGTGGAAGTTTGCCTCTCCATTCCCATCCATCTGCAAAGCCCTGAAGTTGTGGTTTCTCCTCTCCAGAGTGGCTGTGCTGCAGCTCTGCTGCCTTTGGGCAAAGGGCAGCCATGTCCCTTCAGAAACACACATGAGCCCTGCCAAAGAAACAGCCCCCAAAGCCCCTCACCAGGCATTCCTTTCTTGTGAGTTTCTCACAATTCTTTTGACACAGACAATGTTTTCAGTTATATTACCTGACAGCAGATCTGCAGGGAGACAAGCAAGTGGTGGAGTAGCTCTGTGGTACCCCTGCAAGCCGTCCTGCAGCAGTTATCAGAGGGGCTGTGGCCATTGGTGCACCACAACTGACTGCTGAGCTGGAAGATGCCACAGTCAACACTGCTGTCTGCTGTAACGCTCTGAGCTGTCTTCTTGAAAGTGCTTTTTTAAAAGGTTATGCAGAGCCCTGGGCAGGAATGAAAGGCACCCTCAGACTGTGCCCCAGCTGCCAACCATGGGGACAACAGTAGCCTGGAAGGAGAGGCTGTGGGCAGAGAAGGGACTGAAACTCACAACTGATGAGGCTGTAGCCCCTGTAGCCTTTCAGCCTCTCTTGCTGGAGCGCATGAACCAGCTTACACTGAATGAACACCTCTGTCCGGCAGCAGTAGCAGCAGGGGAGACCCTATTCCTGCTGGTCTTCATGCACTGGGGTCCCCAGGGTGAAAGGTAAAAACAAGGTGTAAGAAGGCAGTGAAGCAGAGTCAGACACCCAGGCCAGCTCCCCAGCAGGCAGTGACATGGCTGGCTCTGGTGACCCTGGGCTGCTCCCACCGGGTGCCGGGGTGTGCACAGAGGCGCGCACGTACACAGTGTCTGTGCCGGACTGCCCGGGCCACAAACAGGTTTTATCAGTGCAGACGTGGAGAATACAGAGCTTCAGGCACTGCCATTTGGCAGCTTTCTGATGTTAGTAGTAAGAGGTCAGGGGTCCCATGGGAACTGGAAAGCTGACAAATGGGACCCACCAGGGGAAGGGCTACATGCTTTAGCTGCTCAGACATCTCAGTCTCTTACCCTGGTGTTGGTCTCCCTTTGAACAGAAGCCATGATGAGCACTGATCTCATTCCTGTTGGGAAGCCAGACTTAAACTCACTAACCATCAGCCCTGCTTTGCTCCCTTCACCTTTTACAGGATCGCCTGCACGCACCGTGAGTCACATCCTCCAAGTCCAGGGGGGTTGTCCGAGAGAATGCTTCAAATCTGAACTTAACAAACAGAACTAAAATCCTTTCCTTGAGGTCATTCCTCTCTCATGCCTCCTTTCTTCCTTTCCTCCTCCCTCTTTTACCACACCCGCCAGGCAGCTGCTCTGGGCCATGCAGTGCAGAGCAGCCCCGCAGGTCCAGCAGGCTGTGCCCAGGTGTCCATGCACCCAAGGCCATCTGCAGCCCTGCAGAGTAGTTTGCAGCAAGTGCTATTAGGCAAGGGCTGATTGTGGCAATTATCCTCTGCAGGCAAGGTCAGTAGGGGCTGCTTAATACCAAAGCCATGTATACAAGTAATAATAGCAGAACAGTTTCCAATGCCTCTAGTCAGACAGAGGTTGGATCCCACGGACAAAATGTTTTTAATTTCTACAGGGGGTTGCCTGTTAGTAAGTGTCAAACAAAGAATTATCACCCAGATCAATTGATGAGCAGAGGCAAGAGATTAATTACACATTTGTACTGGGTTAGACGTCGTAAAGACAATTAGCAAGAGGGTCTTTCAGTTAAGTCAGGTTTGTGGCAAGACCCTGAAGAGGTTTCTGTACACCCCAGAGTGGTCACTGCTTGCTCTTGATGTGTCAGCATCTCCAGCTGAATCAGTGAAAGCCACTTCTGCCCCAGGGGCTGATACCACCACACAGATGAAACCGGGCCTGACCACACAGCATGGTGGAAGTGTTTATTTGCTCTTGTTTAACCATTCTGCTCTCTCTTTGTTTTTGGACATGAACACTAACAAATTCTATGAAAATTAGAAAATCAACTAGAAAAGGAGCAGCAAAAGGAGCCTCCCTTTATGGAACCATTTGCTTTAATGTAAACTATATAAAGATAATAACAGGGCTCCATGATGACATTATTTTCTCATCTCCTTGGTCTCAAACTATTTTTTAACAAGCAAATTGAGGTTTCAAACAAATCTGTGATATCTTCTCTGGATTTAATATTAATAGTTATGCCAAAGTAATAAATACAGAAATCCTGCCCAGTTATTCAGACATGCAAATCCCTAATTGTGTGGGAAGCTGCCCAGATGGGTTTTAGTTTCAGCAGGAGATAAAATGCCACAGAGCCAGTACAGTATCTGTGTCACCACAAGATTTACAGCCTGCTTCCCTGCCTACAAACAAAGGAACAAATAGCTGCATGTCACGCACTGAACTGAAACATTGCGGATTATATTATTACTTGAGCTTCTACAGGATTTCTCAGTGGGGGAAAAAAAATTCTATTAACTCTCTTTTACGACTACCAGCAGGGCAATGTGAAGAGAATAATCTCCTCCATTTATAAGGTCTGGGTCCCTTAAAACCTGAATAGCAGGCTAAGAGCTTTGTCACAAGGTCTGGCTGTTTCCTTTTCTTCATAAAATTCCTATCTCCATTAATCTGTGTTTATTTTCCTTCTGCTTTTTAATTTGCTTAATGGACTTCAGTTGAAGTCTCTCCTAGAAGTCAGAGGAAAGTAAACTCTGATAAATCCTTTGGGACTTAATAGTCACAGTTAAGCACTTCTTTGGATTATTTTGTCTGACTTTCATCTTTGCTGCTGCAGAAATGTCGGCTGCCTGGTACTGCAGCCCTAACCTCATGACTTAAGAGCCTGGGAACAAACTGACAAAAGATATCCCTCTTTCTTTCTTTCTTCTTCTGTAGGCATTGAAATACAACAAGACTATATTCAAACTTGTGAAAGGCAAGCAGCGTGTCCTCCATGCATTTGCCCCATGCAGAAAGCATGTCAGAGGGTGAAAGTTCCTCGAGCTGCCAGTCTCTGCCAGTGTCTCCCAAACCCAGGCTACTGTGTTCATTGGTGGAAGGAGGAAGCTCCAGCTGGGCAGGAGCTGCTGTGCTCTGTACCAGCCCCAGGCTGAGTGCTGGGGAGCACAGCCCAGCCTGGGCACCTCCAGCCTCAGCTTCCTGAAGCCAGGTACTGCCACTGTACTGGAGGTACCAGCTGCTCTTCCATCACACAACCTGGCACCATCTCACCTCAGCTCCCAACACAGACGAGTTAAGGAGGATGTTTCAGATCCCAAGCTTCATGTGGAATCTGACCTTTGGCAGCCCATAATGGGCATCAGAGCCCTCCTGCAGGAGAGTAGACCTGTGACATTTCCTTGTTCCCAGTCCTACTGGCATCATCTATTCAGTAATGTTTGATGTTATTAATCTAGTATTATTTTCTTTTCAATGGGTAAGCTTTGAATGACAGCCAACATTGGTCTCTAAATACCTTTTTGTTAGGAGTCCAAATCCTTTGTGTTCTAACTCATATATTGCTTTCTATGTAGCAGATTTATTTTTTCACAACATTTATTCCTGCAGGATTCCCTTACTCAGAAATTGCAGTGTATAATTAGGTCCCAACGGCCTATTTCTAATCCTGAACAAAGGTTCATTTTATTGTTCATTTCAGCAATTCACTTTTCCATTTTACTTCTTCCATGTATGATAGATAAAATTAATTAGATCCCATTCCACCAACCTCTCTATTTTCTTTGTCTCATGATCAGAGTTTTAAAAAACACCTCCATGGTTTTGCATGTTGCTGGAGCAATTTACACATGTCCATCCATAGTGAAACTGAGGCATGGAGCAAAGGCAAGCACTAAGAGCTGAGCTCCTCTGACGGACAAAACCTGGTGTGGATCAGTGCCTATTGACTTGTAATTCAGATTTTACTTATATTTTGGCCCAATCTGACTCTAGACTGAGGACAATTTGTTCCTAAGAAAATTTCCAGTCTCCTCTTTTTGTCTGACCCACTTGGTAAACCTGTCACCTATTAACATACAGGCGTCACTCTCAGAATCAGTGAGTAGGTGGCCATGGAGAAGGTAATTCTGGACATTTTTATGAAGTACACCATCATGTGCCAGAAGAAAAGCTGAACCACTGGCAGGCCCCTATCACAGTATATCCAGACTTGACTATTTTGCCTTGGGTTTGTTTTTATCTCCTTGGTTTAAAAGAACTAACCATAAATCTCCTCAATTCCTTCATTACAATGCATCTTATCTGAGTGTGCTGGTTCTGGTACCCAGTGGTCAACCACAACACTGCTTCAGTTTGAGGCTTTGTAGCATCATCTGTCAGCAGTAAGAGAGATTAGGAGCTGGAAGTTAGCATGGAGAGGGTGTGTAATTATACAACTCCAGGGTCTGAAGGCCTGATTTAAACGAGGGATCCAGCAGTTAAGGATACCAGCAAATGGACTGTGGCATTATCACAAGGAAAGGTGCTCGTTGGAATGGCTGAAGGCTTTGTGGAACTGTGGTGGCTGCAATCATTGCTACACGCAGGAGTTAAACCTTGGTGTTCTTGAAACCAGGCAACTCAAGAAAGCATAATACTCTGCCAGATGCAAAACCCACCCAAGAAGCTGGGTAAATATGCCAGTGGTTTGCTCTGCAGAGGATGGTGCTGCTGCCATGGCTGCTGGTGATATCCCACCTGGGTGTGGGTGTCCGCACTGCTCTGCAGACATGCAGGGATTGATTAGGGGGGCTGAGCAGCAAGTTGCACAAGCTGATGTGTCACCTGGTATCAGCTGGAGACAAACCACCAGTAGTCCTAATGTGGGGCTCCGAGTGGTGAAACAACGGCAAAGATCCTGCATGTGCTCCAGTGAAACACCAAGCAAGGAAAAGCTGCACAGCTTGTCCCAGGATGACAAGGAGCAGACTGGACCCTGCTCAGATGAGCCACTTTCCATGGGTGGACAGGAGCCCCTGTGGCTTAATAGTCTGGCTCACTGATCCATGCTCTGATGTCTGGGATCCCACTAATGAAATTATCACATCTAGTCAGAGTCAAAGCTGCTTTGTGGGAACCATGAGTTTCCTGTCTTCTTTGCATTTGTGAAGAAAGATTTTGTCATGTTCCCAGGGTAGAAGTCACAATTTGCATTAGGAAAATATAAACAAAATGAAAAGATCGCTCCGTGACAGAGCCTGCACAACAACAGATTCAGGAAAGTACTAACTGAATGCTTCACAGTAGGCAGTTTTGATTTGTAAGCCTTTTTGGTTTCAAAATACAGTATTGTCTCTCTTTCATCTCCAAAACCCAGTCAATACAGAACAGAAACATAGCTTTTGGCAGTCTTCATTTTTCAGCTGAACTTGTTTGTGTTCTCTCTTAGAGCTTGAAGCAGAGCAGTAGCAAATTACATTACTGCTTCTCAGTTTGTGACACACTTGGCCATGTTTTTTCAATAAAAATGACACCGCTTAACTTTGCTGGGTCAGTAATGAAGCAGCAAGAAAGATTTCATTTGGCAAGAAAAAATAGCAAAGAATCCAGAGCTTCTTACAACTAAAGCAAAATAAAGGCTTTAGGGTAATTATACTATTTATGATCTCTAAGCTCTTTCTTTATTTCTGTTTTACAATGAAATGTACCACTGTGGCCACTTTAAGCAGTCTTCCACATGCTATGGGAATATTTTTCCCACTATGCTCAGCAATGGTGAAGTGCAGACACTGGAACAGAGCTTGTCCTTGGGGTACTGATGGGAGCCTCTGTGTCTGTCTAACGGAGGAAGAGGTATGTCCCTTTGACGTGGACTCGTACCACAATCTGTCACAAAGAGCTCTGATCAGAGATGGCCAACTGGATGAAAGGGGCAGGGATAAGCTGCCCGTTGCTTCTGGGGCCATGTCAGCTTTGTGGAGACATCTCAGCTATGCAACTTGTCTGAGGACTCAGATGAGGACTTACCACCATCCTGTTTCCAGCTGAGCGATGAGTAAGCTGTGTTGGTCCTGAGGACACTCGTTATGTTCTATGAGGAAAATTTCGAGGGTAACAGGCACTCTCACTTCTGGGAAGAGAAAACGTATTTCCAATGTGTGTCAGACATCAAGACCCAAATCTGCCCCATCATTTCAGTCTCATGACATCAACATCTCTAAATGTGTCAGCATGCTTGGAAACTGATAATAGCACATCTTGCTTGCATTGAAGCTGGCTAGATGGCATCACAGCACACCTGACAAGAACGACAGCCTAAACATAGTTATTATGTGATGACATTTCCAGTGGGTCCTTGAAGTGAGCCTGCATCTGTTGAGGCCACCTGAAGAAGCAGCTCAGTCTTTGAAGAAGATGCTAACTCAGCCCAAAGCGCTGGTGGGTCCTGTCTGGGCTGGGGGTTTGTGTCCCCACAGATAGTCCCGTGAAGCCTGTGCCAAGAGGCAGATGCCGTTCTCCCTTTTCCAGGGGATATGTAGACCTCTGTCAGGCAGGAACGCACCACGAGGAAACAATGCACTTGTACTTTCGGAAGTGCCCTTCCATGTCAACTGGAGCAGAGCACAGTGGCCAGGAGCATGGGGACCAGGTGCTGGCATCAGCTGGTGTACCCTTTTATTTGGAGCAGGGACTCCTGCTCGGTGCCACTCTGCATTAGGCCAGCACCAAACGCTTGATGCATTTGCAAGGCACCAGTGCAGACGCGATGCAAACGGTTTGCAAAAGGCATAATTGCGCCTCTTGCCTAAAAGTGACTTTTTTTCTGGCCTACATCAACTCTCCTTCATGAGCTATAAATATTTGGGGGATGACATTGGTTTCAACAGCATATAATGGCAATGGCACTGAACCTTGTCACTTGGAAATGATCTATGTCGACAACCACACTTTGGCTTTGCCTTGAATTTTGTTTTCTGTAAATGCCTTGGCATTTTTTCTGCGGTGTCAGGACTTTTCCTAGTCACAACAGTCTGTTTCATCCATGTCCTTATCTCTTTAGAGCTATGCTTTAGTTGTGGAAGGATTGTTGGTGCTTGTCCGAACTCCAGTGTTTTTGATGTAGAGGTTAAAGACACCATTTTGATTTGTATCTGAAGAGAATTTTCAGATATAACTTCAGAAAGGAAGTTCATACACAGTTGGTTTTAGCTGACAAACTGATGTTACTTTATTATTATTATTACTACTACATAACTTTCTTCAGTGGAACCTATGTAACTAGAAATCTTAATATAAGAAGCTAGGAATATTTGCATTTACACAGGCAGGCATATATGTACACACACACACACACACACACACACGCACACACAAAGTCTTTATTTTCAATTCAAATTCTTTCCTAATATTGAAAATGCACAGAAAAAAAAAGAGCTATATTCTGAATTGGCGGGAATTTATGACACCCTCACACTCTCAATTGATTAATGGAGCAAGTTTTTCTGGAACAAAGTGTTTTTAACTGTCTCTATGCCTAAGACAATCACTGAATATGGCTTACTGTGACTGCTCCTGGTGCCTAAATTTCACATTCAAGAGAATACTGGAAATGCATTTAGCACAGAAGGGTATTTGAATTTACTCGCAGTTTGCAACAGAGAAAATAATGTTTCAATGTATTTTTTTTCCTATTTATAAGGGAATTTAGTAATTTTGGAGCCTAAATGTTTATCTTTGTTTACTCATGAATACTACATGAATTAACTGCATCAAATCTGTTAACACCACATGAACAGTGGCAGGATGTCCTCCTACAATTTTTTTCCCAATAGAAAGATGAAGATAAATATTTCTGGAGTTCGTCCAGTTCTGATGATCGAGAAAAAAAATCAGAAAGCTGATTTGCAAATAAGGAAACAGATTTCCAATTTGTTGTTTGGTCAGGGTGGGTTTTTTTAAATTTTCTTTTTCACTTCTATTTTGGTGACAAAGAATGGCACTGAAAAAAAATTATCAAAGAAAAGCACTACAACCAGCCACGTTTTTGTGTCAGCCACAGCTTCCCACTTTGCAGTTTACACCAGCTCTGAATTTGGCCCCTTGGCACTAAGCAAGAAAGCCTTTGCAAATACCCTCCTATCAACATCTGTAAACATTAAAAGCTTTCTAGGCTACTCAGGGGTTAAAATTGTTCTAGCAAGTGTCCTTAATAAGGAATTCAGACGGTTTCTGTTTGGTTTTAATTATGACAGCCTTTCATATAGGTTGGAGGGGCTCCTGGCTCTGTCCTGTTGAGACATTAAAGGACCCTTTGTTTAAAAGTTCAGAGCCAGATCTGAGATCGCCTGTAGTTCACCTTGAGGATATCGCGAAGCGCTGAGCCATGGCGGGGTGCGCGGCCGGGCGGCCCCGCGGTGGGAGCCGCGGCACGGGGCGCTGTCAGCGCGGCGCTCCCCGCCGCAGCCCCCCCGCTCCGGCCGCGATGCTATCAGCGTTCCTCGCTGGAGCCTGTCTCAGTGATGGCTGATTAATGAACTGGGGCTGCAGCTATCTGTGAGAAAGAAGGATTGCTTATTTCACCCATGTCACCGTCCTAACTGGGGAAGCCTGACGGCATCTGGTTTGCTCCATGTAAAGGCACCAGACACACAAAGGGACTTTTTCCAAGATCCCTGTGATTTTCACTGATCTCTCCCTTGCAACACTGCTCTCCCCAGGAAATACAACAACCAAACCTGGAATTTCTTTCTGAGGTAGAGAGTGAGGAAGGACTAACACAACCCTTCTTCTAATAACTTCTGCAAAATGAAGCACAAAACACAAACTTGTTTCACAAGCACTTTGATATCAAAAGTCTCATGCATTATTTCCTCTGGAAAAATAAATATCTTGCAAGAAAATACAACAGAGATCTCTGTTCTGATGACTGGAGAGCCCTTTAATTTCTGCTTTTACTTGAGATGTCCACCAGCTTATTTGCTTTCTTTTTGCTTAGCTGGTACAGGAAATCGAAGTAGAAGGCTGCACATCATTAGCCGAGGTGGACCAGCCTGGGACTGTAGTCCACATTGTCTTTCACATGCACCAATGTAGGGGGCTGCTGAACATTTTACATTTGCACTTCAGCCACTGTTCAGTATGCTACAGAGCTTTTCAGTGAGGGAACTAATCTCCCAAGAACCTTTCTGGATTTGCTGATATTACTTCCCAATTTCTCTTGGCAACCAATTATTTTCTCATCCATGTTACACTTGGCAGATACTTAGGGTTTTCCAGGTGGTAGACGTGGCCTCTACTTTGCCTGAGAGAAAATATTACTGAAGATACAAGACAGAAGAAGTTCAAATCTGAAATCTGGACACAGCATTAAATCTGTACTGACATTAAATGGCTCTACCATATATCACTTGCTGCCAGGTTGAAACATTTGGGGTATTTAAACTATGTAGAAAAAAATTGTTCATGGTTACAGGCAAATAAAGACATAGCAGGTATTTTCCTGGACATTCAGTCCTCTAGAAGGTCTCCCAACTAATAATTCTCATAACAGTGATTTATGAGCTGTAGGTGCTGCAAATTGTGCTTGCCTGAAGGGCAATATTACATCAATGTGTCAAAAAGACACTGGGAGCTGTGAAGGAGTCTTCGGCAACTAAAATGTCAACCGGCCTATTCTGCATTCATAGCAAGTCTCATAGGAAACTCAAGATTTCTGCCACATTGGTGAGTCAGGATATAGGTATGCTGCCTCATCTTCTAATCCTCTGCCAAATCAATAAGTTCTTCTCAAGGATAGGATTTTCAACTGCAGTATAGGGAGATACCGTGGGAGGTATAATGTAAACTGAGCAAAGCCTTGGCTTAGCTAAACTTCCCTGTTACCCCAGAGCCACCTGCAGAGTGTGACAGGAGCCCTGCCATTTGTGCAGGCTTTGGGCCAGTCTGGCTCCTAATTCCCAAATTTACTTCTTCAAAGGAAAATCTGAGTGGGTCATGTACTTTCAGAAAATATCTGCTTTACTAGGAAACTGTATTTTGGCAAGATGAGAATGTCCGATGAGCTCACCTTGGTGTGCTGTGCCACAGTATCTGAGATTGCATAAAAATCCCTGTCTCTGGCTGTGTGGTTGTTTTATCCTGTCATCCTTTAATGTAATGGCTGGCAGTTCAAACGAAACCTTTGAACCTCAAGCCTGTACACTCTCAAAACACATGCATCAGGCCAGCTTCTGGGGATTCCTCATGGACCCCCAGAGGCAAGCAAGGTACCTGATGTTTACCTCCTTCCACGTCCTGGTACTGCCATGGACTTAGCAAAGGTAAAATAGCATTGGTAGTATTTCCAGGTATAGTGAAGCACAGCAGCACCCAAGGATCAGTGACCTCTGGGCTGAGGGGCAAGCCTTTTTCTTGTGCCATTGCCATACACCTGCAGCTGTTCATTCTCCTTAGGGGATGCTCCACGGGGCTTGGTGGCACTGGCTTTCTGGTTGCCCTGCATACATGTAATTTTTGCAGAATCTGCTTTCAGAGGCCTTGTTTCTCTCTCCTGGAGCTGTGTTAAGCACTCCAAGCAGCCAAAGAACCAGAAGAGCACGGTCACAAAAATATCAAAAAGAAAGGCAAAAAGGAGTCAAGTCTCCTTGTCAGGTGATTTTTTTTTTCCCCGATTCCATTTTCCCAGCACACGTAACCTTTTTCTGTTAATCAACACACTGCTACACAGAAGGCATAAATAATCTTCTGAGAACGCGAGGGTATCTCCATGGCCTCAGGAGAGGTAGCTGAACCCAAGGGATGAATATCTGCACAGCCTTGGGTCTCAGGAGGTGCAAAGTACCCTGGCTGCCTTCAGAACCACAAAGTAAATGCTGCCACTTTCTCAGCTGGCAGTGCTGGGGTAGCTCAGGTACTGTTGTTACCTGCAGCGCTCCCCCTTCCAGTCCTGGTTGTTTCTCATTTGAATAAAGTCTGAATGGGAGAAAGAGGGTTAAGCTTGGTATTTTCATCAGGAAAGGAAGAAAGGGGTGAATTCACCCCTGATCTATACCTTGTGCACCTCTGCACATAGAATACTGCATAGAACTCAACAGGGCTAAGTTTTTTCTGAAGGGGCAACTTGCAAAACAAAGTTAAACAGCTAGATATGTGTAGGAATAATAGCTTCATTACATACAAGGTAAAGTCAGAGCAACTTGGAAACACTCTGTGCTGAGCCCAATGCTTGCCTTGCTTAGCTTTGTGTTTGAAGTGCGTGTGTTGTCTATGCTTCAGCCCATTCCAGCAATCTTCCCACTCCTTTCCAGTCACCTCCATGAAATCTATTTGGGTGGCAGGAATAATGCAGCCAAAGTGCACATATATCTTCTGGGGTCGGCAGCCTGGTTTAGAGATTTCAGTTGTTGGACCTTCTCAGGGGGACTTTTAAGCAATTGTATTAACAAAGCATATGGAGTCAGATCAGGAAAATTCAGCCTTCCTTGGACTCCATCTGCTAGATCTTCACAGGCAGTTCGGAAGTGCTCTTCCTAATGGTGCCAGGGGACAGCTGGAGGAGGCTTTACAGTGTCCACTTTTCAGTCTGATCTCAATGAACCTTTGTGGTTCCATCAATGCCAACGTGAGAACATTTCCTCTGAAGTCATTTGTGTAAACAGTCCAGGGACCAACTCAGAGCATTCAGCTTTGTTGCACAGGATGGGGACAGTAGCCTCACTGTTGATTTATTTAAAAGAAGAAAAACAACAACAAAAAATGTCGCCAGGAAGTTGCATGACTATCAGGAAATACTCACCAAAAGGACTGTGTTAAGCAGAGTATGCAAAGCCAGCAAACAAATCCCCTATTCTATAAAGCAACACTTTTTATTTGTAACTCTGACAGCACATTATACTATTCTGTTAGAGATGTCAACCTAGTTCCAAATCCATTTTTACATTTTAAAAACATTTTTAAGCATGGAGTATTTCTTTAGGACATGTAGCAGAAAATGACTGTAATATATTCACGCTTATGTGTTCCCATTTTGTCATTAACATTCTTTCCACTGTACCATGGCCAGATGCCAGGTCCAGGAGTTAAGAAATTATTTCTGCATCATGTGGAAGCTCTGCTAATCAGGTGCTGTTATGTGATAGGGGGCAAAAGTGAAGGGATGTTAAGCCGAAGCACTTTTATACAAGCCCACTGTGTCTTCCCATAATATTTGTGCTCCCCTCAAAACTCTGGCTCCAAAGATTTCCTGCCCTAAAATCTCTTTCTGCCCTCAAAGAGGAGAGGTGGGAAAAAAGTCTGGTAATGCCAGGAACATGGGCATTATTCAGAGCAGGATGGAAAAGGGAGAACAAAATTCATCATCACTCTATTCAGCAAAGAATATGTCTATTCAAGGTCAAGGCTTTTATTTTATGAGTTACATGGTGGGTGGCGGGGAGTGGGGCAGCGCTTGGGGAGAAGTCCCTCCAAATAAAGTACTATCTGGGAAGGTAAAACAGCCATTATAAAACCTATACTTTTAAATGAGAGCATAGGTGGAGTGAAAATCTTCAGCTCTCCTTGGCACTGTCTTGCATTGCCAGCCCCTTGGCTTGGAGCAGAAGCCCCTGCTCCATGCAGTGCCCAATGCTCCTCTCATGAGAGCACTTTAGCAGACGCAGAAGGAGAGCCACTGACTCCCACAGCAGAAGGAGACTGGCCCAGAGTCTGAGATGCCAGACACCCTTTTCGTTTTCACTGCCTCCATCAGCCCTGTAACCCAGCTCCAACAGCGGGTGAAAGCCAGGCTTTGTCCTTGTGCAGCCCAGTTCAGGGCTGGTGACACCAGCCCCCTGTGCCAGCCCCGATCACCTTCCCCCTAGCTGGGGAACTTTTGGATCATCTATAAACTATGAGCCCATAAAGGGTATGATTCCCTTTCACCCATCCTCATTTGTTTGTGCTTTATCTTTTCTCTTGAAGAGTTTTTTTGGGGTCCAGTTTGGTAAAACACCTGCTACACATTTTCTGCACTCAGAAAAGCAAGCATAAGCTTAACTGGATCCTAAATAATTACTGTATCAAGGTCTTTTTGGTGTGTATTACACTATGAGGCCCACCCACCACTAATTGACTTGAAGGTGGGATACTGAAACCAAGAACCAAAGGGAGATCCTATTTCAATGTCCGGTACAAGTTTGCATGTCACTGAGCTTCTATAAACACAGGACACAGCCTGGATTGCATCAGCACAAACCAGTTCAGACTATTCATTTGAGAGCAGAATATTTCATTTCATTAAAAACTGGAACTGTAATTTCACAGCTCTAATTCCTATAAAATAATGAAAACAGGGAGTCAAGAATGGACTTTTTTGTTTGAAATGAGATGTACCAATAGAAGAAAAATTTTGGCGGCAAAAGTCATAAGAAGGTGTGCGCAGCAGCTTAGTACTTGAGATACTCACTAAATAGATGTATTTCAGTAGTGTATGGGAGAATATTCCCTGTAATTTTGCCATTAATCCAGACACTGCTTCTGCGCTGCTGGTGCACATTTGCCCAAAGTCACATTGCTTTAATACCTTGTTGAAATGCTCTAATTAAATCTAATTTCCAAATGGGTTCTATTATTCATTTATTATTTTGGAAATATCCTTTACACACACAGCCAGGGTTTTTTCTGTGTAAGCACCCCTGTCTCAGGGATGGCGGCACTCATATATAGACCACCACAGCATACCTCATGTACTCCTCAAACAGACCACAAAAAAATCCCATTTCTTGCCCTCAGGAAGACTTAGCAGTTCCCTTCCCCAGCTCATATTGTCCCAGAGTGTTGGGAGAGGCTGAGGGTAGCTCTCCATGGGCCTGAGCTGGTGAAAAGAGGTCCCTCATTCCCTTTGCTGGGGATGTGACAATGGAGATGAAAGACTGGCAGCAGGCTGCAGAGCTTTGTTCAGGTCTCTGTGACTGGCTACCCATAGCTGAATGGAGGCTTACCAGTGAGGAGATGCATACCATGTCCCCAGCAGTAATTTATTTGGGTGTTGGACTAGATAATCTTTCCCTCTTCATCTACACAAATCCTTCTGGTTTTTTTTTTTTTTTTTCCCCCCCCCAAGAAAATATCTCCAAGCACTTGGGCAGACAGCAATCTGAGACCTGGACTTGCTGTAAAAATTTGGGACCAAATGGACCAACATGGCCATGTTTCTCAGTAAAAGAACTTCTCTTAGCAGTTAAAACATGTGGCCAAGGTAGTACTGACAAATCAAGTATTGCAGACTGATCAAAACAAAGGTCTAGCTTCTATTACTGTTTAATGCTTCCTCAATGCCTGATACCTGGAAGATTGGTGTGTTGACTTTCCACTCTGGTAATTCTATTCTCCATCCTTATGCAGCTTCCCTCCTCTTGTACTCAGTTGGTCACTCTTTACCTTTGGGTGGAGGCTCCAGAAAGGAGAGTTTCACAAAAGGAAATCAAGAAAATCTCCCACTAAATCCCCTCTATAACCCTTTTAAATCTCCTCAGAGGGCTGTCTCACTCTGTGAAGCACTGTAGGAGCCTGTTCATCAGAAACACTGTAGGAAAATTCCATTCTGTGTTTCTACCATGTTGTCTTTAGTTGCCAGGGGAAGTGACTTCCAAAACTTCACTGGGCCATTGCTGATTCACAGAGCAGCAGAAAGGCTGCCTGGGGTATCAGTGTGTGAATGCTACTGGTTAATACAGCAACTGGCTCATGTGGCTGCATCAGTGGCATAGGGATCTCTCCAGACCTTACATTCTCAATCCCTAATATCTTGCACAGCCTGGCATTTGAAAATACAGCCAAGCACAGCTGGATCCAGGTTCTTTGGAAAGTACTCTAGTGCCAGAAGATAGCAGTAGATAGGCCAAGTGAAATGCATCTAGACAAAGGGAAGCAAGGAGTTCCAACTCTGAGCATCTCCTCAGCAAAGGAGAAAGCAGACTGCTCACTGAAGCCAACCCTTTACTCTTCAGGATCACAGTCACTGCCTAAGAATTGCTGCTACCACACATCTGCAGCTTAGGGTGTAACCAGGACTGTGTTGTCAAGAAAAAGATACACAGGAATTCTTCACTCACCTGATCACTTTAGGTGTTATGAAGACCATAACACCTGCTTGCTGGCAGAATAGCTTGGGATCAGGACTGAACTGAAGCTGCATGTAAACTAATAGCAAAATGATTACCATTGGTATAAATCTTTTAGAGAGCCTATCCCCAGAGTTGCAAGGTTGGATGGATGGGGTGTACCTGTCCTATCTAGAAGGCAGTCACCATAAGGATGTAACACACTTGGCCCAGGGAAGCCATGGCACAGCAGACTGTGATGTGGGCTATCAGACACGCTCCACTCCCCATTCAAAAGATACTCTTTTTGCCACCAGTGTCTTCTTTGCGTTTCTCTTGCTACTCCTGTGACCGCTCACAGTGCATTGGCCTACAGGGGCAGGGCTGCATGTAATGGAAGGAGATGCAGCAAGGCTGAGAATCAGAGACTTGTCCTGAATATCACCCCTGCATCCCAACACACTACTTAGACATTGTGACTTTAGAACCAGAAGGGGGTGAAATGCCAATTTGAATGGTGCACAAGCTAGTCAAAACTGCAGATCACTGATAATTGCCAGAGATTTCACTTGTGAGCTTCCCCTGCCTCCGGGCAGCAACCTTGCAGGATTTCTTCTCCGCCCTGTGGCACTCATGATCCATCCATTCCCTGACCAAGATCCACCACTGACAATGCCTGGCCTGGGGGTGCAATAATCAGGAGGAGAGATGAGGAATCTGATAATACCTAGAGCATGGCATCAAAAGGGACCCCATTAATAAGCCCTATATGGATCCTACTATAGAAATACAACATCCCTGGAAATTGTTCAGGTATTTAAATTGTTTATGAATCTAAAAACTGGATTTCACAAGATTAGCACTGCGGAGTGCTCCCACTCTGTCATCTTCACCATTCTCTGGGAGAAGCTGAGAGCCCCTGGGGTGATTTTCTGAGTCCCATGGAATAGCAAGAGGGAGTAATGATGAGGCTCACATTTAAAAAGTATGCATTCTTCCAACTAACTGTCTTGCTATTTCTCATTTCAGTGACTATCAGTTTGTGTAAAAGCAGCTAGCCAGCCAAATCTTCTTTGGCACATGTCTCTTGGCAGAGGCATTCCCACCCAGCCCAGAGGGAAAGGAGAAATTCTGCTGGGAGCTGAAGGTCTCCGTTGCCTCCTGATACCTGTGCAAGGGCAACTACAGGAGATCCCATCGCTGCATACCCAGGACCCAGCAGATGGCACTCCTGGATGGTGTTTCTCCTGGATCACAGACAGCATCTGCCTGCAGCTGCCTCAGCTGCCCCATCCCAGCTGCCTCTGCTGGGGAGAGGGCTGCAGGGCAAGGCATGGCTGTGTCTAGGCAGGCAGGGTGAGCTCTGCCCTGCCCGTTTCATCTTGAAAACTGGTGCTCAAACTGCCTTGGGTGAAGGCTGGGAACCCTTGCCAGCAACCTGATGCAGTGGGCCAGTTTTCTGGGGTCTTGTGCTCCTCTGCCAAAGAAAAGGAGCCAGGGTTTGGCCTCTTTGGAAGCCATTCCTGGCTTCTCCCAAGAGCCTCACTGGGTCAGACAGACTTGACATGAGAAAGCAAACCTGTGGGCTGTTGCTTGGGTTGCACAGTAAATACAGCTTACCAGTGGATCTGCAGAGGTCAGCATCTCACACACCAGAAAATCATGGAAGCACAGAACAGTTGAGGTTGGAAGGCAACCCTGGAGGTCATCCAGTCCAATGACCTGCTCACCCCATGGTCAGCTACAGCACGTTATCTAGGACCGTGTCCAGTTAGGATTTATCTCCAAGGACAGAGACTCTGCAACTTCCCCAGACAACCTGCTCCAGTGTTTGACCACTTCCACAGTAAAAAAAAAGTTTTCTCTGAGGTTTAAATGGAACTACTTGTATTTTAATTTCTGTCCATTTCCTTTTGTCCTATGGGCAGTGGTGGGCACTGGGCACTGATAAGAAAAGTCTGCCTCAGACTTCTTTACTATTCCCATTAGATATTTACATGCATGAATAAAATCCCTCCTGAGCCTTTGCTGCCACCCCTCTGATATTTTTATTTCTTTCTTAAGAAACAGCATCAAAACTTAAGAGGCCCAGTAAGGATTCTGCTATTGAAGCACAACAACTCTGAGAAGTTAAATTTATTAAATTGTTTAGGAACAGAAAAACTGGCTTTTTTAGAGGATTTCACAGAAATAGCACCATGAGAGCTCACCGTCCCAGCTCTGTCATGTGAGCAGGGTGCTAACTAAAGAGCATCTCATTGGAGGAAGTATTTTCATACTACGTGCCTAACCACAGGACTGAGATCACAGCAGGGTGCATATCTCAGCACATGGTAGGTGTTTCTTTGTTTTAGGTAGAGAGAGCCAAAACCCATAAATTGGATCAAACTATTCCCAACTTAGAGGAAGAGATTTCAACCCTGGATCTTAGGCTCCTGAAGCTTGCTGTTGACAGGTGCAAAACACTGAAGGCTTTTCTGGAACTGGGGTCTACATGCAATGTTGTTCAACAGGGTGAGACAGTTTTCTCAAGCTTTTAGAAATGTTACTTAGCTTGTTCCATCCCTCTTGGATCTTGCTACTGTGATAACTACCTCCTAATAACGAGTTAGGTAGGGAAATTCTTCTTCCCCTTGTGTTTTCACTTGACAAGCATTGGCTCCTCTGGACAGAGGTGTCTGCAATGCCAAGCTGTGATATTCTTCCCAGCATGATTTCATAGTGATTTATTTATTTATTTCTGTGCTGCATTCTGCTTATTTGCCAGTGGAAATCTGCCTGGGGTTTTTGTTTCGTGTCTCTTGCAATGGGATGTGGAAATCTGCCTTCCCAGCTTTACCAAAGCGCTCCTGGCCAATACTAGGAGAGGATGCCAGAATATAACAGCTCCTGTACTATACAGGAAATGCATCTCCCCTGCTGGCTAAAAACTTTAGCTCTTTGGTCATTCTCCCCTCCTCCTACACCTTCTCCTCCTTCTTCTCCTCCTCCTCTTTTAGAACCGTTGTTAATAATACATTTGTTTTCCAGAAGAAAAGGTCTGTCTTGCAGCCCTGCCAAGGAGCCTTATCTGCACACTACACCTGAAATGTAGATTCCTCTGTAGTCATGGACCCACGCTTATCATGCTCAGCTTTGTTAGTTCCACCCCCTCAAACTCTTTGTCTAGCAGAAGTCTTGCAAACCACTTTAATCCCTGCTTCCTACAGAATGGAGTTAAAAAGCCTTCCCCCCCAATGTATTGTTTAAAGCTGAGCATTGTGCAAGAGATACCACAAAGCTCTTACTGCAGCTTTTATTGTATCCAGACAGAAGACCATGTTCAGACTCTGACAGCTTTCACATATTGCGTGTTGAGACATAAAGGCAAGATGAGAAGGGTGTCTGATGCAAGCCTGACTGTAATCAATGGAAGGGTTGTTGTCAGGTGACTGAACTGGGTCTTCAATCCCAAATTGTTCTATTTCAGCCCACAGGATTTTGGAGTTGACTTTATGCGTTAGACATTGGCTTTCAGCATTTCATCCAAATCAACTTCTGACAAGTAGCATGAGACCTTCCTGGATATACCTTTGACTTTAGTTTAAGTAAGTTTCTCTATGGGAGCATCAGCTGAATGTGACCATTTAGTTATGTTTTAATAATGCTGCTCCACACTAGAGAAGAAGAAAAATGCAGAAGCGGGGTTTATAAGAGCTACAGTTTCCCTCCTCAACATGATATCATTGGAAAACATCATCACAGAGCTGTTTTTAATGGCAAAAATGCAGAAGGCACCAGAAAGAGAGACTTAGAATGTCCTGAATGTTGCATTAGATTGATTGAAATAATCTTGATTTTTTTCAATAAAAGAAGAAAACATTAAACAGTTGTTCCACGCCCATCTCCAGGTCACATCAGAACAATCAGTGGCCAAATCTGAAAAATCCTAAGAAGATTTGTAGAGCAGAGATGTGGCCACGTTACAGGAAAGCACAGGTTATCACAGGAAATGAGCCTGTTTGCCAGTTGTGTACCAGGGACATCCAGCAGCATATCTGAGTAGCAGAGATGACAGAATGGAAAGGCCTTGTCCTGGCTGCAGCTGGCAATAAAAAACCCACAGATTTCTTTTCATGTTTCTTTCTACCTTCTCCTGTTGGTGAATACCAGCTGTGGAGGAATGGTAAGCCAGGGGATGTGAGGTAAAAGTTTCCTCCGGTTGGCAGGAGAAGCTGAGAAAAAAGGATTAGAGATTTGAATGCATATGCCACTTGATAAAGTCAGCATTAAAGTTGCCTATTCTTGTTCTTAGCACGCTCCAACCCAACTGGACATGCAGATTCTCACCCAGAGCTTTCATCACTCAGGCTGTTCAGACAGACCAAATTCACACTTGCCAGTGCTAAACTGTAGCCCTGAGCTTCTGCAGGATAATGTGGGAGGAGAGCAAAGTACATCCATTTCTACAGTCTTTTCCCAGGCCTAGTAAAGCCAGTTGTGGTCCTGGGTGTAGTTATGCATCAAGGCTGCAAATTAAAGCTTCAAAGGAAGCTGGTGTGAGCTGGGACCTGTCCAGTCAGGCAACTTGGAAAGTCACAGCATAGAAACATGAGCTGGTATAACAAGTAGGCAGAACACTTGGGTTTACCTGAATCATCATCATACCTTACTAATGAAGTTGGGGGCTCAGCTAGCAGCAGGAAAACTCCTTTAGAAATCAAGATCCCACAGTCTTAAACTGACTTGGATATTTTTAATACTTCTTCTCAGACCCTGAGGTGAGTAAATGCATGGGCAAGATCACTAGCATCTTGAGGCAAGAATCTACAAAAACACACTGAACTGATTTAATGGAAAGTCAGTAAGAAGCCACAACTGGCAAGAAATGCAGTGGGAGATCCTCAGGGATGGTGTTGAGATGCCTGAAGCAAGAAGCAAGCAGAATTCAAGTGGTTGAACTGAAGCTCATGCTCTAGAGAACTCATTGAACTTCTCAGTTTTATCTCCAAGTCTCTCAGCTTTTCATCTCATCACACAAACATCAGGAAGAGGGAAGCAAGAGCCCAGGTATCTCAATGCTTTGACAGTATACAGAATCAGGCCTCTTGCTTGTTCTCTTTTGTCCAGTGACTCCCGTGTGCTTGGCTGTGTCATTCCCACTTTCAGGAACAGAAGGATGGAAATGCCCTATAACAGGTGGCTCTGGAGCATGCTTTATTAGTGTTTTCTTGGGAGGAGTGAGAACTCCTTCCACTCCAGCTTGTGAGGGACCCTACTACACCAGCCATAGTGGGCACTGGTTCTTCCCATGCAGTCCTGAGACAAGCACTAAATTCCTACATGGGAATGCAGAATTACATTTTGTTGAGCCTTTTTATGATTTATCAACCTTTCCAGTGAATTTTTGTGAATTAATCTAAAATGGCGCCAAGTTTTCCCTATAGGCTTGTAATTGTTGTTAAGGGTCTTGCCTTTGACTCTACTGGGTACAGATCCACAAAGGCATATGATGAGTTCTCGGGCATCTGTCATCACATGACATTAGGGGACTCTTCTCTATTTTTGGCAGCCTTTGCCAACAGTGCCTGTCTCTTTTTCCCTGAGCTGGGATTAAGCATTTACTTCTTTTCAGATAGCATAAGTTCTAAATTAGGGCCACACAGGGCTGCAAAGCACGCAATGTGTTAGGTGGTCATAGCATCTGATGGCTGTAACAGTAAATTAAGGTTTCTTAGCTCTTTCAGGACAGAGCTTGGATGAAGTCAGACACATGCATACATGTACACAGTCTGTCAAACCTGACACTTTAAGACCCTGGCTCCAGCAGTATGTATGACCCCTTCCCCACAGCTCCTCGACAGACCAGTGAAGGCCATACATTGAGGGTCAAGTCTGGACCATGATATTAATTAATCACTGTAACATTATAAGACTCACCCATGTTTCTGACATGAGAAAGAACTGTGAAAAAACATTCCCATAAATAGGTCAAGCTGAACACGTCAGCATGGTGAAGAATAGTCCTTGTCTCAGAAAACTGAGCAGTAAGGTGATTCCATGTATTATGCCTTATATTTGCAAACAGCCCCATGGCTCCTCATGCACAAGGCACTGTTGAGTGGTTTTTTAGGGACGGACAGACACACAGAAAAAAAGTAAAGTCTTGAAGGCCGCCACAGGCTAGAGGCATGCACTCACCTCCTTGGCACTGTGAAGTGATCCATATATATAATCCTCATTGCCTCATTTAGCTACTCAGCAAGGCATGTTTGCTTGGTCTGGACACTGTTAGGGCAGCCACACATTTTCTGACAAGCTGCTTTGTCCCTTCCTGTGCCTCAGCATTTGATATATGTGTCTAGAAGAGATGGGCAGTGTGTATTTTAGTTTGCCTCCTCCATTCTTCTCTTGACTCTATGTCTTGGTGCTCCATACACTGTTTCTCATTCACAGTCCAGCCCAAAAGATTAAGTATAAAACAAGAGAGAAACAAGCAACTCTCAGACCCCATGCTTACAGTCTGGAAGCTGCATCACTTCAACTATGGCCTGGAGCAGCACTACTGAAAGCTGGTGGATGGGAGATGGTTACCTGCCTGACCAGTCTGGTATCACTGTGTGGCATTTTGCAGGATCTGGAGTATGATAGAAAGATACCTAAATGCAAGATCAGCTCTAGTCAGTCAAGTCAGAGCTGCTGGCATCAGCCCTGGGGGGTGGGAGAGAGGTGGAGGCAGCACCTGGAACCATCATGCTGAATGTTTTGTGCTCCAGGGTGCCGGAAATCCTGCTGCTCTGCCATGGAATTGCGCCTGCCTGCGGAAGCAGCCTGGGCTTGAGTCCCAGTGAATTTGCCCTGCAACAACCAGGTGCACAGGAGCGAAGGGTTTCTGCAGGAACCAACCTGGCCGGACCAAAGCCAAATCTTTGTCAAGTTACTCAGGTATCTGGGCATCGTGCTTCAAGAGTCTTACAGCACCAGGGGAGTTGACTATAAATCATGCCTATTTAGGATGATTTGGCTTCAAAGACCTGAGTTAACTTTGCTGACAGCTGTCTGACAAAGGTACTTATTATCCCAAATGGGGAGGCAAAGGCATTTGCTTAACATTTCCAGGTGAATCAGTGGCACCCCAAGGATGTGCACTGAGGGGCCCTGGCTCCCCAAAATAATTCACTAGACTTCATTGCCTCTAATGCTAATGGCTTCCGTGCCCAGACAGCATTACCAAAAACCCTGAGCGAGTGTGAGAGAGATGTCTGTGAGGAGCCTTTGAAGAGCCTCATAAAGACGGGGCATGCAGGAAATGCCTGAGTGATGGTTTAACTGGCCATGCCTCTGTGCACGTGAAGTTTTCTGGGATCTCATCATTATGCCACTAGCATCCTTTCAAGAGAAAACACTTTCCTATCCATTCATGCAGCTACGTGCCTAAAATGCATTAAAGTCAGGTAAAGCAATTTGCTTGTATTTACCTCCAGATCAAAAGCTGTTCTGATAATCAGGTATATTTGAATTACAATTAAACTCACAGCCATAACAGCCCTTTCCACGCCTGTGTTATCACTCTGGTTTTAGGCAAGTGAGTGGGAGTTAGAAGGTGCCTGAAAGCATGGGCATTTTTAACAACACAAATGAGTAAGCAGTGAACAGTTTTGGATTGCAGATGCTTGTTTCAGTTCAGCTTAGGGGCAGATATTTAAGCACTGATTAGCTTTCCTTAAAAGTCTGAACAACTGCAGTTCAGACATGAGTTGTTCCTAGGCACACACTTCCCTATCTCCCCTCCTTCAAAAACAGCAGCTCTACATCTGTGAGAAGAAGTGGTGTCAAATTAATAGTTAGTAATGGCTAAGAGCTAATGAATCTCTCAGGTGAAAAGCACCATCTAATTACAAACTTCTCTCATTTTTTGTTATTATGAAGTTAAAGGACTATTGCCCCTAGAAATCTTCTTTTTTATGTGTTTATAAGATTTTAAAATTGTTTCAGCTCTTGCACCTTGTTTGTGTTTTATTGTCAGGCTTTTGACCTTTTTATTCCTCCGTGGGTTTTTTGGTGGTGGGTGGTTTTTTTTTGGTCCTTTTTTTCTAAAAGATGCTTTTGACTTTTCTGTTTGACAAAAGTTGACTGTACTTCCATGCATGCCTTAGCTGAAGATGCAGAATTTGAGCCTAATATTTGGTTTCTTAACAGTGTTTCTGTAAACTGCAGTAGTTGTTTGATTGAAGTAGAGAACACTTGTGAAAGAAGATGGAAAAGGAAAAGTCCTTGGAAGTAAAAGTTCATCAGGTCCAGCAATGATGTGGTCTGTGACTCTTTGTATGCCTGGGCGTGTGTGCGTGCAATTACTACAGTGCCAGGCTGCAGCTTGTAAATAAGAACCACAATAACAAGGCAGATATAAAATAAACAGCTCAAGAGATCAAAGAGAGGAGTACTAAATATATGTGAAACAGAATATCAGACACAGCAGTAAATTGCACCAGCCTGGAAACTTAAACCACTTCTGTGTCAAGACCACGGCTGGAATAACTTCACGGAGTTTAGTGCTGAATCAAGGACAAGTTGGGCATGAGGTGAATTTTTTGTTCTTGGGTAAGTTGTGGCATAATGTTGAAATTACTGGTACTGAAGTATGGTTGACTCAAATTTCTGAGGGTCCAAGCAGGAGTTTGGTTGTTGTGAACGGAAACTGCGTGCAAAGTTGACAGAGGCTAGTTGAGACAGTGATTGCTTCCAGTTGATTAAAGTATGATAACCATCCTGCTGAAAACTATAACTGAATTTCCACAGCCATTCACTCTCAGAAGGCTTCAATTAGACTACTGTGCGTGCCTTCCTCGGCACTGGAAACCACGCTGCTGCTGCTCTCTGAGCTACCTTACAAGGGCTCTCATCTCCCACTGCCGTGTGTCTGTAGAAGGTGGAAACACTCATCTTCATGTTTCAGACAAGGGGATGAATATACTCAGTTTTGATCAAAATAGCTGTTCCCCTTGGTTTGCTATTACAGTTTGGTAAAGGTTCAAATAGAGAAGCTGAAAACTATCTGTGTTCTTAGCATAAGCAATTCTGGCCTAGAGGGTTTCCTCCTTCAAGGACCTGATCCTGAGCTGCTTGTAGGCACACCTGACAATTTCACTGCTGTATCTTCGGCACAAGCTGTGTACATTGCTGATGCTTGCCTGGGTAGGGACTATGTGTGATGGAACTCAGGGTTTCTGAGATCACAGGAATAATCCAAATACAAAAGTACTGATTTTTCTGGGTTCTTAAAAAAGCTTCAGACCCTAGGGAAAATTTAGTGATTCAAAATTATGTAGGAAGTATAACCTTGGACTATCCCTATTTCTTTGTAAAGCAACAAACAAACAATACCATTGCATCTCTGAGTTTTGCGATTAATTTTGCTCCTTTGAATCTCCACCAAAACCAGTGTAATGATTCCAAGTCTTTTTTTGAGGTGAAAAGAAAAATCCATCTCAGTCCTAAGAGCTCAGGTATGGAAGATGTTCTGCACCTGGCAGACTCGTGAGAAGATACAAGTGCTGCTGTTCTGCAGTGGTAAAAGGATCTGCAAAATCTTCAGGATCCCTCTGATGCCAGATAGTCCTGTTGATTTGTAGGCTGCCCTAAATAACTCAGGTTTCCCTTGCTGATAGGAGAGATCAGAGATCTGCTTTGCTTAATCCCACTGAACAGCAGAGGGTTGGTGTCATCTGCACTTCTAATGAGCATTTACTTGTGAACTTACTGATAACACCTCCTCTGAGGAAGCAAATACTGACAAAACAATAGTTCCTCAACTGACCCTAGTTATTTAAACCCCAAAATAACAGGGTTATGTTACATAATATTGGATCTTATAAGAAGCAGCATGAGATTTAATTTCCATGGTGTATTTCAGTGACCTTATTATTTCCTAACACTGAAGTGCTTATGTCTCGTCCGCCTCCATTAGTTGCAGCTGAATGCCTTGGTGTTATCCTGGTAGTGGGCCAGGTCTCGGAGCAGAGGACAGGAGATTATGTGTCTCCAGTGCTAATTCTTGGTCACCCAGTGAAATAGTCAAATGGTGGAAGTAGCAAGTAATGGAGGCTAAAGAGAGGTGTAGAGTATAAGTGAGAATGATGACAGAAATTCATGTTTCCAAGGCTTTCCTGGCAAAGTAAGGCAACAAGATGCCCTCTTATTGAGTTTTGTTCTTTTAATTTTGCTACAAGACATACTGATTACACAAATGGCTCCCAGGTGAAAAAGGGATGGGATTTTGACATGTTTAACAAGCAGATTTTCTCTCTTCACTGTGTTTAGTGATTGCCCATACTGCTAAAGAATGAAGTTGTATGATTTTTTTCCAGTTGCTTCCATTGTAATCTGGTTTTTTTTGCTACTCATTCTGGTATGCCAATAGCCCCTTATATTATTCTCAAAAAAAGTGCTCTAGCCCTGCATAACAAGATTTTTCTGTCAAAAAATTCACCTTTAAGTGTTTGAACATTCAGAGCTACTTTTTTTTTCAGTGATTCCTAAAAAGGCCACTTTTTCTGCAATTCAGAAAACTATATTCTGCAATTACTCTTAATTTTATTTGTCCTTATCCTGAACTGTATCTCTTTTCCTTCATTCAGCAGCTGTCTTTCTGCAGGGAAAGGTATTTGTGGAAGAAAAGCCATTGATTTTTATCTTCAGTGCCATCTAAAAAAAAGATATGCATGGGTTTTACTCATGTCTGATATTAAAACAAAACGATAATTTGGAAGCCATATATTCAGAATGTAAATGACTCATCTTTAGGTGAAACTGACCCTAATTAGATCTAGATCAGCAGTCATTTGACAGAGAGAAAGAAAATTCATTTTCTCTGAAATGTGGTAATGGCTAGGAAACTAGCCCCAGAACCTTAAATTAAAAGCAGGTTTTAACATGCTGGCTCCATTCCTGCCTTCAGTATCAGCCTCTGCCTGTTTTAGTTAAATAAATGGTAACCAAAGAAGTCAGACTGGGTGACGTTAAATAAAGAGAAATTTAAGAGAGTAATTATAGCATTAAAAGGGGCCAGAGGTGAGGAACTATAAACTTTGTGGAACAAAGTGAAGCATTGCAATTTCTGCACAATTTTGTTCACTAAAACCTTGTTAGTTCTGGTCATGCAAAGCTGTTTGTTAACTAAGGTGCCTGTCCCCAGCCCAGGGCATGAGCCCTCACCCAGCATCCCTCTGGACATGCTCCTGGTGTGCAACTGTCCCACACGGGCAAGTGTGAGGGGTGGGATGGGAGGTGACAAGGGTGGATCCTGGGGTGGTCGGTGGCCCTGCTGGTGTGGCATCCACCTGAGCAGCATCTTATGCTACTTCTTCATCTCACTTTTCATTTGATTTCCATGATATGAGCAACTTGGTTTTCTTGCCCAAACTGATAGGCGGCTTTGGAGAAAGAAGTTTACTGGAGAATAGGCTGTATGTCCTACCCACAGCTTTTGAAGGATTTTTGTTAAAGAGGTAACAATGAAGGAACAGCCCTTCACAGTCAGAGTCCTAAAAGAACAGTTCTGACCACTGGCTAATTTAACAAAATCAAAGATTTCACTGCAAAAATCAATTGCTCTAATAGCATATGGTGGGTAAAGCTCAGAAGATTTGGGGGCTAAATTCATATAAGCACCCGAGAGAGATGCACAGAGGAGAACTGAATTTTAAAAAATCATCTGGGCCTCACTTGCTTTGAAATGTGATGCCCTTGTTATGAATTAGGCTATTTAGGCATCTGTGTTCTGTCTGTGTGTAGTGAGACATAAGAAATACGCTCATGGCCAGAATAAGCCCATAACCTGATGTTCTCGGGTACTTCAGAAGGCAAAATTCGGTTTAATGCTTTTTAAATGTTTAGTTGCAGAGGAATGATGTGGAAAGCAAAAAGCTGATGCATCAGCTGGCTTTTGGGCTGGAGCAGAGTCCTGGTGTGCAGGCATCACTTATTGTCACCTCATGCCTTGCAGGGCCCAAGCAAACCGGTCTTTCATACAACTTTCTTCTGGATATTAAACTAAAGCATATCTGGAAGCAGAGACTTTTGTATTGGCTAGCAGAGAATAGCCTCATTTCCCTGACCTAGAGAGTCCTGTCAAGTGCCAGGGAAGACATTCCCAGGTAGGCATTCAGAAATTGGGAACTGCACCAAAAACTCATGAAATTTTTAAGATTACTAACTTTCATATTGTTTGTCGTTACCTTCTTCTTTCATGTTTTTTCAACTGCAAGGTTTCCAGCTTATAATAATTTTGAGGGATGGCAAAAACAAATATTCTCAATTAATTACATAAATTCATGATCTGGGTATTTACAAAAAAACAAACATTAAATGCTGTGAGTAGGTGAAGCTTACTGAAAGTTCAGAGATCTTCAAGAATCTAATGCCTAATTTAGGACTGTCCTGTGTATATTAAGTTAAATTTTTACTGAGTATTGAGCATGGCAGAAAGTGGGGAAGGGGACAAAGTGCTCACAGTATCATTGACCAGACTTTCAAAATCAATTCCTATGATAATAAATTAAAGCACTCTAAATGACAGTATTTAATTCAAGATTCTTTTCATATACTGTACTCTGCAGTACAGATACCTGCCAAGTAAGACATAATCAGTTTGCTCTGGGGTCCTCGTATAAATAATACCTGCATCAAGGTCTCTTATGGGACCTCTTTCCCTTGAGTTTTTAAGGTAAATTTTACAATTGCAGGACTTGTTGCATTTTACAGAGCTCCTGCTGGTTTCTGGGTCCTGACGCCTTTAGCTATCTGGTGCATTTGCATCTTAAAATATTTTTAGAATGTAGAAGGCAAATTTTATGGCCCTAATGGTGAATTTCAAAGTGGTGTTATCAGCACTGATGCATAGGTCTGGGGAAATGTCCCTTTGCCATCATCTAGGAAAGAAGGAAGGGCAATAAGCATTGGATTCTTTAGGAAACATGAAAGCGAAAGTGCTTGTTCTGTGCTGATAAGATTTCTTTGAAAGGAAACTACTCCAGTAGCATAACCGTGGTGGGAGCATATTCACCTCATACCTCTACGATTTCTCCGGAAATCCCATCTTTTTCCAGGCCGTGCTGATACTTGGATAGCACCCCTGACAGAAGGCGAAAGGGTACATGTTCAAGTTGCCTTGTACAGGAGATTTGGATTGGTTTGGTTTGGATGGGTTTGGTTTGGTTTTTTGTTTTGTTGGGAGGGGTGTGTGTATTCCTGAAGTTTAAAATTATTTTCTCAAATTGATTGCATCAATTAAAACCATTACATGCTCCAGGTTCTACCTTGGCACAGCCAGGCTCATTAACCCGGTTTTAATTTATCTTGCCAATAGATTTTACTGGAACTACCCACACACTTCACTCTGGACATGTTGTTGAGCACTTTGCCAGATTAAGTCTTTTACTGCTCAAAAATTATCAGATTTTTCACATGTGAACTCAAAGAGCATAGAATACAGGTTTTGCAGTGTTTGTTTGCAAACAATGAAGAATACAATTATCTTTAACAAGAAAACCAAAATGGTTTGACAGGCAGAACCTTTTGAGGTGAGGCAATGATCTATACAGTCTTTTACAGAAGCTTTTAAATATTTTTTGTGGTTTTATAGTATACATCTGCTGCAGAGCATGGTGCTCTCATATAGCAAATGATAGGACACTGATTAGCAGAAACAGAAGGAATTAAGTCTCTGGTTTTTAGGTATTAAGAGTTCTCCTCATCCATAAATCCTGAGAAGGGCAGCCATATCAAGGTAATCTCGTTGTTGTTGCTCTTTGTATGTCAGCTCCTCCATGACTAATGTGTCCCATATTCTTATCATCCAAATCTTGACATCAGATGGTTCCTTTTAGAGTGGGATGTTATTAAGCATTCCCGGCACAGAGAGCTCAGAGATCAGCTTGCACTCCTTGCTTCGAATGAGTCTGTAAACAGGACACTGAGAATAAAGACTTCCTGAGGAGAATGAAAATAGCACCCATATGTCATATGAAACAGCAGATCTTGAGCTTGCAGAGATCCACTTGAGCCCAGGAGAAGGAGTGGACCTTGCATGTCCCTGTGAATCCCAGCATTTCGCTTGGACTTGCAGAACTAGTGCTGGAGATGCCATGCTGCCATCTGTTTATGGCATGAGGGTCTCAGGTCAGGGGCGAGTGGTCCATACACCACGTGGAGATGAGGGCAGCACACAAGTAATTCACTGAGCTCCAGAGACCAGATTCCCTCATCATGTGTCCTTGGATAAAATCTGGCATTATCCTGAGTCTTCTAAAGTGATGTTTGCCCCATACTTTCCCAGTCAAATACAACAAAAATAAAAACCCACAGCCAGCAAAGACTTCTTTCTTATAATCAACCATCTCCCAGGAACCTATACGGCAGCTCCACTGCTCTTGAAGTTCACAAAAGACGAGCTGAGCACCAGCTTTCTCAGCCTGACAGAGGTATCTCCTCTGGTACCTCTGCAGGCACCACTGCTACTGCTGTGCCCATGTGCACCTGCTCCCTGGCACCAGGAAGAGAGGTTGTGTCTGCAAGTCACCCAACATGGGGGGATTTATACCTCGAGTGGCCCCCAGGCTGTTGCTGCTTCTGTAGATGCTTTTTCCTCTGAGTCTTTTCACTACTTTGTTGTCCCATCTCTTCTTTTTTATACATCTACAGCTTCTCTGACATGAGTTTTTGATAGAGACCAAGTCCTGCTTACGAGCTTTCTCACAAAATGATAGAATGGTTTAACTAGGGGAGAGGGTTTTTTCTTTACATATAGGATATTTGTTCTAAGAATGGGGCTTAGAAAGATGAATGATTTGATGAATTTAGATCAGGTAAATTAATTAAGAAGTACTTTTGTTCTTGGAGAAAGTTCTCTTTCTGTCACTCTGATATTCTTGAGAAAAAGAGATGAACTTTTTGTTTTGATGTTTTAAACAGAATTTTGTTTATTCTTTTAATCAGAAACTTTTTTTCATCAAAGAATTTCAAAAAGAAGCACAAACAGATTTTCAGGGTTTAAATACTATGAAATGAAGAGTTCCATTAGGTGTTAAATCAAAAGTTTCAGCTTGAGTCTCCTTATCTTTTCTATTTTCTTGCCTTTTTCTTTAATAAATTCTAAACAATTTCTGTGCTTGCTTGACCTAAATTATTTTTCTTATCAAGCAGATATTGCCAGTTTCTAGCCCAATATTGGTAAATGATCATGCATGTATCAGTGCTGTATAAAAAGTAAAAGTACTGTATTGGTCAGTGTCTGGTGCACACTTCAGTAATGGCTTTGTTGGTTAGACTGTTTCCCACAGAGATGA
This sequence comes from Grallaria varia, assembly GCA_013396735.1. Lineage (NCBI taxonomy): Eukaryota > Metazoa > Chordata > Aves > Passeriformes > Formicariidae > Grallaria > Grallaria varia. The sequence goes on from VWZG01003588.1 coordinate 112,330, forward strand.
TAACAGGGTGTATTCCATTAAAAAAATCCCAGTCATACCCAGTAAAGTGTAGTCCACTGTTATACACCATTATGTTGTTACCATATCTGCTGAAAGATTTGTTCTGGATATCTTCTTTTTCTACCAATCTTTAACAAAGGTCATAAGAAATATAATATAAAGTTCAATGCAGTGGTGAGGGAGTGTGATTCCTTAGCAGCTTGAACAAATCTGTTCCTGTAGAGAGAAAGGACAGTTTTCTCTGTGCTGCATATATGGATGGTTTCACTTGAATTGTCCATCTACTTGGCATACATGGAAAAGCTTTAACATCTTCACTGTCCCTTTCCTTTGAAGTAGTATATAATGCCTCTGTCCCTTTTCTTAGGCAAATGGTCTTCCTGGATTACTTCCAATGTAATTTTTACATAGTGCTTCAGGTATGATAGTTCTGCTGCCTTCAATTACAGCCCCAGTAATTTTTTATCAAATTATGGTATTACGTGTTCTGCCTCTTTTCCATTTGGTTTTGCTCCCATCCTGTAGTTTGCTTGTCTCCCCAGTGGAGCACAGCATACCCTGAAAGGAGATTTTGTATTGCCATGGTTTTTCCTCCAAAGCTCATGTCACAGCTCTGCCCACTCCGCTGATAAGCAGCTGCCTCTCCAAAGAGGTGCATTTCCTTCAGTACTTTTCTTCATAATCATGGTCCTCTCTCAGATTTTCCCAGTTGTGTCAGCATCGGTGGTCTAGGTGTGACTTGGCACTGTCACATCTATTTCCTTTTTCTTCTGTTTCTTCCTCAACTGTTGCTGGGTCAGGAGGTCCCACTTCATGCAGGGGCACCTGAGCAGAACTCCAGTCACTCCTGGAGCAGCCAGCCAGCCACACTGCTGTGTAAGGCTCAACATGGGGCAGGTTAGTTCTGCATCAGCTACTGAGTCCCCCTCGGGCAGTGAGTGTCACAGCGATTTCTGAGTTGGGAATATCTGGGCAGGGTTTGGGGAATGCATTAAGAAAACAATAAGGTTGAGAAATTGCACAAAGTCAGAAAACACCATGTGGGAGGTATGCATAGTCTGAGCTCAGCCCCTCTGCATCCCTGTGATGCTTGACACCCTGTAATTATAGGCTCATAGACATAACTTGTACTCAAAAGTTTCACTTCAACCATAGATCCACAGAGACAGCATCTCATTTTGGTGTAGCCATCCTTAATTTCTTTGACCTAAGCTTCCCAATTGTGTCTTTTGAATTTGGCATTTAATACAATCCATTCTTTTTCTCCATTTCCCAAATAGTCTGTGGAGCCAGACTAATCGCCACTCATCAAGTGCCCATTGTGTTTCTATTTCCCTGTCCCATGGTAACAGACACTTTTATTGTGATTATTCATCTGCTGTTCTTTCATTAATGAAACATTTAGATTTCACTACCGTAAGGCCTCTTCAATAGCCTTATACTATGAACATGCTTTCAAAAAGAAACCAGTTCTTTGGTAATTCCTAGCAGTGACACTGGAGGGTCTTTTCTAGCTTCTTGCTTGGCCAGTGGCAGTAAGAAATGTCCACTGCAGGGACTGATGATCTCCATTCCCCGTTGACAGACTAGTTGCCAGTCTACTGCAGCCTGCGCATCCCTGAGAAGGAGCCTTAAGGGAAAGGACTATCATTAATTTTTGAGCATGTCTCCTTCTCCTACCATGAACTGTACTATGAGGGTGCTTGGAAAAGTTTTCCACACCTTTGAGGTCTAGCTGAATCCCTCTACTGGTATGTATTTGCTCTAGCCTGTGCCAGATTGTTCGTATATTGCCTGAAATGTCATCAGCATGCCTAGTGTGCTGTACGAGGAGTTTATTAAGGGAATGACCACTCTCCTGCACAGAGTCTGGGCTGTCAGCACTGCCAGGCCCCTTCCAGGACCCTGACGTGTCCCCAGGTGAACTGGAAGTCTTACTCTGTCTAGAAGCCTCTGTGCAGATCAACTCTTCATGCTCTTTGTCTCTGTTTACCTTCCCCTTTAATTAAGACCAATCCTGTTAATCTAGTAGCTGGGGAAAATTAAGACATGATTAGCCTTGCATTGAGTAAGTGTATTTACAATCATTCTTGGTAGCATAACATTGTCTTTACCAGGAAGTCTCCTGGACTGCTTGCATTCAAGGACTGTCTGTCTTTATAGGTCTGGTTTGGGGAATAACTGTGTGATCTTTCCAAGCACAAAGACCACCATATAGCCTATGTTATGGACTACACCCTTTGCTTTAGTTTGTTTGAGGTCTCCAGTGACAGAAGAAGAGGAAGAAAATCTATCCTTGTGAAATGCTTATATTTATAGATCATACTCCTCCAAGAAAAAAACTGTCAGTAGGATGGTGATGATGGCACTTTTTTAATAGGACTGAAAGCTGTCCTTCTCTTAATCATCTGAAGAGTCTTAGTCAGTGTCGACTAAGATATTCACTGTCTCTTTTATTCCTTCCATTCTGGTTTTTCTTGAACCCCTTAGACTTGTGAATTTTTTCTGTTACAGATTAAAAAGCAGGTCACATTCTCCTCAGAAATAAGCTCCATGTTCCTATTGTCTCTCTACTTACAGTCAAGGAAAGTGATGTTGGAGTTGACTTGCAGCTCACAGACTACACAGCCATAGCACTCCCATAGCGCTGAGAAAAAGCTTTTTTCACCCATCTTTTTGCCATGTCCACTTACCAGCTTGATCTTTATTATTTCCTGTATCTCTGTGATTGAGCCTTTTCTTCTTGGAAGCCGATGCTGTTTTTGTTCACCCCTCACTGCCACCCCTCTACCCTATGTGCGAGTTGCCTCATCAGGGGGCACTTCACTGTTTCACTGGGCACCTGTGGAGCCCAGGACTTCTTAGGAAGGGCAGGATGGCAGTTTTCTGCCTGTAATATAACAGCACTTCCAAGACCCAGCTGCAGAGCAGGTTCCTCCAGACAAACATCTTCACAAGAGGGTGCCTGCCTGAAACTGCTTCTAATTGAATTGTAAGGCAAAAGACCATTGGAGAAACAAGAGATTCACAGCGCACAAAAACTAATGAGTTAATACTCAGGGGGTAAATTATATAGTGAGATAATGAGGCTATAGTAACCTATAATGGGATTATTCCCCAGAGCCTTGTTTTTATAAGAATTCTAACGTGCAGTCCAGACTTTCATCCTGCTGCTGCCAGTCCTGTGCCTTTCTGCTGCTGCCCTCCATTTCTGAAGGCCTGAAGCAGCCGTGTCTGTTGCTTACAAGTTTGCAGAGGAGCTGAAAGTGTGAAAATGCTGAACTTTGGACAGGGGGTTGTGTTCAGTATTTCAGAGGATGGTGAAAGCAGCTGCTAGGGCAGATATGAGGAAAGCAGATTCAGCCTGCCTGGCTCAGGTGATGGAGATGCCTTTCAGAATTCAATCTTTCAGCACAATTCTCATATTTTAGCCAGTTGTCAGCCTGCTCTTTGAAAAGGCATCCATGTAAGGCTGTGAACACGGTCTTCTCAGATCCCTTCACTACTGTGCATGCCCTGTGAACTCAATACACTGAGGTGGGAGTTCACACAGATCAAACTCTTCTGTGCATTTCATCAGCTGCATCATTCTCATGACCTGAGCTGTCACAGCAAGGGAGGTTTCGCAAGCTTTGAGGCTAATAGATTTGGTTTAGATAACAAGTCTGTACTCTTTCCTAAGCCTTGAAGTAACTTGATTTGCCTCCAGAAACTGCACTCTTGTGACAGCAGTCTGGCCTGTAAAGAAAGCATCCAATATTTTCTAAAATCCTCCGGTCCTTGACTTTTGCCCAAGCTGCTCTATACATTAGGACTCACAGCCAGATTGACTGCTCCTCGTTACCCTAGAGAAGTGGCTAGAGAAGTGTCAGCCCAGAGATGACTGGAACATTTTTGGGATAACTGATGTGGCTCCAGTTTTCAACTGTGAATAGCAAGTGGGGAATGAACTGTTCCAGATCAAGCAAGAAAGTTTAAAAAACAAAGGAGGGGAAAAAGCAACGTAAGGATATCCTTGGTTAATCATGAGCATTGGACAGACTGGCATTGATATGGTGACAGTCTTAGAAAAGAGAACTCTTCGATTGCTCAAGTATGTTTTTGTTAATTGCAAAAAGGTTCCTTCAGTCTAATCAGTTGTTCATAATAACAGATTGAGTATATCACCACACACTTTTTCTACATAAGAATATGTACCAGTTCAGTTCAACCTGGTGCCATGCATTGAATGAATATTCTTACTTAATTTACAAATATATTTCAATTTATTATCAAACTGCCTTGAGCTTGTATACAGGGAAACGGAAAAAGACCTGTTTCAGGAGACTGCTGAGTTAACCACACACTTTCAGAGCAACTTGTCTCACAGGGTTCCTCTGGCAGTCTTGTAGACATCTTTATCTGAAGTGGTCACCACAATCTGAGTATCTGGAGTCAGTGAATCTAGGGCACAATTCATTCCATCCTAAAGCAGATGCATAAATGAGATTAGTTGAATTATACTATATGGGCACCTCTCGCTCCCCATTGCTCCTAAATGAAGTTAAAGCTGAAGAGCTCAGCTGAAGAGCTCCTGTCTCTGATGCTCTGTACTTGGGTCATAAAGCTTGGACCTGTCCTGCTGTAGAGAGGTAACCTGAGCCAGGCTGGACACAGGACCAAGCCTCATGGTGAGGTCTGGAGTGGGACAGAGTCTGACTGCCGCAAGTGCTGGTGGATCTCTGTGGGACCACTGAAAACGCAGCATGAATTATTTGATTGTTGGAACTACAGGCATTGACAGCAGTAGCCCCAGGAATGACAGACAGAAAAGGAGTTTAAGGCCAAAGTGAAGTGAGGTTATGAGGTGGTCAGGATGTTCACACTTGACTGCAGAAAGCACATCTGTGCAGACCTCTCACATTTGCTAGGAAAGAGGGATGATATAGCCAGTACACTTGCAAGAGAGGAGGACAAAGACATGCATGGTCTAAATATGCAGAAGAGTATAGAAAGCTGAACTCTCAGGCCAGGGTACTGGCCAGAGGGAGAAGTGAGGAGGGGTATTATGAATTTTAAAGGTGCAACACCTATATCAAGGATCAAGAAAACCTACAGGGCAGCAGTCAGTCATCTGGAGGGACAGCTGTTCTTTCCCTTCCACACCCTGTCTCAAGACAGGTGATGGGAATGATGGAGTCTGGACATGTAGTTGGTGTTTGAAATGGCCTCCTCATAAGAGCCATCAGGTACCCTCTGCTGTACCGGGCACAGGGTACCTCAAAGCCACCACTCTGTTGACCTTCCTGTTAACTTTCCCTTGCAGTTAAAATTGTGACTTGTCGGGAGCGACAGATCTGCTCCCCTTGCATGCTTTCCCTAGCTCCCCCCAGGGCAAACAGGCAGGAGGAGGACTTGTAGGGCAGAAGAAAGCAGGAGGCTTGAGCTGCCTGCTTGATACTTCAGCAGTTCAGTCTGTGACCACAGCTCCCTCGCCTCCTGTGGGCTCCTCTGGGAATGGTCCCACAGACACACTGAGCTTTCTTGAATCTAGTGGGGTTTGGAAAGAAAGCTATGACTACAGGTGTTTGGAAAGCAGAAATTCACTTTATATTTTCATTTAAAGACCTTCTGGTCCTGTTTGCTTCTATTAGGAGCACCCCTCTACCCTTTTTGCAACGTCGTATGCATAAAAATGTAGAAAAGAACATTTCATGTGGAGTTATCTGATGTTTAATTCAGTATTGACTGTTAAAATTAGTGAGATGTTTTCCTTGTTATTCTTCTCCTTAAGAAAGAGAAATGGTAACTCAAGAAAAACAGTTTCTTGAAGTGTTTTTGGTATAATTGAAAAAGCATCATGTGGCAAAAAATGGTGGCTGTTGCTTTGGTTGTTTTTCAATCCATTTCTCCCCAGAAAGAACTAGGGATGAATTTGGGAGTAAAATCTCATGGGGTGTTAACTGTCTTTATGGGACATGTTAAGTTGCTTAGTTCTTAAATGTTTGTCACTCTGATTGACTGGGTAGAAAATCTTCAGGTCACAGAGGTCAGGCATGGAGTTTGACGGCCCCATCCTGCAGCTTAGCCTAGTCTAGCTGATCCACAGTGCTACAGTCCTAGAGAATAGCATACCTGCCTTGGAACTTGCTGGACTTGGTAGTCTTACCCAGTGGAGGGGATCCTGTGGCTCCCATAGGAGAGTGTGAACTCTGGTATGGAGCACGGCAGGTTAAAGAAAAAAATAAAGGAAATGAGAGCCAATAGTGAAATAATTTTCTAAATTCAATTAGTAGGTCTAATTAAGTTCCGGGAGAGCTTTTCAAATTCCAAAGGTTTCTGGGTGTTTAAAATTTTCTGATGTCCCTCTGTTATCTGAGATATTAAGGGAGTTATAGCCTGAGAAAAATGTAAGTTATTTCTGAGAATTTTGTGTGGTGCTATCAGTTAATCCAAAGACTTTCTCAAGGAATCTGGTTCTTAGCTTGGGATTTAGAAAAATCACATTAGTGTTCATCTCCCTCCCACCCTACAACTATTGGATTTAAATCAGAATCTCTCCCAGTTTGAATGCTACAAGTCCCTGCTCTTGTGTCTCCTGGCACACATTTCTCTCTCATCAGTCTGAAAAAATGCTGCTGCCCTCCTTGCCCCTCTCTCTTGCATACACTGCACCAGCAGCACCTGATGCCATCCCACAACCTTCCTTTCACGTAACTCAGTCCTGGGTCCTCTGAAACCCAGCCAGGTATTACTCACCCACACTTTTGGTCTGAATTCCCATTTCAGACCTTTCGCTTCCCTGACCTCCTGCAAATCCCTGTTTTCTCTTCAGATTTTGAAGGAGACTAATTCAGAGAACAGGATCATGTGGCACATGGCCCAGATAATGAGGAAAATAAAAGGTCAGAGGTAGAGGCAGAGGTGTTTCTCATGCCTCAGGAGGAAGTTGCATCTGCTCTTTCTGCTGAACCCACAAGATATCCCACCAGGTGCAGAACAAAAATGAAGATTAACAGAAGACCATACAGAAGTCCATACACTGATTGGGGGCATAGCTGCGGGTCATTTCAGCAGTCCTTAAGAAGGATTAGGCACTGCAATGAATTAAGGGGGCAAACTAGCCTCCAGATGCAAATCCAGCAGAGTGGGTGCTGCAAATATAAACCCTTGACACGCAGGACATTTGATGGAGCTGATGTGATGAAGTCTTGTCACCCCAGAGTTCCTTTCCCTGCCCAGAAACACAGCTTTGGACAAACTGGTTTGTGGGCTGGGAATACCCACTTCTTCAGCTGTCACCTTATGGGTGCCACCCTGGAATCCATCAGCCCCTGGGTGATGTGACACAAAGAGACCAGCCAAACTGACCCCATGCATTTTGCTGGGTGGGATGAGCAGGAGAAAAGGCTCTTGGTATTGACCTACTGGAAGGTGCAATAAAGACAAATGCTCCAGGCAGATCTTTCCCACCTAATCCTGTAGTTTCAACCATCGCATCTGATGGGTCAAGTACCAGCCTGTATATAAACTCTGCAGCAGGTTTGTACTGCAGAGCATCCCAGAGTTCTGGCTGGCAATCCTGCTGCCAGAGGGACTGGCTGAGGCTTGCCAGGCTCCCACTTGGCCTGGGTACTCTGAGCTTTAAATGTTGGTTTATGTGCTATATGTTGCTATTAAGGGGTCTGCTTTGACAGGCAGATTTGGTGAGTGCAATATGTGTAATGTTTCTTGGTATTTCCCCATTTCAAGATATATCACACATATCACTGTTGTCATGTAGCCCATAACATCAGAGATGCAACCCAAATGTGTTCCTTCAGCAGTAGCTTGGCGTGAAGGGCTTTTGAGAGAAATCCTTTGCCAAGAGAAAAATACATTGAAGGTTCTCCTACCTTTCACAAGACAATACCATAATATCCATAAGGTATGTGGTCTTAGAAAAGTTGCAGCAGTCTTAACAGTTTGAAAAGTGGTATCTCTGCAAATGGGTGTAAAACTATAAACACAGTGTTTGGTATTCAAAGACGTGTTTTGAATCCATATGACCTGTACACAGTCGTAAGTTTTGTTCCCTCATTTCAATGCCAGAACAGGCTGTCATGAGGTTTGGAGGCCTCGGTGACATTTGAATGGCTGTAAGGCCAAATTGGTAATGCCAGCTGTGACAGCCACATGTTCAGCACCTTGAGAGCCTGTTTCTGAAGTATCAAACCAGAAAACATGGGTTCAAAGGATGTACTGGTACTCTTGGAAACTGGATGGTGCTGCACTTACATTTGTGGACCAGGGCTCAACAAAAACGTGCCAGCTTGGTGCAAAAGCCAAAGAACATCCAGGATGTCTCCTGCTGAGGAGTGGGATGAAAAGGATGGGGTGGGCACCATGCAATCAGATGACACACAGGACCTGGGGGAGCACAACATTCCAGCCACTCGGGATCTTTTGGGAGCTACTCCAGAAGCCATAACCACATGGAAACATGTTCCAGGAGCAGGAGCTCAGAGCCTGAATGTGCCTCAGAGGCAATAGAGGCAGCTTGGCCAGGTGCGTCTGACCAAAATGAAGCACAAAACTGTCCAGCTGGAGGGGGTGCCCAAGAGATGTCACCTGCCATCAGTAGCAACAAATGGGACAGCACCTTGGCATGTCCCTCAGCCTGACAAAGATTGTACTCCAAGCCATCTTGAGCTCCACCTGTGGTCATCCCTTGGGTCATTCTGCCACCAATTGCACGTCATTTGTGCCCAGCACCAGCCTGAGTCTTCCATCAATCTGCAACCAGGGGGACCCAGGGGATCCCAGCACACCTTTTACCACTGTGCTGACAGTACCAAGGCACATCACTTGAATTTTGACCATGGTGTGCAGATTGTTTGAATCAATGAAGGAAGGTTTTCATCAGTTCTCTGAACAACAATGAACAGAATTATGCGTTTATTTAACAATCAGTCTTGCATGAGATGTAATAATTTCCAGTTCCTGTTTCTTGTCTATCTTCCTGTTTTAAAAAAAGTATTCAATAAAAAGAAAATATTGCTCAAAGGAAGGATTTAATTATAAGTAGCTTTTCATTGCCTCAGCTAGAGTGCATAAAACTGCAGTTTATGCTCTAATGTTGATCAGATTTTTGGATACTAGTCCAGATACTTTGATATTATTCCAAAATAAGTGGGTGAGTATTAAAGAAATTAGTCTTGGTCTATATTTTTATAGATCAGAGCAAGATTACTTCAATTTAAATAATTGCATGGTTGCTATCCTTGCATAACTACATACTCTAAAAAATTTTAAAAAATAGAAAAAAACCCTCAGCTTTGTTCATGCAAACATTTTATTTGACCCAATATAAGACATTTAATTTAATTTTCATGAGATAAGACCTTTTAAAAATAATTTTGCTGGCGTTCAAAATGAGTTTTTGAAAGAAAAATGCTGTTTCATTTTAATAACATTGGAACAAAAAGCTTTGACTTTTCTGATCTTCTCTCTCTAATCTCCATTTCTGTTCAAAATTATTCATTTAATTTTATCCCAATTCACAATCTGATTGGTTTCAAAAACTGCAATTTTTAGCAAATACACTATTACTCAGAAATAAGCCATCTGGCCAAATCCATGACAGATGTCTTTTTTCCTTCAGTGCCCCATTATTGTATTGACATGGCTTGCGCCATGCTGTGGGGGAGAAGGAGATGAAGAAAGTCTGTAAGAAATAGAGAATAATTTAATGTAGGAATTTTTCACAGTATCCCGGACAAGATATTTAAAAACACAGTAAATGTAAAATCCCTACCAACTGGATAATAACAAATTCATTGTTGTGCCTTGCTGGTGCCTCCATATCAGAAATCTCTGTAGGAGTTTAATTATTTTACCAAAAGTGGCAGAACATGAAACTGCAGTTTTTAACAGAAATGGAAGGAACTGTTGCCGTACAGAAAGTGTTTGTACCCTGGATTTAGACCACACTATCTCCAGGGAAATATGGTAGTATTAAAGGTGAGGTGTTTGCAACTTGCAGTAGCAAGATTGCTACTTCTGCAGATGATATTCTTTTACTGGATTGCATGGGCTAACAGTTCATTCTGTGAGAACGCAATTCCCATCATCCAATAATTAATTAAAAGCAGCATTTGATTCTAAATTTAAGGACTGGGTCTCCAAAAAACCCAAACAAAATAGTGGTTTAGAGGATTGACCTCCAATAAAATGAACAGATTTCCAAAACAGTAGAAAGGTCCTGTGTTTTTTTAATATTAACTTCATAATGCATATTGCAGCTTTAAATCTGGGCTCATCACTGTGAGACGCAAATAGAAACAAATATAACTTTACTTTAAACTTCTGTCATTTTGACAATCATGACCTTGTTTTGCATCACAAACTCACAAGGTTTTTATAGGCGTTGCTGAGAAACATTATGCCAGAGGAGGGGAATAGCCAAACATTTTTGCATTGTTGAAGATTTGCAGGCTTTTGGGGGGGGATATGCCAGCCATAGGAGCTGAGTATTGCTGCTAAGTATTTAATTATTTAATAACCGACCAGCTTTCAATTTTTATGATTACTTAGTCCTTCAGGGGATAAGGAAAGCTCTGCTCAGGGAAACAGGTTATATGTAGAGCTATGCTCACCATTTGTGGTATGGGATGCACATCCCACATTCACCAGCACTGGGGGAGAAATGCTAGATGAGGGTTATGGCTGGAGCCAGCAGTGGGCATGTGTGCATAGCAGTGTGCTAGACTGGGAGCTTCACACAGCACTACAGGGGGACTGGAGGTCCTCCCTTCTGCAGAGAAAGTGAGTGGTATTTGTCCCTGTTGGAGAAAAGAGGATGTTCACCATGCTGAACCACAGACATTCAATCCAGGAGGTTTCTGCACAGGGTACGGAGTGCTGACCTCCACGTTCCCTAGGTTCTCTTCCATACTCATGGATGTTGTTGGTGCATCAGGAGGTTGGGCTTTTAAACACAGCATCCAAGTTACCTGCTGTAGTTAGAAGATCATTTTTCTTAAAGCTGTGGCTTATTTATGGTGGTGTTGGTGCTTGCATAAGGCCTATATACTGCACCTCCTTCTGTGTCATACAACCAATGCACACAGTCATTCCTTCTCTTTACCTCAGACCACAGGAACATGAGAAGGTTACCTGCACTCACAAGTTTTGTCTTCTGTTTTCTCTATTCACATACTGTCTCTCAGACTTGTTAGATTTCGCCATAAAAATTTCCACACTAAATCCACTCCCCTGATACCCCACTGGTGCCACCAGCCTTCGTCTGTGTCATGCTCTGATCTACCTTTAGTGTTGCCCTTTCCCAGCAGCTTGCCCATGCTGGTCAACTGCTGAGCCTGACACTGTATCTCAGATCCTCCCATTTAGCCCACCTGGGACCATGGCTTGGGCCACTCTCATGAGAGACAGTGAGGTCTCTAATGGTAACACCCATGCCTTGCACAAGGCAAGACCTTGCACTTGGTTGCATGTACAGACCTACAGACCAGCACGTCGCTTTCACTCCTTCTCACAAACAGGACATTCCTCAGTCACTGTCAAAAACCATGAAGCAAGAGAAGGGCTGCTCTATTTTACTGGTTTCTGTTCCTCACGGATGCTGTAGTGCCCTCACCACTGCAGTACTGACATGCTGGGTTTGCCTGTGCTATGTGATACGACCACACTCTGCACGTAAGAGTCAGCATCTTTCACCCTTTCCCTCAGGAGAAAAAGCATGTCTGTGTGTTTGTGCTTTTTTCTACCTGCGGCTCAACGTGCTTGTTGGGTCAAAGACGTACACCTTCACAAAAAGCAAGAGTGTTCTGCTAAAGCTTGCTTTCTGGGGAGTTCTGCTTCTCACAGAGACATACAGAAAGTTAACTGTGCCAAGGAGATGGTGGTATTTACCAGAGTCCTCAGGTAGGGCTTGGGATTCCTGCACCCAGGACTATGCATATGACTTGACAGCCAGCACAGAGGAAAAATAATGTTTGTACTTGAGTTTACAGTAGCGCATGGTACTTGCTGCTAGCTGAAATTTCCAAGCAGCTGAAGACTTCAGGTCCAGATATGCTGTGTTGCCACAGTGCAAATAGGAGACTTGACAGGTTCAATCACAGCTAGGTTATGATTGTCAGGTTGGTGCCTCCTGGCAGATAACAGAATGACCATCTCATGGCTGAATAGAGACAAGGGAAAGTACTAATCATGGATATTTCCACATGAAAGCGTACGTATGAAATGAACTAAAAAACCCCAAATGAAATTATATGAACCCATAACCAGCACACAATGTGTGGATTCCAAGTGAAGACTGAAGACTTTTATCTGCCAACCTGTACATTCACATTCAGTTCCAGAAAGCTCTTTTCCTTGCCTATGCTGATTTTGACTCAGATTGGGATCATCCTGTTGATTATGATCCATATATGGCACTGGATTGGAAGGACTTTCTTCAATCTACATGTTGCTGACATTTGATTCATGCCTGCTAAGGCATTTCCTCAAGAGGAAGTCTTTCGGTTGATTTCTATTGCGATGTCTTGAGGGCATTTTCCTTTGTGTGAGCTCATCAGACCTCACAGCAAAACAGAGCCAAATATGTTTGGCGTTTGGCTGGGAGAACCCATGACAACTGGTAAGCAAGAATGGGGTGAAGTTCTGCCCATGAATCAGCAGTGGTGCTTTGTGCTGGGCCCATCGCTGAGTGAGCACACACGGAATCATAGAATAGTTTAGTTTGGAAAAGACCCCTGAGATCATCAAGTCCAACCGTTAACCCAGCAGTGCCAAGCCCACACTAAACCACGTCCCTAAGTGCCACATCTACCCGTCTTTTGAGTGCTTCAGGGATGGTGACTCCATTTCCCTGAACAGCCTACTCCAGTGCTTGATAGGTCTTTCAGTGAACAAATTTTTTCTAATACCCAGTCTAAACCTCCCTGGCACAAATAAAAGCGCATGAACACTGAAATGTATGCACATGTGTAGAGCATAGAATTACAGAATCATAGAATTGTTAAAGCCAGGAAAGACCCAAGTTATTTTTTTTTGCCCCCACAGAATGCTGTGCTAACTGACTTGCAGTACTGCTGGAGATGCTGCTGGATGCCCAACAGTGAGCTGGCCGGAACAACAATGCACAGAAAGTTGAGTGATGTCTCAAAAAGGTCTGGTTTCTCAGGTTACATGGTCTTCAGCTTCAGCCATTATGTTGTTTCCCTAAGTCCCAGAATTTTTATTTGCAATATCATTAAAAAACTGCTGCCAGTTTGCACACAAGCAGACTGGAACGCTCTGGCAGGTGTTGCCTGAGTCCATCGTTTGTTTGTCCGGCCTTAGTAACCAGGCTTATGGCATTAGCAGAAGATATTAGAAGCCCTCAGTCTTGTCTCCACAGAACCCCAGTGTTATACACAGAATAAGGAGTTAACAGATCATGGAGCTTTTCTGTAACAGGCTTAGAAAAGCAGAAACCAAGGTTATTTACTGTTCCCACACTCTGCACTCAGAGCAGTTTTAAATTGCTACGTTAACAAGCCATTCCTGAAAGAAATTTTCTGTGCACCAATGTATTCTTTGTGGTTGAAGCAAAAATTACTTACAGACAGTGCAGTGTTTCTTGCAAAGGAAAACTGGCCAATGGAATACTTTAAAATTCAGCTGTGAAGTCTGTTAACTTACTTCTTGCTGGGGGTTAATTTGGTCTATGCCTTTTCTGCAGACAGTTAGAAGAAATCTCTCATTTGCTAAGAGACAGTGTCATGGATATATGATGTAAAGTAGAACATATTCAAAAATTGCCCTCAGTTCTGTTGCAGTTACTGCTAATGGCACCGAGGTGTAGTGTAAGCACACCATAAGCCAACTTCTGATGTCAATTACATCAGCATAAACAAGATTAGAAATTGGCCCAAGCCTATAGGTTTAAACACGACTAGTTTGAACTTCATTTTCAGGACAGATAATGTGTTCGAGGAAAACAACGCACTTGCTAATTTTAGCAGTTTTTTCTCAGCACATTTTGGCAACAGTTCTAATATATTCCTAGCGCTTGGTTTTATTTTACTGTTTGTTATATTGCTGAGCAGCAGCACAAATCAGCCTGTCAGAGGAGATATTTCAATGAACAAAATACAGGTTTGAAGGCTGGGGACCAATAATGGGAGAAATGCAAACAACTGTCACTAGGCATGGGTTTCATATTTTGTGAATGACATCTTTTCCTCTCTGGTAGGCCTGTACCAGATCTGCTTCTATCCCATCTGGTATGCGATACTTAGGCTGCTTGTTATCTGTTACAGAAATCCATAACACATTTCAAACAGATCAATGGTATCAAAAAACTTGCCATCATGCAGGATTAGAACAATCCAACAAGATAAGAATGAATTTATTTTCTCTGGCCACTGTAATCTTTTTGGATACTCAAAAACCAACATTTCTTTGACCTCTTGAGTACTTTACATACTTAGAGAAAAGAAGTATCGTTTGTTCTGCATATGAAATATCTTAATACAAGCCTGAATATGTCCCAAGATAAAATAGTTGGGACTGAAACTATTGAGGACAGCAAAAGTCTCAGACAGCCTTTTTGCATCACTTATGCCTCCCTTTTGAGACTTGACGAGAGGTTTTGGTGCTGGCCTTCAATAGAGGCATTGTTGCTTCCATAAGTGTTCCTGAGCTAACACAAGATTCAGGTCAAAGATGTGGACCTAAATGTTCTTCCCAGGCAAGATGAGAGTTCAGAAAGTTCAATTTTCAAACAAAAAGAGCAATCAAGAAGTCCTCATGGAAGATGAAGGTTCTTAAAAAATGATCAGCAAGTGTTCCCGTCCAACTCAAGTCAACTGAGAGCAAGGAACAAATCAGAGAACACAAGCATGCAGGGAAACATGTAAAAGATCTAGGTACTAATGAGAAACACTTACTCATTCACTATCAGAATTGTGTGTTGACCTTCCATTCACTTTTTTCTTTTTCTTTTTCTCTTTTTAAGGAAAGAGCACTTTCTGTGCTATAATTTATAACAGCTGGAATCATTCTCTCTGTGTGTACGTGCATGCATGTATGTGCTGGACAAAAGAATATTACCAATATGAAAAGGATGGGCACTGTTTTTGGAACTTGGCTCCGAAGGGGATGTATAATGATACGAGAAAGATTAAGTAAGTGGGGGAAGCTGGGGGATCTTCTAGATGCAAAACTGCTACAACGTGGGTGGGCTCACAAAGGGCCTCAGCACATCCTGTCCCACCAGTGATACAGTGACCCTGGTTCAAAGATTTCACAGCACTGTGGAGCAAGAGGCTGGGTATGTTCACTGCCAAGGTTCCTTTAGCCAAAATCATGTTGGGCTGAGGCCTGGCTAGTGACTGATAGCTATGCACAGTAATTTCAATTTCTTTTACATAAACATAATGAGGTGTTGTTTATTGTTTTTCTGAAAGCTTTGGGGTTGACATATTGGGGAAAACAAACAAAGAGATACTTTGCGAGCTCTCTGAGCAGTAAATGGTTCCCCTTGGCATGCTCTGACAGGCCATTTCATTTTAGCTTTGCTGAATCAGCTTAATGGGGAAAACTCAAACCTCGTTGCCAAACTCTCACTGCAATTTCTCTTTACCACAGTGGTCATAAAGAGATGTTGTTACCCTCTATAGAGGGAACCAAATATTCCTTGGGGCAGGTTTGTGTAGGATGTGCAGATTGCTATAAAATTAGGGAAAGGCTGACAGTTAAGGATGTATACAGTGGACGTGAGCATTTGTGTTTATCACATGGAACACACAGATTCCATCTAAAACTTATACGTGTGACATTGGCCAGCGTGGCATCAAAACACATCACTGCCTAGGCTGCATCAACTGCAACTCTGTGCATGTGTGTTGGGGGCTAGTAGTGATGGTTGTTTCTCAGATTTGCATCTCATAAAATGTTCTAAGTGAAAACAGTGTATATAAATTAACCGTCTTCCTTCCACAAGGCTGCTGCTGCTGCAGCAGAATCACACAACAAGGCCATTTGTATAAGCTACAAGCAGAATTCCATAGGAAGAGGTGCACCAGGAAGATCAAAGCTTAGCGGAATTAGTCTTCCAAAGGGGCATAACTAGAGTCCCATTCCCAGCCCCAAAAGGAAATGAGAGATTGTGTTCAGGCTCTTGGCATCGGTCTTTTGCTGGTGGACATGGCACTAACACAAGCAAGTGTTCCCTGGGACAAGTTCAGCTTTTATTAAGGTAATTCACATGGGAGACAAACACATCCTTTTTTCAAGCATGGTATTTTGAACTGCATACAGATAAGCCTTATTCAGTTTTCAGAAGAGTGTGTAATTATGCTATTTTGCACATGATAATTCTTTTAATACAATCAAACACCGTCCTTGTATTTTATGACAAAGTATCACACTGTTTATGTATCACTATAAGCCTCAAGTAGTACAACAGCCACCAGAAAACTCATGTGCAAAATTGGTTTTAGAGGGACATTCTTCTCATGATCTTACACTAGAGCTGTTGGGGAAAACTCCCCATGAAACAAATATGTCCAAACTTTTGACTGGAGAAAAACCTTGGAACAAAGTTCTCGATCTCTTCCTGCCTGTTGAGCTTCTGAAAAGAGATCACCCTCAGAACCATCTGGGCTACCTACATTCTTCCTGCAGCTCTCACAGATGTGAATTGTATAGCTTACTCTAGTTGTACATTTCCTGCTCTGACTGCAGCAGGCTGCTCTTGAACAAAACCCCAGCCTCACTTCATCCCTGAACTGCCGTGTCCCGGTCTAGGGGTCAAACAGCAAACTTCTACCCTTTGAAGTGCAGATTGCATACATGGACAAGGTAACATCCCTGGTGAATAAACCTGAGTCTTACAGTATTGTCTGCAACAAATCTGATTGGAATGTCAGCATATTAAGGAAACTTCCCTGTCTGACCATCCAGGAGCCACTCTGGCAGTCACACTCGCACCGCCTGTGCTGGGACTGAGGCCCCATCACAGCTACACATACCACACTCAGACAGCGAGACCAGGTTTCCTTACTGGCTCGGCCCCTGGCTCCCTGTAGCAGAGTTTCAGATGTCCCAATCCTTGAAATGATTTAATCTTGGTGCAATAATGAAATAACAAAATAACAGCTTGAGCTGGGTGCCTCTGTACTGTTAAGTTTCCGTAACAAGGACATGCACAATGTGGGGTATCTTCCCACTTGACGCTTGCCATCCAGGGCTTAGAGCAAGACTCAGCACAGAGACAGCCCAGTAGTGAAGGACAAATTTCTAGTTTTCAGCTGGTAGGGTGGCTGAATGATGCTGAACTTTGGTGGATTTTGCTGCACCCTGTGAGGTTACCGCTTTGTTTCCCCAAGCTGTCAGTGTGAGAACACCTCTGCTCAGAAGAGCACACCCTGACTGTGGGCCACCTCAGCAAGGCTGTGCACACAGGCAAATGTCAAGGCATGAACTGGCTCCTCCAAAACCTCCGCCAAGTCCTCTTGTTCTGCAGTGACCTTCCTGACCAGTAACTCCCCTCATGTCCAACGAGACCCCCTTTACCATTCATTTTGCCAGCTTTGTGTCAATTGCCCCCATGTTCAGAAGAGCAGTTTCCAGCAGAAAAGCCATAATGTGGATCATGGGTTTTGATTAATATACCCGTACATACTTTATGCCTGAATGCATGCCTTAATTTATGAGTAACAGCAAGGATGTATTCTCCAAAGAAAGTAATACTTGACTAAATCGTTCTCTTGACGTAAACCTATAATTTAAAAATTATATATATTTAGAGTGCAAGTCAAAACAGGAAGTGCATTCCCAAAGCGGATAAAGATATTTCTGAACCTAAATATCCAGTGATACAAAATTGCCATGAAATGTCTCTCCCTTCCCTGCCTAAGAAAATCACCCTTTACCAAATAACTCTGCTACTTATGGGAACACTTTGCTGTAGAAGAAAGTTTGCTCTCACTGTCTCTTTCAATGGTGAGACTGGGGACCTTCATAGTCACAGGCTGCCCAAAGAGGACTCTGCCAGTGGAAAGTAAAAGCATATCCACTGGCATCGGGAAACCATTTATTAAAGTTCAAATAGAAAAAACGTGTCAGGGAAAATCAATAGAATTCACAGCAGAGAAGTAAGTACCCAGTGGGAGATATATCTACATAAATGCAGAATTTTGCATCTTAGCTAACACTCCATTTTTGACTCCATTCATCTACATTGGGGACTAGTCATAATGGAACTAGTCTCTCCATTAGCTCTATGCCATCTGGCATGGCTGGTTTGGCTGCTGACAGGCATGCGGCAAGGATCAGAGGGTGGTGCTGTGATGCTACTGCAGGAGTGAATCTGAACATCAGGTGAGAAACATTAGCAACAAAATAAAGCACATCATAAGCAGTGGGGAGGAAAAAAGATTAAACGATGGCAGCCATCAGTCAATAAGAAGCAGTTGGTATGCCATCTGACTCCTCAATTCCACTCAGGGAGAAGCAGACTATGTGCAATCAACCCCTTCAGCAGACAGGAATTGCACCTGCACAAATTGTAACACTCCTCTCTTTCATCACAGATTTGTCTGCCTGCAGCATATGCCACCGAAGCAAAGCTGTCTGCCTCTAAAAGCATTAAGGAATTCACAAGATAGTAAAATCTATATGGACGTATATAGGTCTACACATACACACACGTGTGTATGTATTACATGTTTTATTTATAACTCAAGATTTTGCATAGGAACTGGTTGTATAGATGTTAAAGCAAGACCTCATGAAACGTGTTCCAGCAGAGAAGCATGAATCTGGCATGATAGCAACTAGAGACAGGAACACCACTCTTGTTAAAGTCCTAAATCTCAATGTAATTTCTGATTCACAATATTCAGAAATGTGATAGTTGAAGAAGTGGCTCAGAGGAGAAGGACCTATTGCCTCAGTGCTCTTTTCATTATTTTATGAGGCATAAATTAGCACAGAACCTTAACCCATGATTAATTCCATGGCAAATTCATATTATTATTGTACTATTCTGTGCAATTGCAAAACAGTAAATTTCTTTTCTGTTGTACTTCTATGAAACCCATTTACTTCAGGAATAGTTGCATGACAACAGTTGCTCTTTGGATAGGTGTCCTGGAGGGATCACCTTTAAGATCAGAGTTCATCCTGGGCTCCCTTTATTTCCCAGCAATTTGTACACATTTCTCCTTGTAAAGACAAAATAGGGGATATGACCTGAT
The DNA here is from genome assembly GCA_013396735.1 of Grallaria varia. Taxonomy (NCBI): domain Eukaryota; kingdom Metazoa; phylum Chordata; class Aves; order Passeriformes; family Formicariidae; genus Grallaria; species Grallaria varia. The sequence continues at coordinate 131,562 of VWZG01003588.1, forward strand.
CCATGACCTACCTTTCCCATAATTTCAGTCATCATGCTTTGCTCTAGGCTAAAGGGATGGCATGACAGTAAAAAAGACAAAGAAATCCTATAGCACTACTCCACTCTGGTAGATACAGGTGAAAAATCCATTGGAGATCGAAGGTGGGCAGTGCAATGCCTGCATTGAATTTGTACTGCATTCTACAGCAGTACGCTTTATAAGTAATTTAATTTTATGTGTAGGCCTGTAGCTATCAAGAAGCCCCTGAAGCTATAGATTTTTGAGCACCTTTTTTATGTAATTATGTGGCTGTCAGAGTACATGTTTGTCTGTTTGCTCTCCAAAACTCCATTGTAAGAAGCAGTAAGCATCCTCATCTGTTCAGAGCTTCAAAGATCTCAAGGAAGCCTTATGCCAACGTCTGCTCTGTAGTTTGGCTGTGCTTTGGTGAAACAGGTTTAGGCACCTGCGCTGTACTCCTGTGGCCTTGGATCCACAGGTGTAAAGTGCCTTGGACCAATGTAATGCAATGTAATATCTTTTCTAGATACAGCTTCAATAGTTTAATAAGTGCTTAATCAAGACCATGCCAGTGCTGTCACATTACATGAGCACAAGGAAATCACCACCAGCCCTCTCAGTAACTGTGTGGGAGACTCCAGCTGGCCTGGGGTCTCTGTGGAATAGTTGGACTATGCTAGGAACCTTCTGCACACGTCAGGGTGATATGCACGGAAGGATTAGTTGTAACACCTGGAACAGATATCCGGTTTCTAAAGTGATGAGTAATGTTTTCTAACATGCGCGTTTTGTGTGTCCAATTAGGAATTATTTATGTATAGAGAAACCAATGGTCCTTGGACATGTGTCCAGACTCAGGTCTATAAGAATCGCAGCCTCTGATACTACACACACACTCTCTCTCTCTCTCTCTTTCTCTCACATTGCATTATTCCACCAATGCAATAAAGTTCCTGTCCTATTTTTGGAACAATACGATGTCGTTTCTTTGACCTGCCTCTAACTTTACGACGACAAGTAACCACCTTCGCCATGAAACACATGCCTCAGTGCTAACTATTTCATTTTGATGTATGTTGTTGTCAGAAGAATACATTTTATTTGAAGTTTCCTGCCTTCCTATAAGGTGATTCATCCAATCGTACATAATAATTTTCTTTATTTCACGTAAGTTGACAGAACTTCGATAACTGAAGTTACAGCATGTCTTCAGCATACATTACAAAATGTTCAGAGGAAAGCCAGAAAAAATAACAGAAATTACTTCAGGCATTTTATTCAGTTGGTTTTCACTTAAAAAATCAAAAGCTTACACCCTTGGCTGATGGTTTTACAGTGAATTGCACAATAACCTGTTATTATGTGATTTTTTTTTTCCACACTCACCTAAGGCAATACGGGCTCTTATAATTGAAATGAAATACTGAAACAGAATTTTCTACCAGCTACACTATTATGAGTGATACTGATCTACAGCATCCTGCTCCTAGTTTTATTTATAGGGGACAATAATAAAATATTCCTACTAACTCAATTGTTTTATGTCATGGAACAGAAATGCCAAAATCAAGGTCAAGAATATGTCAGTGGTTTAATTTCCCTGGTGCTAACCCACAGTAAAATTTCTCAGGATATAGTCTGCTGGTCTCCTGCAAGTCATTATGTATTTAATTTTCTCCCTGTAAAGTGCTTTTCTTGAATACAAAGTCTGTGTATTCTAGAGGTAAATACATTAAGATAAAAGGTTCAAAGAGTCTTTCTCTAAAGACATCTTAATAATATCTCATAAGCATCCTTATGAAATTCCAGTGCAAACCCCAACCCTTCTGTCTTCAAAAGAATTCCAAGTGCATTTTCTTTATTTGCACAAAGGAAGGAAGGAAAATTAAAGGAGAGAGGGAGAGGGAAACTGCAGTCAACATTATGGCCCTGTAGATTGCTGGAGTCAGACACTCTGGATCCTCGGAGAGAAAGAAGATCTGTTAGGCAGGGCATTTCATGGGAATTTGCTTCTATCTACTTGTCTTGGCTTCCAAGGACTTCAGAGCATCTCACCTCCCAGATGCCACTGTACTGCCAACTCCCCCACCACGCAGCAAAGCCCAAGCACATTTTCTGGCAGCAACTTGCTTCTTCCCTCCTGGACTGCCTCTCACTACAGAAGGAACCCCCATTAGAAACAGCCCAAAGCTAATCTCTCTCAAATCACGTCTCTACCAGCACAACTCCCCCAGAATTACACTGGTGAGCTGCCATTACTGGCTGACATGCTTCCCAAACCTGTCCCACTGGTTTCTCTTGCCATCTCCCAATCTCCTTGTTTTATCTACCCACTACTGTGTTTTATAGCATGGGCTCCTTGGGGTAAGCCCTACCTTCACAGTGCTTACACACCTCCTAAAGCCCTGGGATGGGGTGCTCCAAACTGCCCGTGCCCTGGATGTTCTAACAATTAATAATATAATTACTCACATGAAGAAATCTCACTTCTCTACACTGGAGAACATGGTAGGAAAGATGACGTAGATAAAGCATACTGCAGCAACCATCCTAACACGCAGTTTGGCTTTATTTTGTCTCTCTTCCAAGACTCTATCACAGAATTTTTGCCAGGCTGCACACAGCTCTGCGGCACAAGAGCACACCCACTGCCTCACTCAGGCAGGCTTGATGGCTCTGCAGAGCCTAGTAAAGGGGTAAAACATCCCTCCTACTCTTGTGGTCTCTGTTAGGCAGTTCTCATGCTCCCAGTGGCTGACCTGTATTTCAGGAAGGCTGTGCCTCCCCCTCCAGCTTGGCTGGGTCCAAAGTTTCTGCTGAGGCCCATCATCCCTGCCTGTGATGAAAGCATTCCTCCCTGGAACCCTGCCCAAACAGGCACCCTGGGCTCATCTGGACAGATGGGTCCTAGTCTTTATGGTGCTGTGGTCTGCACTGTGACTGGGCAGGGTGAAAAGTGGCTTATCTGCATTCAGCTTTTGTCTCAAGAAAATAGGTCTTTCAAATTCACATGGGCATGACAAATGAAGTCTCCAGTTGACAGGAAGAGCGCAGAAAATCATAGCCAAGATTTTTGGAAAGTCACAGAAAAAACTCTAGAAATAAAACATGTTAAACTTTCTAGCATTTGTGCTGTTTGCTTGGCTGTGGCACACTGGGCCAGAACTGCTGCTCTCTGGGCTCCAAAGAGTTTGTTCTCTAAAAGGGAGGCGAGGCTTGCTGAGTCTAGAAGGGGCAGTGGCCAGGCGGTCTGTAAAGAACTTGTTAGAATGACTGTTACGCATCTCCATTCCTAGTGCTCCCAGCAAGGGAAGGAAAAGGGGCTAACATTACCTAGACTGAGTGCAACTGGCTGACTATTGCCTTTTTTCATGGTTATTTAAATATATCCTCTCACTGTGCAAACACAGATACAATAGCTGGGAGACAAAATTAATGAGAGCACATCTTATCATGGAATCATAGAATGGTCTGGGTGAAAAGGACCTTTAAAGGTCATCTAGTCCAATCCCCTTGCAATATAAGCAGAGGCATCTGACCTAAAGATGACCATAAGAAGATCTGACCTATGTCAGAGCCTTATTAGGGGATTGAAATAAACTGGACATCAGTGATACAGGACATTAGCAAGGATGAACACAGTGGAGCTGATCTTTGAGGGAATGTAAATGGGGACAGCCGTGTAAAATCAGATCATGCATATACGCAAGTCCATAATGGAGCCTAAGTCCTCCCCTGAAGATACATGATCCAACCACAGTGCACTAGCCCTGGGTAGCTCTGGTGGAGCCAAGACAGGAAAGGAGAGCAACACTCTTCCCAGGTGTACAGGAAACTACTTCCCGTCACAGTGGGTCATGGTGGACCCTGAAGTTTAAAAGAGGCTAAGGTAAGTTCCCACTGCTTTTTGGCCTACAAGGACTTGGTTTTGTGCTTGCTTCTTCTGCATCTGACACCTGGTTGCTAAATTATCCTAGCCACTAACTCATTTGCCAATACAATCACATAGGGTTAGTGCTGATGGTGTTCTATAAATCACCCGCAGCCAATGGAGTAGAACCAGGTGAACCTCCATCAAACAGGTACAACGGCATTTATCGGGCTACCTGTTTACCTTGCCACTGAAAAAGCTCTAAAAGTTGAACATTTATGTGCTCCAGACTGTGAGAAAATTACTCCAAAGTGACCTTTGTTTTACCTGCAGGTGTACTGCCCTGTGCTGTGATCTTGTCAGATCTTAAGTCATCAGCACTAACGTAATTTTGGATGATAAAAGCCAGAGAAGACCTCACTGCTGAGGGAGGCTGTGCCTGTAGAATCATGAAAATGGGAAAAATGAGGTGCCTACATCATTTTTTAACTCATTTTACAAAGAACTTTACAGGAGTCATTACTAGTATATTACTACCCTAACTTTAAAAGAAAATAGTGTGCATTGCACTGTATGGTCTGCAGGTGTTTTCTCAAACAGATTTTAGGATGTCTTGTTTAATATGGGTGTAGACCTGGCTGTTTCTTGGTCTCTGCAATGGGTTTCCAGTGCTGTGCAGCCAGCTCTGGAACTGTGACACCTACTGACTTCCTACAATGAAACCCAGGAAGCAGAAATCAGGAAGGTAGTGTGCCAGGCTGCATTTTTCTTTCGAAATTAGAGGATATGCCTGGCAGCAGCAATGAAAAGAGAAGGAACAGAAACACTGTCCAAGTGTCAAGATGTCTCTGTGTCCCCCTCCAGCAATGCCATGTCCAGTCCCAGGAAGTGTGGTGGGAATTGACATGGAGTGGGTGTCCTGCTCAGATGCATCATAAAATGTGTTGTCTATCAGCTCAGGCTCTGTAAGGAAATGAAAATGATTCTTGCTGCCAAGCAGGATCTCATAGGTACCCCAGCACAGTGATGCCACAATAAAAATCAGTCTGTAAATCCAGGTTTTTCAAGCTTTGGAAATACAGCTAAAAATCTTTGGGTTTGTTTTTACCTCATTTTGAGTCTTAGTGACAATAGAACAGAGGGACAGTGTAACCCCCTACAGCAACCACAGTTCAGTGAATGTGTCCCTGTACCCCAGCTGAGGGTTGCAGATTTGCCTGCAGAAGTTTCAGTTCTGGGGCCTTACTCTGAGCTCTGTCAAGGTGAGCTGGTTACACAGGCGCTAAGGAACACATTTAAAATAAGTTAGTGTGTGACCAGAAGTCAGTCACCTCCAAAGAAAAATTATTTACTGTATTGGTAAAAATGCAGATGTACTTCTAGAAGTCATGGCTGTCTGCAGCAAAGAGAGTATCATGTCCCAAACTCCTTACTAGGTGAAATTAAAAAAAAAAAAACCAAACCCCAAAAAATCCCAAAAACCCAAAAATATAGAACTATAAAGTAATAACCCCTGATGGTTATAAAGCTACCATGATCCTTTAACACTGAATCCTAACAGTTATTTTCTCAAGATTAAATATTTGGAATCCAGGAGGTTACAGTCAATTACAGAATAATAGATGAGGAAACATTTGTGATACTGAAAAAGATGCAGAAGGGGATGTAATACTGAAACTTCAAGCCTTCTGGAAAATATTGCTCAGAAAGCCCTGGTTCTCTGGACATCCAGGTGAGCATCAGACAGCCCATCTCTGCTTCCAGCCTGTGGTCTGAGAACAGGGAAGGATGAACTCTGAGGGAATGGAGACCTGAGCAAGAAGGGAAAAATTAAAAAGCCTAAGGAAAAGAGTCTGTAAATTGAGCACAAATATCACTCCCAAAAGGAAAGACAAAATATCGTGCTCATGAGTCCCTCGGGACAGGGCAGTGGTAGTCAGTCAGCAGGTGGTGGCCAGAGAAAGAAAGCAAAGGTCAGATTGGTGGGATGAGATTTTGCAGATAGTGTCCAAAGACAAACGTGAAAGCATCTTATTTACATTTGTTGTGGATCCAACCATATATGGGAGTAGTACCCATGACATTAGTCTTGGAAATTGAGCAGAAGTTTTCACAATGGGAATGTGTCTATAAGATATCCATGGAAGATTTCCCTCAACATGTGTTTCTAGTCAGTAGACCTTGGAAAATGAAATAATTGATTTTGCTCATGTCATGTTCAGTTAGCTGCTTGTTATTAAAATTAGCAGTTGATGCTATACGGCAAGTTAGTCCCCCATTTTTCTGGGTATAAAACCTGAGTGAGGGATTAGATGCTGATGTAAGGTGGGGAAACACAACAGCAGGGCAGGAGCTGGTCCACAAGAATGCCCCTGAAGCTAGTTAAAATATATTGAGCTTGCCAGTAAAAAATATTCACTGCTGCTGACCCTCCTCCCTCATTCAGTGGTGTTTCTCTCACATCCCTGCTGTCCTGCTGAGGTGGCCCCATGACGTGCAGATGGTTGCAGGGCTGGCATGCTCATCTCCTCCCTGCTGGCCCCTCTCCTCCTCTGCATGAGACACAGACCCCCCAGGGGAGGCAAATCTTCACTTATACTCAGTTTGCACAAGTAATTACAGAAGGTTTGTTGCTTAAGAGTTCAAACAACCCCCATTTTTAGTGATTGTGCAAGAAACTTCATTGAGAATAAAGCCTGAGCTTCAGAGAGTTGGGTTGGTTTTTTTTAGGCGCAAGCTGAAATAAAGTTTCCATAGCCATTTTGGGTTTCTAAACCAGCCTTTCTGTTTGTAAACACCCAGGCAGCAGAGAGGCTGTCCTCACTACCCTTTCCCATGCAGAACCACCTCGCTGCTTTACCTCACCCTCTCCAAGCTGCTCTCCAAACCTGCTGGTTCTAGAAGCTGCCTGGAAATGAGGCAAGAAAGGCTATGTGGACAGCAGCTAAAAGTGCCTGGAAAAGCCCTCCTTGGTGAGCAGAGGAGCAGACGCTGTCTGTTTTCCCTGTCTGTGACCGCTGCACGTCTCTGCACAGGGAGCCCTTGTGTTCAGAAAGGAAAGACAAGCTAGAAGCCACCGTGCTAACCATTCCTAGTGTTTCAGTCCTATTTTTCCATCAAGCCCAGGGATTTTCCATGTTATTGAGTGCTAAAGCTTTGGGGTTTGTGGGAGCTTGGAAAGCCAGGTATCAACTAATCAACCAAGAAATCTCTAAACATGGCTACAGATAGATGAATTTTAGGTGTCGAGCTTTCACCTTTGAACTTTCCTTTATTAAAGTAACTGTGATTGGGCCAGACAGGAAAACTGCTTTGGGCACAGTGTGTGTAGTTTCTCTCTAAAGACAATCCCTCTAAGGCTGGGCAGCGCTGCTGTCTCCATGACTTCCCTGCAAACTCTCTCTTGGTGGCCTTTGCTCTGCTGTGCACACCCAGGAAAGTGCCATGGCTCTACCTGCTTACATCAGGATAAGGCACCTCCTTGAAACAAGCTGGAAGTCCTCTCTTTTCCTTTAAAAATTTTCTTTCCTTTCTTCAGATGTGTTTTGCTCCTGTGGCTTGCACATAAAATGAGAGGAGCATGTCATTGATTGCACAATGGTGGGATGCATGAGCTGAGCGGAGTCCATCTCTGCTTCTTGCTCCCTCTTGCCGTGGAACAGCCTGGTGTCAAATGGAGGAGCCATGCACAGGCTCCATCAACCTCCACGCTCTGTCGATAATCAGTGGAAACTACAGAAAGGACAGAGGGATCCTGGGGTTTTGCAAGTATCTCCCCAGATACAGGACCAAAACATCACTGGAAATGACAAGCAGGAGGGCTCTGTTTCAGTACATTCCCATCTCCCACTGGGGTGGCTACTGGCTGTGGGCAATGAAGGTTCTGGTGAGTCACTGTGACGTCTCAACTCCAGACATTCTTTCACTAGTGTCTCTCACATTTCCTGATCAGAAACTTCTGATCCAAATGAAAGGAGAGAGGTTTTTCATCATTGGAGCTATACTGTTAGATTATGGCTTTACAAAGTTTATTATTAATTACTTATCCCTTTCAGCTTTTCCCAAGGCTTTAAAAATGTAGGACATACCTCTAGAGACTAAATAGTTTAAACACAAAACTGGAGCACACAGGCATATAGAAAATCCAAATGAAGGAAGCACCTAAAGCTTTAATTTAAATGAGTGATTTTTTAGTACCTCCTTTCGTGGACATTGTAGGAAAACTGGGTTTTACAGGGCCCCATGAATGTGAATAGGTTGTCAGTTTGGTAGATCAGGACTGCAGTAGCAGTCTGCAAATAAAGGTAGTAGAGAGAAAGAGGGAAGGGAAGGGAAGGGAAGGGAAGGGAAGGGAAGGGAAGGGAAGGGAAGGGAAGGGACATGGTAACAAGAACAGGAGCCTCCATTTGGAAGATGAGAACAAGAAGAAAAATAGTTGAATTCCACACACGGATATGAAGGCATGGAATTGTCATCTGGAAAAGAGGATTTCAGAGACTTTCAAAGACTGAGCATCCAACTGAGGAGATTTTTTTAGGAAATGACAAGGCATCAGAATTTTTCCATAGGTACCTGGCATCAAAACACAAGCACACAGACAGCTGAGGCTTGCAAGCAGTCCTGAGCATCGCCAGGCAACATCCTCTGTGAAACTGGCTCTCTGTATTTGGACACAACTGCAGCAACAAGGACTGCTTCAGCAGGTTCATATGGGCTGAAAAGTCAATATGAGAACTCAGAGCATGGAAGTGCTGACAGGACGAAGCCATCCTCATAGCGTTTTAACCCAGTCCAAGACTAACATAAGTGAAAACCTCTGAAGAAGCTGTTCTTGTAGAATTGCAAGGTGCTTTCCCCCCCTATTTAAAAAGGCCAAAGTAGTTAAATTGAGATGACAAGAATCTGAACTTTATCAGTGAATTCTACCTTTCAAAAATAGTTATTCAAATTCTTACTTCATCAGGCTTTAGGAGGTAATGCATTTAAAGAAATGCAATGTGGAAAAAATCTATTTGAAGGTGCTGGGTTCATCTGCATGGCAATGAAATGTTCTCAAGAAAGACATTTACTTTTAATTAATAATAAAGCAAATGCAAACCACCATAGGCCACATTTGAGAAATTGCTGCAGTTCAAAGTGAGAAAATACTTTTATTATATGACATTGCAAGTGAATACCATTAAATAAATGTCAACACAGTCATGAGAGCAATCTATCAACCAGCATAAAGAAAGTATAAAATTACACAGGCAAGTTATGGGCATAATAGAAGTGTGATTGTATTTTTGCACTTTGACTCTGGGAGAGAAAGGTCTCTCCACAACTAAAGACCACTATCTCAAAAGCAAATGCCAGCCCTAACCAGGAGGAGCGGGCTCCAAGCTAGCATGTTCTTGACAATTCCTACTGCAAAGTTTTTATAACATGCTCCTCACCAGTGGGATTATTTCATGTTCTAACATATATGCTTATAGCCCATGTCTACATTAATGCTTACTGTTATTGTATCCTGACTCTCGTTACTAAAGCCTCAGATAAGTCACATCCTCACATGATCCAGGGCTGTGCCTGCCACTCTGTGTCACAGTAACCCTGCTGTTGGCTAGACAAAGGGCCACAGCCAGGGAGGACGCAGACTTTGGGGTCAGAGGATGAGTAGCTCCTGTTTCACCCAGGAATGCACAGTATCCCTACAGGTGACCAGCTGGTGTTCAGGGGCGACAGCCTACAGGTCACCCATGCATCAATGTTCCCCGCTCTGCTTCCTCCAACTGAGAACAGCCTATTGAATTGTTGGGGTTTTTTTAAATTGTTAGTCTTCATTTCTTTCTCTCCGTGGTCGACTTCTCCTTAAGCCTGGAATTAATTCTATGAGCTGGGTCTGCCCCTTCTTCAGCAGCAGAAAACCTGTAGTGTACCGTGGGTGCTGTTAGCAGCCAATATGTACCAAGTCATTATGACAACAAATTTCTAGACCAATTTCCAAACTCCCTCCAGGAGGTGAAAGTCAGCTTGGATCATTCTCAGCCTGAGAGGGCAAACCCCCAAGGACACATCCCCAAGGTGCTTTTTATTTTATTTAATTTTGCTCAGAAGAAGAAAGGAGTGCACAGTAATACTGATCATGTTTAGCTGCACTGAGAGAGAGGGAATGTTGCTTAGTCTATTTTCTTGATTTGGTGTGCTCCCCTTCCAAATGTAAATGCAGGAGGAAATACTAAATATAAGAGTAGCTAAATGGGAGTTTGGTGATCTCAGCTCTGTGTGAAACAGAAAAAACAAGAACTGTGTTCAGCTCCACTGCACTCAACTGCAAGGGCATAAAGTACTTCTGAGTGGGCTAAACAGCTCCAGACCCAGAAAAAGACAGTTCAGTTGCTGAGATTATACTTAATTGGTATTGTGGGAAGGCAGCTTCTTTGCAATGCAGCCTACACTGTCCCTTTACACAAAGCCTTTTCATGAGCTACAGGGGACATGCTGCCAAACATCTCAGCAAATACCAGTCTTGTAATGTCATCTCAGGAAACAGAGGAGCCCAAAGCCACCAGGACAGTCTCGCTGCCTTCATGGTCCATCCTTGCCCTCCTTGCTCTTTCTGTCCTGGGACAATTTGACACTGTTACTCATGCCCCAGCCCTGCTAGCAGGCTGGATGGGGACCACATCCCACCTCCTGTAGCAATGTCAGTAGCAGCATGAGCAAGGCTCATGTAGGGAAGGACTTGGGTCTTTTCCTATGTCATCAGAACTTGTTTAATAATTTTTTGGGGATTCATCTCCAGCTGGGAGGAGGCAGGTTTAAAGATACTTTGTCCAAGCCAGCTTTCCTTGAAGTGACAACACATTCACCATGGCTCTTCTTCATCACGCCAAGAGGCTAAATTTTCCATCTTGTCTGGGGGTGCACCTGGCTGTGCTGGGCTGGTCTGATAGCAGGACTTGCCCTAAATACCTTACTGCCTCCCTAGTTGTGCTCAGATTTCTTGGAGCTCAACCAGCTAGAAGTTATGTTTAAAATAGGATTCCTGGAATACACCGGAGAGACACTGTTAGAGAGAATTACCCACACCAGTTCCAGGGAATTAGGTGACAGGTCTATTTCTCTGTGCTTTCTCTGCTGCTAATGGAAAATATCCCACAGGAAAATGGTATTTTTTGGCAACTTTGTCATGGATAGTTTCCACCTCTTGGTGAATGTCACCAGGAACCAGCAGAATCATGTGCCATTTAGAATGGACAAGTCCAGAACTTGCTTGGGACTTCATGTTACACAGAAGGGGGCTATAACTTCATTCTGAATTTTTCGTGTTCCACATTAACTTTTGCATTAGGAATAAGGGCCTGGCTGGACCTCATTCATGTGTACGTTTGTGCACGTTTAAGATGTATCTGTGCACAAATGCATGCATGATCTATGTTCTTAGCCAAATGTCTGACTTAAACACACAAAGCAAGCACAAACAGCCGAGAAAAAAAGTGAGAATAATTTTTGGGGGTGGAGAGTACCCTTCTTTTCTTTTCTTTTCTTTTTTTTTTTAATTGGACTTTTATGTGTTGAATGTGTGGTAATTTAGCAATTTTTTTTCTCCAAAGGAACCATTTTACTATTCTTAGTGTATTTTCTCAGCTTTGAAACCTGAATCTAAGCCTCTTTTTCCTAATCATGCCTTGAAAATTAAAGCACTTGGAGCCACACGCTGAACTGGTATGTCCTTAGGAACACATCATTTTGTTTCCTAAAGGGTGCTTTTTCAGGCACCCTATTCTGAGGGCAGGCATAGCAGAGCAAGTTTGGCCAGGCTGTTTTCAAGGGTCATTCCAGCTGAAATTTGTGGTTACATGAGCCCAGCCTAGTGGCTCCTAACTGGTGAGACAGTGGTTCCCAAGGGAATTAACTGGAGTTACACTGTTTGCTGGAGCTGGGAGCGCTAGGGAGGTGCCCAAGCGGCCCTGGGCAGAGCCAGCCTGCTCCAGTTGCGCCTCCTGGCCCTGGAGCCGGACGGGCCAAGACGTGGAGTTCTGCCAGGGTCCTCTGGTGAAGAAGGCTGGGAGAAAGACGACCTTTTGGGGCTGTAGCTGCCACATAGATATTGTGAAATGCCTCCCTAAGAGAAACAAAGGGGTTGCTGCATATAGTGCAAAGTCTTCAGTGAGGAGTGCTGCAGATGGTATGAGAAAAGGACCCCAGAGCAGAGCAGAAGAGCCCTTTGACTCGCTGTGTTGTTTTCAGCATTCCCACAATACTTCACCTCTTGAGCTCAGCCTTGCAAGCTCCAAGGCAAATCAACAAGTTCAAGCAGGAACCTAATTCAAGCTCTGAATAAAACCCATACCTGACAACTTTAATTATTAGGCTGATGTGTCATATTTACATTAATTTGAGCACTACTTAGATTCAATTACAATAATTCCTCCATATATTCATTCCAAAGCATTTCAATGACTTCGCAGATAGCATATATAATCAAAGCTTAGCCAAAGAAACAGGTTTGCTCTCTACAGACATACTGTTCCTTTAACTGGGTGCTGACTACAGCACCCTGTGCATGGGTCTGCATTGATGTGCCTAAAATAGTATCAGCATCTGGAATACTGGTGAGACAAAGGACAGAGACTGGAAAGCCCAGGAGCCTTGACCATAGTCCCAGGATCAAATTACAGCCCCTGTGATGGGGATCCACGTCCACCATGGCAAGTGCTTCTGCAGTCTGGAAGTGCTCCTGTGTTCCTCTTTTGCTGTTCATTGATCATCCTGGAGCGATGTCCAGTACAAATTTTTTCATCATCAGTTGGCCAAAAAGTTTATTCCAGATGATCTGGAGATCCCTTGAAACCTGGTATTCCATGATTCTATGATTCCAGGTGATACTTGGCTCATTCTTCCTCTCCTTTCCCTGTGTATTTTTCAGGAACACAACTCACATCTGTTTGATGTAGAACGTGACCAAGCACTCAAGCAGGGCGCCACACCAGCAGTTCCTTGCACCGTATCACAGTCTGTTCTAGTTGTTTGATAACTCCTAGGTATAGCCTATGTTGTTTGTGACTGATAAGGTGTTAAATGACCTGCATTCCCAGAGTAGAGAAACTGTCTCCCTCCTTCCACTACCAACACCAAAGGACAATACTCCCATACTCATGAGCTACAGAATGAAGAGTGAAGGTTACTGGCCAGCTGTTTTCTGCCTTTCTCTTTGGGTTTCTTTCACTTGCCTGGTGTAATATGAAGTTAAAACACAGCAAATAACTGGTTTTTTTCGAGGGCATTAGAGATGAGGGCATAAGCAAACAAATTTTACAGTCCCAGTACAAGTTTGGAGACCTATGTCTTCACAAACCATTTTTCTCAGGGTGGTGGGGGGACGACAGTGAGCAGAAAAGCCCTCTTGCTGAACAACAATTTCACCCTCAGTGCAGGCGATGAGCAAACAAACTGGGGCTACCTTGAAATCTAGCAACATTTCTGTGTTTCTGGCTGTACTACACTTTGCAGCAGTGGGGATTAGTTTCCTGAGCAGTTTGTCCGCCCTGAGGAAGGTCCCGATTTCAAAGGAAGGCTCTGAACGTTCCTGTTTCTCATTAGTTATCACCGCGGTGCTTTCGCTTCCCCCGGGGCGGTCCCCNCGCGCTGCAATGGGCTGTTCGCTCCACTCGAGGGCGCTGCTGCTTCTGCGGAGCCGAAATCGAGCCCCCGCAGCGCCTTCCGGACTAATCCCTCGGGCGACAAACCCTTTGTGCCGGCGGAGGCTACACGGAGGGACTCCTTTCACCCGCAGGGCTCAGGAGGTGATTGCGCCGGAGCTTGCGATGCTCCTGGGTGAAGTAAAGCGTTTGCAAGTCTTTTGTGTTTCAGCCCAGGCTGCAGAGGGCTCTGGCCACCGGTCCCAGCAGCTGGTTTGAGCACGGCACCCATTGTCCTTGGCACGGCAGCTGCCGCAGCCGAAGCGCTGCCGGACGAAGGGATGCAGCGCGGGCCGTGTGGGATCCCGCTGAGGAGCCGACTGACACAGCTCACAGGACCACCGAACAAGTCCAAAACAAGTAGGCTTGAGGAACAAAGCCTGCTTTGGCTATTGCTTAATCGGCAATAATTGACCTCACTGTGTCCTGCACAGTGACTTAGCGCTGCAGAAATCTGTATTTTCCTGAGGAATCACTCTTCTAAGAAATCTGACAGTGTGTAAGGAGAGTGACTGAGGAAATAATTTCATTTCTTGAAAAAAAAAAAATCCCTAATGTCACACAACCGTGCCTCACAATATCAAGACAATAATAGGGTTTAGTCAGATGCTTAGAAAGCATCCGCACCTGTGGCAGAACAGCAGTAAAGGAGCCGCTCCTCGCATCCCCGGTCAGCCAGGAATCCCAGAAGTGCAGATGCTTTTGGAGAAGGCCATGGGGCAAAATCCATCCCTGGCTTCATTAGAGAGAGTTAAACTTGATTCATTCTGTCTCCAGCCACTCCCTGACTTGTCTCCCGAAAGCAGCACGCACCAAGGAGAGGCGTTCCCCAGCCAGGTCAGGTGTCACGGGCAGCTTCTCCGACAAGTCGGTGTGAGTCAGAGTGTTTGGGAACCGCTCCAAGCTATTGGAAAAAAACAACTCCCAAATTAGCTGGGGTGGCTCCCAAGCGAATCCACCTCCGCGGGGAAGGAGGTGATCTAATGAAAGCGTGCGGTCAGAAATCAAAAGAGCCTGGAAAGCATTCCAAGCTGCATAATAAGATTTCACATTTCATATCTTCAAAGCATTAAGTGAACATTATCTAATTAATCCTCACAACACTCCTCAGAGATATTATCCCTATTTTACAGACGGAGAAACCAAGGCACAAAGTTAAGTCACTTGCCTGGGGCCAGAGAAGGGAGTGTCGGAGCTGGGATTAGAGTCCAGGAGTTCCTGGCGCCCAACTTTTTCCTCAGACTACTGGGTCATGTGTCTTCCCTGCAGGGAAGATAATAATGAGCCCATAATTACCCATACAAATTCCCAGTGACCAGGCTAACCCGTCTGTATAAAGCTATTTGTAATTTCAATAAACACGCCCACAATTTGGCTGCCTCCATGAACTACCAGTATTCTCTCAGCCATAGGAAGCCAGACCTTCAAATAGGCGCTGTTCTTTGGCACAGCAAATCCCAGCTGTAACACACTCCAACGGCCATTGGAGAACATCTTGTCACTTGTAAATCCATGGTGACCATCCATGAATGGAATGAGCACTGTGGGACCTGTGGTACCAAGTCAAGGTTTGTGGAGAGAGAGAACAGAGCGGGAAAAAATGGATGAGCCCTTCAGGCATACATGCCCTTTTCCAAGCCTGACGCAGAAACAGAAACTTTGTGCTCAGTGCAGGCTGAAGGCAGCTCCTCACCATCAAAAAGAGGTTGTGTGGTCAAATGTATTGCTCAGCTCAGTCTGCCAGCCTCGTAAAATACATGTCCCCTTCCACATGTAGCCACAGTTCCCTGAAATGGCCTTAAGCAGACTCACTGCAGCATCACTGGAAAAGTCAGAGCACTCAAAGTGCCCCATGCCTTTGGCTCTTTTCCCATCCTGCCCAGGGGCAGGGGGTAGCAATATGCGGTTTCCCTGCCGCTTGAGCTCCTGTGTACATCCCAAAGAGACAGCTCTGCTCCAAGACACCCACTGTGGCTGGGGTTTACCCTGTTTTTCCAGAATGATGAGGCCTCTGTGATTATACTGCATGTGTGTGCGTGCACACGTGGCTTTAAGTGTGCCTGTACTTATGCAGCACTCTGTTCCCTCTTCTACCAATATATTTGAACCCATATGAGCTGGTCTTCTCAAGTTGAGACTCAAGCATTGGGTGCCTCGAGTCCGCCATCATTCAACATTTTCTGCTGTCATCTTGGCAGGAACCTTTTTCCACAAAGCCCCTACCACCCCTACTCAAAATCAACTGATTGTTACTCCAGGAAAGAGGGCACCATGAAATTGCTATGTGGGTTGTGATACATTGCTGTGTCAAGCAGGACACATTATTTTAGCTGAGGCTTGTATGTCTGCCTGACTCTTCTCCCATGCTATGGTGTCTACTCTTGCTTGCAATGTACCTTGCCAGGGACACCTATGGCTCCTGTCACAGGCCAGCACAGTACCCCACTGTGAAACACAGAAATAGCCCCTCTTCCTGCCGTGTCAGCCTCTGTGCTTGGGTCAGACAGTTCATGGTGATGCCAGGGATGCTGTAAGAACTAACAGCTAACAAAGTTTTTGGTGCTCATGAGACTGGTGTAGGATAGCCCTTGGGATGGGCAGTTCTGTCCCCTCCACCAGGGCCAGGGCTCAGGCTCGCTCCTCCAATGCAGTATCATCAGAGTGATAAGGACTTCCCTGGGTGCCTTGTCTCCAAGCACACAATTGCCGTTTCCCAGCCAGGAGATGCCACAGGTAACTGCCTAAGGCTCCTGGAGGTTTGCTTCTGCTCGGGCACCAGTGTCGGAGATCCTCCCACACAGCTGAAACACTGCTTAGCATTTGCTCTGATTCACAGTGATGTGGAGGAGCCCATCTGCTACTTTTCAGCACCTTAAGCAATATTTCACGGCAGGGCCAGGCCAGGCCAGACCAGCAGCAATGCTGAGCTCCAGATAATTTGTGCTGGCTGGAAGCTGTCCCACACCAACTACAATGCATCTTTAAACTACTGGCCCATCGCCTTTTGGAAGTCTGGGGTTTAGAAAGGGTGGGGAGGACAGGACAGGAGACCAGGAGGCCACAGCAGGTGTCCTCAAAATGGAAGAAGAGAAGGTTAGGGAAGGGGTGGCAGCAATGAGATTTCCTCCAAGAGAGGTTGGACACAAACAGTCTGTAACACTCTATGGTACAATGGCACCTTGTTGTTGGGGAGAGAACAAAAGGGCATTTCAAAGATTTCAAAAAAATAAAAAAGAGTAGCCATGTCTGTCAGGCTCCAGGGTGCCATATCAGAACCCCAGTGAGCTGCAGGATTATAATGGAGTATTTGGGAATATGCACAACTCTTCGTCTGCCAAGAGTCACACAGTAAAGCCGACCACTTAGTAGCAGAAGAGGGACCACTCAGCATTTAAGGTCATATTTATCAACTTATTCAAAATCTGCTCTGGTCCCAGGCTTTTAGCGCAACCTTTTGAGGCGACTCATTGTGGTGGCTGCGTTTTCCAAGTACAGAGCAGTAGTTTCTGCAGTGGGACAAGTGCTTTGCACAGAGGACTGCTTCGGTGCCATGCTGAAATGAGAGATGCTGCTCTTTGGAAAATCTGCATTTTCCTTTATTTTTTTATTATTTCTTACAGTTGTTTTTACTTCTATATCCAGACTTATCATTAAAAAGAAATTAAAGCCACTTTTTTTTTTTTTACTAAGATGCTTCCAAGTCAATTTTTTATAAATAATTATAGTAAGTGTGCATACGTATTTCATCTAACCTTTATAATTTGAGCATATTTACTCTTGTGAGGAAGGCAATTGCCTTTTCCTCACTTTTCTGATCCAAGGATCTAGAACTCCCGTGCAAGAACTTATGTAATCAGTTTATTGAGTCATAGATATGTTTTCACTGCAATAATTACTAGAAGTTCAGGAAAGCTTCTTGTTGGGTCACCTCCTACTGAGCTGTAAAAGTAAAAATGTGTATATGTCTCTGTGTGTCTCTCCCCACACATGCAAACCTTTGTGTAAAGGAGTATTGTCAATAAACGCTGACAGACAGGAATTAGATTATTCCAGAAATACTGCAAACCATACAAATAAAACATTTTTTTTCTGCAAATGGTATGTTTTAATGACATAAAGTGGTAGTATGAAATGGCCTGTTAGAGGCTCATTAGACACTGACAGCTCTAAGCATTTCAGAATGCTGTATTAAAAACATCTGCAGAAAGGAAAAAACAGTATTAAAAAAAGAAAGGAACGAAAAGTTGAGAACACCCTCAGCTCCTTACATCCAGTTTGTTGTTTGGTAGCTGCTGAAACTAGGAGTGACCAAGACCTCCCAGTTTCAATAACCTAAATATAATGAGGGCCAAATCTTTGGGATCTGAGTACACTGTACCTCAAGTTATACATTTAGTCTTACATTCCCCAGCTTGTGGAGCATGTGCTTTGTCAAATGCGTTTGTACAGCTATCGCATGGGAGGTGATTCCAACAAGAAGTGTAACCACTGCACTACCAATTTCTTACCAATTCTGGTCTAGCAGATTTTTCACTCAACATGTTCAATTCAGGTTTCAGACATTAAGAGATCCCGGGCTGCAAAGGAAGACTAAAATGTTTGCTTAGGATATTGTATAGTAACAGGAAAATACATGTGGAGTTGATCACCCAAAATCCAGGTGCAGCTACTGTTTGGCATCTGCTTCTGCTGTTTCTAATTTTGTTTTTCCTGAAGCTGAGTTACTGTACCTTTGGTGTCCTCAGCTACTAGGTGCTGGCAGGCAGACAAGGAATTGAGGAGGTGACCTCATGGCGCCTCTACGCCAAATAACACAGAAGGGTTTAAAAGACCCAAACAAACCCAACTCTCCTCCCCAACATCCTAAGCTGAAGTCATGAGTTAGTCTGATCTCTGAATAGGGGCACTTCAGAGGCAACCCTGCTGGTCTCAGAAGGCTCTTGAGCCTCTTGGCCATTGCAAAGCAGAGACATGAGTCTCACTCATGGGGGCAGGTAGGAGGACCCCTCCCAGAGAACTGATACACAAAGAGTCTTGGGTGAAGCATTGCAGTTTCAGTTACTAAATGAATGACTTGCAGCCATGGATGGAAGTTTTTACTCCTATTCTGTCAGAGAAAAATCTACCACTGCAAATTGAAACTGGAATTGTAATACTTCGTGAAATGCTGTTCTGTTTCCTAAATAAAGCTCTTAGTGTTTGAAAGTGGAGAGTGTAAATAAAAATATAGGTATGTGCAACTTTTCCTTTACATAAGATTTTTAAATTCAACATTTTTTTGGTGCCATTTTATAGGAAAAGTTTCTGGATTTTCAGCTAACGCTGGAAAAATGAGCATCTGATGCCTGGAAATTGGATTGACAGTAATTATCAAAGCAGAGATTCTCCAAGCATTTGAAGTTGCTTAATCCTCATAAGACAGAAAACCTGACAGAGAAAAATTGTCTCTAGTGGAAACCTATTGAAATGTCGGAAAGCTGAGCAATCAAGTCACGCCATTGAAACAGGAGACTCAGTCCCTCTTGGGAATGGGGTGAGTCTGAAAGTTTAAAAGCCCAGCAATAAGGTCAAGTTCCTGAGGCTTCAGTTGCTGAGCTGCATGTACTCTTAAAATGCCAAGTAATGCAACTGCACATAGCCGAAGTGAAAAAAGGTTTGGTTACATTTGAAACGTTTGGATTATACTCTCAGGCACAAGGTGTGACTCTTGGGGATGGTCCTGTGCAGGGCTAAGAGTTGGACTCGATGATCCTTGTGGGTCCCTTCCAGCTCAGCATGTTCTGTGATTCTGTGATACTTTGCATTTTCCACAGCCTAACCTGCACGTTTCCGTGGACAGCCTCTGCCTCAGCTGACATAACTTGGGCAGCTGTAGTGAGGACTGAGCTGGAGACACAGTTGCTGTTTATGAATTTGGTCTGAAGCCGGTAAGGAGCTCATTGTGGCTCTTCTTTCACTCCATTGGATTTTGGTCCAAGCCAAAAGGGAAGTGAAAGGAAAGCCACGACAGTTACTGATCTGTTACACCTAGACAGTACTTCTGACATGGAGACACACATTCCCCGTTGCACTTAGCGTGTTACTGGAAGAATGTCAGAACACATGAACACAACCTTTTTGACTTTTCTCCTGTTTGGACTCTCTCATTTTGTTAGGAAACAAACCAAAATTTCACAAAACATTTCACTGAAGTGTTGCTTTTCAACATCAGTTTTACTTCCAGCAGTCCATTTACCCAAAGCCATCCTTCGACGGATATGAAGTATCCCTTCCTCTTGCCAACCCACAGGGAATTTCAGGGGCAATTATTTCCTGCTTCCATCTTGAACCAAAGACTCATAGAAAGATTTATTTCTGAGCAAACATCTGAAAGCTTCTCTGGTTGTGTCTAAATATTTGTGTTCATGTCTACATACTAAAGATTGCATCTCTTATAAAAGAAAGAAGTATGGACAAATAAAGAAAGTCTCAGTGACAAAGTGAAGTGATGAAAACTGTGAACCAGTTTGAAGGTTAGACAAATGGCTCCTGAGGCTCAGATCACAGCACTGTAACTTCATTGTTAACATTGCTAAGTGCAATGTTGCACAGTGTTAGGAGGGGTATTCTGTACAGCACAGATTTCATAATTAAGAAGATAACGATTGTCTCTTTTCCAAGTCAAATAAACCTTGTTTATCTGGGGAATGGGGAGGGGGGAGGGAAGTAAGTGTGGTGAGCTGGTCTGAGAGATAATTTTGAAACTTTAGTTCAAGAGGATTCTGAAAGTCTGAGTTGCGGACCCATCTGTAGCATGGTACAGAAAGCTGTCAGAATCCAGGCTGCAAATACCCAGGATATGTTGAAAGCCTAAGGACAATAGATCTGACCCGGAGGGTAAACCTGTAATATGCACAGCGTCAAATCCCAGTGGACACAAGCAGAAGGGACACAAAGACAGTGTGAGCTTTCCCCACTGTTGCCCTGCCTGCACATCACTGCCTGGACAGGCTTTGCACTGGCCATGAGAGTCTCTCTGGTCACAGTTATCATGGTGTTGCCTGACAGCACCAAGAAAGCATGGACATTCTCAATGCTGGCTGGGATGGGGTTTGCAGGTGGAGGAGTTTGTATTTTGAGTCTCAACTGGTGGCTGCTGGGAGATGGTCCAAGTAAACATTATCAGTTCTATGGGAGGGCAGGCTCAGAAATTATCAGGGCCAGAGCTAGCTTCCATTCTTCACCAATTCAGTTTGGAGGTCTTCCCTATGCCCTCACTATATTGCCACATACCGTCAATTGCTATGCTGACTATGAACTAGGAAGAAAAAGCTTCAAACAAACATTTTTGTTCTTAAGAAATCTTGCAATTACAAAGATTCATCTTAAAAGTGGTGCTTCTGGTGATGTGCTTGATGTTCCTTCTTTCATCTGCAGGACTCTAGCAATAAAGTCAGTAACTGTGGCCACTCTCACAGTCAGCACGGCAGGTTCATAGTGCCAACTGAGATGTATCGTTTGCAATGAGTGGCAAGGTTTGTGGCTGGATTTAGGTTAAGTCCCTGGCAAATTCCAATGCTCACTCCACTGGAAGGTCTTCAGAGACAGCCTCTGGGGCTGTTTTGGATTCAGGCAATTGCTGGTTTGGCCTCTCTTTCATGTCTTCTTGGACATAACTCCCCTTTGTCTTTCCCTCCGTGACATGTATTCCCTCTGAAGTAATTAGGACCTTCACAAGCTCTTTGTTTCTAATTCTGGGCAGTTTAGCACAAGTTATATTTATGCTAATTACATACTGAAAGTACACTTGGCTTGGCTTGACTTTTCCTTGTTAGGACTTTTAAGAAGACATTTGTCATTGCTGGGAGGAATATTGGATTTGGAAGAGCTGCAAACTTAAAAGGTCTGCCCTCACCCACTTTACACTTTGTCCTAGAGTTGAGAGTCATAGAGTATTGATGTCTTGAAAGTTTTCCAGCTCTTGTTTCACTTTAAAATGTAAGCTCTATTTTAAAACTTCATGGTTCCCACCCAAGCAAGCATATCTGTTCTGAACCTGACTGCTGTCGGCTCAGATCTGAGCAGATCTTCCTTTCAGTGGAGCAGAGGTAGGAGGAAACAAAAAAAACCTTATGTCTCACCTTTGGAGAGTGTGTCCCAAGCCTGAGGCTGTGGATATGGTGAATGAATTGAGTCCTTGAACTGAAAATTAGCTCAGGTATCTCTGTACAGCATGGAGCACATTCAGGTTTTGCACAGAAGTGGATCCCAGTGGACTGGGCTGTAGAAAACTCTGCTTTGAGTTCCTGCTGCCTCACAGACTCCTTGAGCAAGTCATTAGGGTTCTGCTAATTCTGTAGCTCTATTGCTAACCCTGTTCATCTCTATGCTCTTCCCCTGCAGCATAAGGGCCCACGTGGGGAGTTATGGTCCTGTAATCATACCATGCAGTTGCCCATGAAGATAGGCCTCTAGCCCCTGCTGTGTCTCAGTCTCCCAGCAGAAAACAGCAAGTAATATTTTTGTCCCTTCCAGGAAGGTCATGGGAGCTCCCCTGAAGAGCTCACATAGTATGGTGGGATAGGCTAGGGATGTGCAGGTTCCCCTGGCCAAAAGAGAGGTCACTCTGCATTCTTGCCAAATTCAAACAGTAAAAGAGATAAAAAATATTTTTAGGAACCTTCCAGATTACTGCAAACAATTTGCTGTTTAGTTACTCTTAAATGCCTACAAACTGTTTTCCTCAATGCTTTTCCTTCTTTCCCTCCCCACCTCCCACCCTCTTTTCTCTTTCCTACATTCTTAGGTCTTTTCCCACAGTAAGCTGTCTCCAATATTTCTGCTTTCCATTTCACAGACTGTCCTCAACAGCACAAACTAATGGGATGCCAGCAGTTATGGTGTAACTGGAACTAAAACACAGGACAGTTCTGCAAAACAACAGCAGTCATCTCTGTATCCTCCCCTGCACAGCCCCTCTAAATAAGGTATCAGGAGGCAGCTAAGTAATCCAGGAAAATTATAATAGCTTGCGCAAGCAGGTGTACTACAGCCCCCTTCAAAATGCCTTTAAATACCTACAAGCTGAAAAGGACACCATGGTGACTTCCTGACTTCTGTAGAAAGCGAAATCTTGGAGATTTTTACCCACAACTCCCAGGAACCAGGCTGATGAGTGACTAATGACAATTTTTTCCCCATGTGTTAAGGAGAGAAGGAAACAGAAGCACCTCAAGAGTGAATATTTGGGGGTTGGGGAGTGGTTTTTGTGGGGTTTGAGTTTTGTTGGGGGTTTTTGTTGTTTGTTTTTGTGTGTGTGTGTGTGTATCTGTGGTTCTTTGCTCAAAATTCTGTTAAGCTGCAGGTATGAGTGTTTTAAAAGAACATTTTCTATTTCAGATGATGAAAGGACAAGGGTGCCACACCAAAGGTGCCAGGGGAATGATGCATACAACCAGGCATGTCTGTACCTTGACATCTTCTGCCCAAGGGACCTAATGGCCTGGGGTGGGATGGGCTGGAGGGGACATGCTGTCTGCAAGTTTAATTCAAAGCAGTATGAGCAGGTCCTGACCTGGCTGGTTGATGTGCTTCCTGTGCAGCCGTGAGTGCCAGAAGAGCGCAGAAACTGGCTGGCACCAGAATGGCCCTTTACACTCTGGGATTTCCTGTCAGTGGGCAAGTTTATGGTTAAAACAGTTTCCTGCTTGCTTTACCCCAGAAAAAGATGAAGCTAACATCCGGCCCGAGTACCCCAAGAATATTACTTCCATTTATCTTTCAGCTTAGACTATTTCAATTTCCCAATCTGCATTCAGCCTTATGAAGAAAATGGCACTTTATAGACCGAAAAGACTCAATTGTTTAAAAAAATGTGTGGCAGTGGGTGTATGCTGCTGGATTTATGGCTGGGAAGGTAAGCTTTGATAGCTTAGCACTTCTGTGATGTGTGAATGAAGTCCAGCAGGCCCAGGACCACGTTAATCTCGGGGGTTTGATCTCTGTCTGTAATGAGATGCCGGCAGCCTGTACTTCAAAGCCTGCATTGATACAGATAATCTTGTGAAAGGCTGTCTGCGTTTCGAGCCAGCATGTATTAGGGATTACAGCAACAACAGGAGGAGATGATGGAAGAGGAGGCACTTGTTTGATGCTCACTCCTTCAGTTTCTTTCTAATATTCCTTTTGTTTTTAATTTCCAAAGGGTAGTGTGGTCTCATCCCTCCTCCCCCAGCTCAGCAGGACTCACTCAATCAGATGAACCCTGTGTGCTATGGGGAGGCAGGCTGGCCAGGATATTCTTCTGCCCAATAAATCTGTGAAAATACATCTGTTTGGTGCTGAAACAGTGGATGCTACATCCACTTGGCTGAAATATGGGCAGAGATTGCACTAGAAATGGCACAGGCAGTTAAAAGTTACACTGCCAAACTTCTGAGGTCATTTCTTTCTCAAAACTGTTGTAAGGGAATAGAGGAGAGGGTAAAGATGACAGGAGACCACAGGCTCTGAAAAGCATGTCATAAAGCAAAGTGAATGCTAGTTTCACATACACAATTATGCTCTCTGTTGAAAGTCTGTAATTTTCAAGGTGTGTCTGACCAGGAAACAGAAGTGAAATATTTTTATGTTGACTAACACTACTAATCTAAGAAAAAAACAGTGGCAAATATGTATCTTGATTGCTCTTCCAGCAACATCTACAAAAATAAACCAAAAAATTAGACTGTAAATTTCATTTAAATAGATAGAGGTTAGTATCTGGGACCCCAGTACTGGCTACATTGTTCTCAGAAACCTTTCTGAAGACTACTCATGTATTTAAGCGCAGTAAAACCTGTATTTTCCAAGCCTAATAAATAATAATGCGTCATTGGGTTTATATTTCTGCCAGTCTTACAGGGGCAGCAGCACTGCCTGCAAAATGCAGAGAGAAATCCTAGGGGTAACATGAGCAGAAAAGTGCCTGCACCAGATGAATTCAGTCACTCTCATGTGCCCTGGCTATTTGTCACATGGGGACATGAAGCCCAAGTTAGGTTTTGGGATGCTACCACTGACAGCATCCAGGCATTAGCAAGTTAGTGACTCCACAGAGGAAATCCAGCCCTCTCCTCAGGGCAGAGTGATGTACTACTGGTCTGGTTCAAGATCTGGTAAAGGAAACACCTCTTTGTGTTTTAACCACCACACACTTAGATCCAGCATCCCTTCTCGAGCAAAAGATCCCCAGAACTCTGTCACAAACATGACAGAATATAAAGGTGTAAATTGTATAAATGAGGAAACTGAGAACAGAAACTGAGGCAGCTAAACCTTTCCTGCAATATGGAGAGGGCTGGATGGCAGACACCACATTGGAAGTTGAGTGATGTAGACAGCACCCAGCAGGAGAGGCTTGGGAAAGGGTAGATATTTGCTTGACTGAATCACCAAAGCTGCCACCTAATAGTGATGGTAAACTCAGTTGTCTAAATTTAAAAATATGACTAGGCCATAAAATACTTTAAGGACCAACAGTATAAAAGGAATGAAAGCTGCTCAAAGCAGTTCTTCAACACATCAGAATCAAACGGTTTGGTGGACATCTGTGGGGCCAGCTGAACCAGCGTCTGAAAGCCATGCTCAGGGAGGGCAAGACCACTGCAGAGAAGCAAGGTGAATTCTTCATGCCCGTGGGCTCTTGTAGCAGAAACTGGGAGAGTCCCACACTGGAATCTTCTTGGGAAAGGACTTGGCCAGGATGTCTCCAAAATTTAGAGGGATTGCATGGAAGAAAACGCAGCAAAAATAGATGTGATGGGACCCACCAGACTGCCAGGAGGAAACAGCAGGAGATTCAAGACAACGTAAGGATGTCTGGATTCGGCTACTGAGATAGTTCCCATCTCGGCAAATAATTCATTCCTATGTTGTGAAGCAGAAGTGCCACCAAGGTTAAGAAAGGTGTTAGGAGGGCTTGGTGTGCTAGAGGCATGTAAGCCTGAGGTCTGTAACAGCCAAAACAATAAAAGTTACAACAAAAGATCTGACTTGTGAACACTTTAAAACCATATGAATGGGATAGGTATGACACACTTGGTAAGAGTCAACATGGGCTTCTGGAAATCCTGCCTTTCCAATCTCTCAAAGTTCTTGAAAGAACTAGTGAGTGTATTGATAAGGATTATCTAGGAAAGTCTCTTCCCACAGACTTTTAGGGAAACTGAGAAACGAAAGGAAGGGGAAGTCCTGGAGTAGAGAAATAGCTGAAAGTCAGAAAACAGAGCGCAAGCCAAATGGCCATTTAACTCAATAGAGGAAGGTTACCAGTGGAAATTTCAGGGACCCGCACTGAAGTCTGTTCTGTTTAAAATACCCATAAATAACATGGAAAAGGGCATGAGGAGTGAGAGACAAAGGTCACACATGATATAAAGTTATTTAAAGTAATAAGGGCAGGATGTGACAAATTGCAGAAGCATCATGTGAGACTGTATGAAATGTCAGGTGAACTTTGGTGTAGCTAAAGAAAAGAAACACCATGAAAACCAGTCTTAGTTTCACACATCAGATTTTGATCTTTGAGTTGACTATTTTCTGTTGAGGAGAAAGGCTTTGGGATTAGGACAGGTGACTCCATAAAAGTAGTGCTACAAGGTTGTGGAGCTACTTGAAAAAGTATGCAAAGGACAGAAGTAGTTTTAATCAGCTCAAGAGAAGACTGAACAAGTACTTAGAAGGAAATCCATTACAAGTCACTGGACAAATTGTCATGGGTTCACAAAAAGCCCAGTGCCTCTGCCTCATTCCTCTCCTGTCTCCAGACCAGGCTGGGGACTCTGAGAAGGCCAAGGGGAGACTGGGACACAGTGGAAATGAGGTGATGATGACTGCATGGAGGGATGAGTCTGCAGAGGTGATGCAGAGCAGGTGGCTGCTGCCTCTGTCTTACACCACGTACTTGTGACGAAGCTGATGTTTAAGACATGGCATGTCTGGAGATGTACCTCACAAACTGTCTAGGGATTTTGAAACAATGGTATGAGATAATTGCTATTCACAAAGTCACATGTGAGTACAGTGGAACAAAGGCTAAATGTATCCAGTAATCGAGACAGACAGGGCATGCATGTTCCCAGTGAAACCCAGTCTGTACTGAGATCCAGCAAAAGGGTTCAAATGGTTTAGGTAGGAAGCAGGCAGAGGCTGACTGGTTGGGAATTAAGTTGACTGGAGCAAGGAATCGGAGTACATTCTCATCTGAGCAGGATTACAAGGGACAATAGCTAGCCCTGCACTGCAAGGGACAAGGACGCTCGCAGGTGATCTGTCTCAGAGTGTGGGTCAGTTACAATGATAGAGGCAGGGAGGTATTTGAGGGAAGAGATTTTGAAGTAGTTGACTTTGAAGGATAAAATAAAATGTATGTAAGTATAAAATTACTATATTTACTTTAAAAATATCATCGTGGGAGTCAGAGAGAGAGGAAAAGTGGAAAGAGAATGGAAGAAGGCTGAACTGCTCAGGAAAACTAACAGAACAGAGAAGACAGGAAAAGCATGAAAAAAAAAAAAAAAGTGAAAAAAAAAAAAGTAACAGACACTAAGAAACTAAAAGATTCATTTCAGTCCATGAAGTAAAGAATGGGCATGGAGGCAAAAGTGAGAGATGCACCGGTGAGGACTGTGTTTGATTTCTGTGACATGTTATGGGCACATGGCTAGGTCTCATACCCAGCTGTATATTACCTCATCCTGTCAGCACATGAGACTCATCTTATGTGAAAGCTTCTGGTAAGTTGCAGAACTGTGATTTTCATTTTTTCACAAGCCTTGTAGCATTAGTCCTCCATGCATAGTATGCTGCATATGTCCCTGCCCTAGCTGATTCCCACTGGATACAGGGCTACGAACAGAGCCCCACAAGCTCCAGGGCATCTCCGTTCCCTATAGGGGTTGCAGATCCCAGTTCAGAAATCCTGGTGAACTCAGCCACTGTGTTCACCCTCAGACCGGACAAGGTCCCACAGCCCCAGAAGCCTCACAGAGAGCCTCTCTAAAGGCATACTTGGTGGAAATGCATGGAATACGGAGAAATGTGTTTTTCCAAATTGGACTGTCTCACAAGCAGCACGCCACAACTGTACTATCAATTATAAATTGAAAAAAATACCAAAGAATTGCTGAGGTTCGCAGTCTGTGATTAGGCAGAGCCCTTAATTTATGCTTGCTATATCCAGAGGACGTCTACTCAGGGCTGAGCCTACCAGCTTTTGCACAGGGAGCAAAAGAGAAGCAGATGCCATCAAAGCAGTGTACTGACTTGCTTCATTAAAACCAGCAGCTGCCACCGAGGCAGTTTCCTGCAGGACCACTAGTCAAGCAGCATATTCTTTCAGGCAGTCTAGATGGAAAGAGGAGATAAATCCCCACTTTGAGTGCCTTGCTCTCTCTCAGCTTCCTTTGGACAAACCGTGCTGTGCTGAGTGCGTGAGGCCACGCAAGGAGAGAGGACGGGGCATGAGGAGGAGGGACGCAGCGTGAGGAAGCTGGAGGGGAAGCTCTCCCCTTGTTTGCTACTCCTCACAGCACCAGCACTTCGACATGCCGAGTATCTGCAATGTGATTTCTGAGGTGAGGCTCGGGGGTATCTGCTCCCCCCACAGATGCAGCGCTTCCCTTCTTCGTCTGTGCAGGAGTGCAGGGTGGAAGGAAGGGTGTATAAATTAATAAAATTAAAAAAGCTCCCCAGCTTCAGTGATGCAACAGCTGGAGGTGTTCTACACTCACAGTGGCTGTCTTCCTTCAAAAGACAAAAGCCAAAGCAAGAAAGTAAAACAGCAATGAGTAAAGAAAATAGATCATCAAAACTACTGAACTCCTCCTGGACTTGAAATGAGCACAAATCCTCTTTCATTAATGGCAGAAGCAATGACTTTTCTGGGAGGCAGTTAAATGTTTCTCTGCTTAGCAGAACAAGAAAGGCAGCAACTTAAATTAGTCTCTCTTGCTTCAGAAGTCATCAAAGAACAACTTTTATAGCGTATGTTAACGAGAGAATTTGTTTGTGTAGTGTAATATATTATTATATTTTATGAAATGTACTTTCTAAATATATATCCTCCTCCTATCCCTGTACTTCTATGAGATTTACACTAATTTATACACCTCCAGAATCATAAAATGCTGCTATTCTTACTTCAAAGACTTTTCTTGAGAACGAGCTGGAGATTTTCATCAAGTATTTCACATCAACTAGATGTTATTGCTTTTAACTATCAGCACACTGAAGAAATCTCTCTCCAAGATTTTATTTGGTTGAAACAAGCACCTGCAAGATATACACAGAATTATTTTCCTAGGAGACAGGCTTATCATGGCTACAGCCAGAGGGAATCTGTGTTTTATCTCACCTGATGTTAGTCTTAATTCACACTTCACTTCTGGTAACCTCTAGGGCACCTTTAATGACTACTGGAAATCTTCTCTAGCAGGCTCTACATTTTAGAAAGAAATTTTTTGACCAAAGTCAATGGTTTCTGGTTGCAGGAAAGGTTTTGCTCCTTGTTTCCAGTTACTACATACTTGGAAACACTCCCGAGGGCTTCTGACTATAAAGTGGCTGTAGAAATGCAATTCCACTACAGGGGTACATCCACAAAATCTACCAAAAATCTCAACATTTCACGTTCTCTGCTGTCTTATTTGCCTTGCCTGCCTGCCACCTCATACCACTAGGCTCGTAACACATGTACTTTGCACAGTAAATAAAAACCTGTACCTGATGTAAGACAAGAGAGAATTGGTCTCAGCAGCTAAGAAACAGGGTTCCAGCCTAGATGACTGCTTTGTCAGAGGTCACACACGCTGCCAGTCCTTCACAGACAGAGAGATGTCAACATCTTCCCAGGAGCCACCAGCCAAAGGCATCTTGCCAAGTTTCCAACAGGGGCAAGAGCCTCTCCTCCATCTGCAGCACTAGAAAAGCATGTCTGAAGAATCTTGAATGTCATTCACCTATGGAAGAAGAATATGTGCTTCTTAAATAATAACAGCACCTTTGCAGCATTATAACTTAAACTTTTCTAAACTCTCATGACTCTGTGCTGCTGCCTCTATTTGCCAGGTGAAGGAATAGTGAAGCAGGACTCCATTGTCTCTTTTGGATCGGAGCAGATCAATGCCAGAAATCAAGTCAGCTGTTCTGACTTCCTGAGCAAAGACCGTGCTTTTTTAGTCTTTTAGACCAAAAGGTTGCTGTTAAGTGAGAAAGAAGGAGAGCCAAAGCTGTGTTAATATTGACTGGTTCTTGTGGTCTTCCCAGAGCAGAGCACAGGCCATTCCATGGCATCAGGGCTGGGAAAGCCACAGTGCCCACAGCACAGCAGTACTTGCCCAGTCCAGTCATCCAGCACCAGGGTGCTATTTATGCAAGTTTTTTTACTCTGCAAAATGCTTTCTCAGTGTGCTTTTCACCTTTATAACTGAAGGTTCATTAAACCAATTCTGAAATGGAGAATTAAAAAGAAAAAAAAAAAAAGAGACACAACAAAAACAACAATAACAAAACCAAACAAAAAAACCCCAGAGCTCCTGGGAAGGGTGAGTGGAGATCAAAAATGGTGCCTTTGTACACAGAGACTCCACGTGGGATTTTTCTCCTATGATTTATTTGTGAAGCTGTACTGGTAAATCAGGGAAAATATTAGAAATTAATAGAGGAAACAATTGGCGTCTTTGGAAAAAGTGAAAGAACTTTTCCTTTGGAGACGTTGATTTTTTAAAGAAATAAGGGATATAGGTAAGCTCAGAAGATTTCTACATCTCCATTCTGCATCATTAAAAAAACAGCCCTCTTATGACCAGGAAATAAAAGTTAGAGTTGTTTAAATTTCAAATTTGCTGTCGAAGATGGAAGAAAATAAGGAATGGTTTTCTTTGGTGAGCCATTATCTAGTACTGGTATAATTCTGAAAATATGAGTTCTCCATCAGAAACTCAGTTATTGCACCTCTTTGCTCTGAAATGTCTGCATTTTAAAAATGTACCCATTGGCACTTGTATCATTTTGGCAAGTGCGACACAGATGCAAGTCTTGGAATACTCACAGTAGTGTTCTACCTTATTTCCAGAAGATGGAATTATAAGAATCCCATTTTTCAGAGGACAGTTTGGCTTTCATTGAGCTCTCCCAATGCATGTCACAGACTTGGTATTTGAATTATGCCTCTGAAGAGAACTTGACATAGCACATGAACACAAGACACTATACAACTACTTCCTCTCTCTTTTATTGTTTTAATTTATTTATGTCTATTTTCTTGATTTTTAATTATAATTTAGTTATTTGTTGATGTTTAATCAAAATCTTTTTTTTTTCCCTCTCTAGGTAATGATGAAAGAATGTAAGAGTCATTGGATCAGACTTGTAGATTAAACCTGTGTCCTTCTAGCAGAGACAAAAATAAATATTTTCCATGTAAGGCCTACATTGTAAGCCCAGGACCAGGAAAATAAACTGTTTGGGAAGCAAGATTTCTGCAGTTACAGCACCAAAAAAACAAAATTACACTGAAAAGAAATTCTTAGAGCAGCTAGCTAAGGATGCTGGAATTTCCATGTGCTAGATTTTCTCTCTTGCTTCTGGAACTGTCTACTTGCTACACTGTTCAATTTTGTTAAAGAAGTATTTATCCCACACTCTAGAGCTGAATCAGTTGCAGCTACTTCTGGGACACCTCACTTCAAATTGTGCTCAAAGCAAAGGTTACTTTGCCAGCTTATGGTCTGATTCAGTCTCAAATACTGCTACAGACCTGCCTCTGCAACTCAGAGGTATGGCTTATACTTTCAAGGTGATATTAATACCAGTGCTACTAGAAACATCAAGAAATTATTGTGGTTTGCAGTTTCATTCCAAGGTCTCAACTCAATCCAGATGTTTGTTTCAGGTTTGCACATTTTTTCAGGAAATCTGGACAAAATTCTTCAAAAAAATAATTACTTCATTGTTTGTGATTAAAAAATGAATTAAAACAATAAAACCAACCAAACAAAAATAAACCCACACACCAAAAAAAAACCCCAAAAAACCAAGTCTCAAACAACAGGATTTACAAGAGGATGGAAAACACTGATGCTTTTAATCAAATTTATATATGCAATTTCTGTATGTGATACACACCTTCACAAAACAGGCACTTTAAAGAGCTAAAAACAAGGAAGGTGATATTTGTTGGGGAGAAAAAATGTTTTATTTGAGCAGCTGATCAAGTCAGAAAAGGCTGGGGGTATGCAAGCTCTTCCAGTTCTGAAATGAAGGCTGCAGACTTCAAAGCTTCAAAGGTCCTGTTGGATGTGTGAAGTGGCTTGACTCTGCACGAACAACAACATGAACTCCATCCACCCATAAAGACCCTCCAAGGCCGCACCACCAGCATCCTGCATCCTAGTAGCCCTTCCTGCCTGCAGGCAGTGTGCTTAACCCCATGCCTGGCTTGGTGGAAACCACACAGGGGAAAGGGAACAACCACCGTGCACTGAGGTGAACTCACATGGGCAATGGATTTCCTCTCTTATCAGGAGGAGGTCTTTTCTCATGCAACAGCTATTCTAGCCCTTGAATCTTGGCTTTCAAGAAAAGAGCTGTAAAGTATTTCAAACAGGTGGAACTCTTCTGGAGGAGACAAATCATAGATTTAGCAGGTTATTCTTTTAAATATGGTTACCCCTTCTAATCTCCCTCACCCTTATACTGTCTCTTTTTCCCTTGAGATAACCACATCATCAACCCTCCAAATCCAGTATCCCACCCTTCGCTTCAGAGAACAAGTGATGTTTGTATGCAGGTGGGTCACGCAATCACCATATCTAGTGAAACAGGAACGGTTTGCACTCAGCATTTACTTCCTCTGTTTCAAATCTGATGCTCAGAAGATACCAAGGCAAAGGAATACCTTATCTGCCTAGGAAGCTTGTTCTACAACCTAATCATCTTCGTTGATACAAATTTGTCTCTCTCTCTCCTCTTTTAATGCCTTCTTTACTCAGGAAGAGAGCCTTGAATATGCTGTGAATGAATTCAACAAAATGACAATGTCATCTCTGTCTTCCTTCTGAGTAACCAGCAAGAATGAACAGTTTAAAGTACCTCACTGTAAGACATTATGTAAATCTCCAAAATCTATTTCTGCCTCTTTTCTGCACCCTGTGAAGTTCTCAGATCTGGAAAAGACTTTGCAGGAGTGGCATGATCAGTGCTACACTTTGATCTGTAACCCCGTTTCTGATCTTTTCACTGTTCTTCTCAGGTCATGTTAGGTCACGTTTGGTGTTCTTACACTACAGTCCTATACTGAGCAGTTTTCAGCCACACGAGCCCTAAATAATTTTCATAGATACTGCTTTTAGACATGTCCTTTCCTTTTGTTGCATATTTTTGTTCCTACCTGGAAAATTCAAAGTTTATTCTATTAAAGCAGACTAACAGCTCTGGATAATTTTTGTAATTTAGTTCAGCATCAGGTTTCCATGATATGAAGTTCTGATTAATAGCTGACCAACCCACCCAAGCATCTTTTCAAATAGCATCAATTTAACTTTCTTTGGCACTTTTGAAATTAACATGGTATTTCAAGATTTATAACAAATAAGCATCAGCAAATGAAAGATCTAATCTGCAGCTATTAAAAATATTTGTTTCTAATAGCTGTTGTCCAACAGCCTACTTAGTCTTTAACAGACTGCAGTCATTTATCATCCTCTTGTGGTAGTAACCCATTATCTTGCTATTTCCTAAATGGAAAATAGTGAGATTTATTGAATATTTTATTTTATATCATTACTATCTCTTTTTCAAATACTGGTCCTGTGTCATTGCTTCCATTTCTCTTGTTCCTGGTACTGGTAAAAAGCTTTTCTTGTCAATGTCATTTGCTTCACATTGGTGTCAGCTTGTTATACCTGAGATGTTTTCACCTTCCCTCTTCAGTGTTTTCTACTACAGAACCTGCAATCTCTGTTCGTTGGCAAAATGGGTGGGGGGAAGTGGATACTTGCTATTTACTTTATTTTTAACTTGTTCTCCCTTCACCACTGCACCAGAATGAGCTTTAAAGCAAACTTGTCTTCTCTCCTGCCTGACTTCCCTATCTATGTATATTTTGTCCATCTAAGCAGCTCCTTTTAAAGACTTCTCAGGATCCACTCACATTTTTTCTCTCTGGGATTTTCACTGGTGATGCTGCTCAGCTGGACAACACCAGCTGGTTGAAGCATAGGGTACCTCCCAGCTGCATCCACCTGGCTAACCACTGGCCCCAGCTCCAGCACCTGCAGCTCAGGGAGGTGGAAATCCTCACTCCTGAGGGATGTGCCTTTCCCATGCCCACTTTTGCACCATTTCACACGTCAGTGTACGGAATTTTACTTTCAGACACAGCACTGGATGTTACTACAGTGGAGTCAAAGTGACTCATGGTCATGTTCCATTTTGCATGATTCCTAAAGATGCTAACATGAAGCCAGAGGAATCCCCCCTGTGCCCTCGCCCTCACTGGAGTGCGACAGAGGAAGGAGACAACAGGAATTTGCTGACAGACAACCTTCTGCAGAGGTACCAAGCATATCCATTACAGCTCCCTAGTGCTGTAGGATTTAGGAATTCCATTGAGAATTAAATTATTTTCCATCTCAGAGGTTGCCTTGTTTTTAATTTTTAGCTCTAAATTCTCTTCTTCCTGCAGAGATCAGACACAAAAATAGTTTGTTTCCTCAGAAATTCAATTTTCCATTAATTTGTTGGAAGATTTTGGAAGATGCTCAGTACACACCATGGGCACAGCATGTTTCACTTAAATGTGAATAATGTCATTAACAAAAGGAATTAACGATGCAATGCAGTACTACTCTGCAAACTCCTGCCAAGCGGTTGTGATCCCCCCACCCTGCCGTGGATCCACAGTGGCAGATGAAGAGGAAAGGAGCAAAATTAACACGATATCCTTGCAAGCAAGGTATGGTAGTCCCTGCAGTGAGTTAGGAGCTATACTTGTTCTTTCATAAGCAAGACAAAGACCAGGCAATTTAGTTCCTATCTGGAATGGACTAAGAGCCTGCTGCAGTGATATTTGGGATTATCCTGCACAGAGATTTCAGCACAATTTTATGCAGAGATATCACAACTCTGTAACTTCTGGCAGGAGCAAGCACACAGGTTCTTCTGCACAACATTACAAACTGGCAGGTCTGGGTAGGTCAAATGACTGTGTAGGAATAATTCTGTCTAGCATTTTTATGTGATCTCAGCACACAGTCACACTGTGCAAAATTTTCTTTGTGATACAGTAAAGTCTAAACACTTCAAACACTTTTAGTTTCCTGAGGCTTGTCAGAGCCCCGTCCCATTATATTGAGTTGCATGTTTAATTTTATGAGTCTATCAGATGAATTCTAAAGTAAATAATATTTGAACAAGATGAAGAACATGAAGTTGCAAAATAAAAAGCTTTTTTAAAAGCACCCTATTACTCTGTTCAAATACCTCAGCATTAGAGTGCTTGGAAACCTCTTAGAGCTAAGTGTGCATTTTTAAATAACCTAAGTTGTTCGGGCTGCAGTTACCGAATTCCAGCTTGACACTGAGCACTTAAAGAGTTTAGAGAATCCAGACTCTTTTATCAGCTTGCAGACAAGGGCACTAAATGTCATGTGGGCTTCCTTTTGGCTTGCAGCCACAAGCTGCACATAGTATTTAATGTAGTCTCTGGTTCTTAAAGTATTAGGAAAACCTGAAAACAAAGTGCCTGCCATTAGTGAAATGGGTGCTGTCTTTTGACATTCTACAGTATGCGTTTCAGGTTTGGTATGCCTCAAAACTGCCCTGAAAGCAGAGGTGGG
This sequence comes from Grallaria varia, assembly GCA_013396735.1. Classification (NCBI taxonomy): domain Eukaryota; kingdom Metazoa; phylum Chordata; class Aves; order Passeriformes; family Formicariidae; genus Grallaria; species Grallaria varia. The sequence continues at coordinate 166,976 of VWZG01003588.1, forward strand.
GATGTTGCCTGGAACTTCTTCACCAGATAACAGAGAAAATTCTCAGTGAGGGTCCTGGAAGCATGTGTTCAAATTTTGTCCATGTATTTGGTACGTTGATTAAATAACCCACTTTGTTATACTTTTTTGTCCCACACTTTACCAGAAGAAGATATGAATCATGTGCATTATAGTAACAATTGTGACGTTTCTTTTGTATGTAGCAAAATATCTAAATTATGGAGCTAAATTCCTCATAACTTACTTTTTAAAAAACAGAAAAAACATAATAAGGAAAGATGGTAAAATCATTAAATCTATGCAACATGTTCTTTTTTAAGAATTAAATTTTTACATCATGTGATGCATAATATTATAGAAAGGAAAGCATTACTTTGAAAAGCTATCAAACATCAATAAGTATTCATACAAAGATCAGTGTAAAAAGACACAAAAAGATAATAGACTATGTTAAAACAAATGAGGACAGTTTAATCTCAGTAGTAGTAATAAAATGAAGCAATAGGAAGAAGAGGTCTGAGATATCCTCTAAATTATAAATTCCAAGAAGAGATAAAAGTGTGTTATTCTTAATACGATTTTAACCATGAACACACCTCACAAACACAGGCATTTCCAATGGTTTTGTGAAGATAATACTCTGGTTTGCTTCCAGAAATCTGTGATGTTGAGCACAGTGTTATCAGTTCTAACCCATAATTTCTGCCCTGTGTTTACCCCAGGTGAGCATCTCTTCCACCCAATTGCTTCACAGTGTCCAAACCTATTCAACGATAAGATGACCCCTGTTCTCTTGTAATCTACATAAACTCTTGTTTCTAGTAATTCTTAGCTCCATTCCTCCTATTTGATCTGTTTTAAGCAATATGTGACCTTTGCCTTTACGAAGATATTCACTCACTTCCAACCAAAGGGAGCACAGATGAGGAAAAATATCTGGACTTTCACTGGGAAATATAAAAAGGATGTGTAAATTGGTGGAAAGGTGGTGGGTGTGCTTTTGGGGCAGTTTCCCACACCCCAGCCTACAAGTCTACTGCTGTCTTGGGGTTGACCAGGAGGAATAGGTGACATTCCCAGATAAACTTCCCATGTGTGGCTGTCACCTCAGGTGACTGACATGTTGCAAGATGTGGAGGGACACCCTTGAGGAACAGGTCCCTTCTCAGGCTGGAATTTGGATCGTGAATACTGAGGTGAGAGCACTTGCTATGTACAAATAGTCATGAAATTATTCAGCATCCTGGATTTCTCATGTTGCCAGCCATGCCACAGTCCAACATGGAGCGGCTGCCTCAAGAACCGAAGTGGCAACAGCATGGACCCTGAATCTCTCTCTGGCTCCCTGGTCCAATGTCAGTGACATCAGTGACATCCCTAAGCCTCAGCTCAGCTGTGACAAAGCCTCCCACCAGTCTTTGGGCTCCACTTTTATGCATCCCAAGGCATCTCAGCACCTCCGAATCTGGGGAGTGTTTCCTTGAGACTCTGGAGGACTCAGAGCAAGTTGCCTGAGCTGTAGCCCCACCTTGCCTTCCAGTCTGGTTGGGACCTTGTTGCTGTGCTCGGGTACCATGTGGCTTGGCAGTCCCCTGTGCCACCTTCCATTGTGGCATTCCCTGCAGATGACAATCCTAAACTGGACCAGCTATTGAGACTAGAGTAAAATTACATAAAATACAGTGAAGTTCACTGGGAAGACAGTTCCAGGGGTAACTCATCACGTCCTAAAAAAGGTTTCTTCCAAGGCCTTTGGGCACTAAACCCCAGATGCAGCAGTACAGACTATGTTTTAGCTCTATCAGAGGGTGAGCATCTAGCCGTCAGCTGTGTTTTACGCAAGAAAGTAATTGTCTGTATTTACAAAGCAGGGAAATTTGTAGGAGAATTGCAAGTTCTGAAACTGATTTTGTTGAAAATCTGTATTTCCTTTCCACATATGGGTTTCTTACTTTCTTTTATGCATTTTGACATTATGTACACAAAAGGGCTTTAATTCAATTACTTCTCTCAGTATTAAATTATTCTGACATTGTTTATTCCATTACTACTTCTACAAATTTGAGGAGGACTGAACACTGGTTTTAATTCTGTCTGTCAGTTCCTGATTCATTGCCATTGCAACGTACATCATTTGAAGTGGGAAATATTAGCAAAAACTGGAAATTGCTCAAGGACATACTACTGGATGCACCCAGACTGACAATCCAGAGAGAGAAGGGAAAAAACAGATATTGTGGCCACAAAAACGTCCTGGCTAGAAGGATATCTGAGCAGAACAACAGAAGTGAAACATTTGTGTTTGAATATGAAAGGAAAGTTAATAGGTACAAATTGAAATTGGAGCCAACTGATAAAACAAAGGTAAAGAAATTAATGGAAATTCTGTCATCAGTGGCATTAATAATGCAGTATATAAAATGCGTGAGGGAGAAAAAGAACTCAAACAAAAGGTCTCTGGGTATTTAATGGTTACTTTTGCCTTCCGAACAAAATGGGAGAACTGATTAAACTCATAGGACATACATTCACTGGAAAGCTAATCGTCTTTCATGAAGGAGGATTCAAGCCAGAATCTACTAAAATTAAATCTTCTTAAATCAAAAGGACCAAATAACTTACCCCAGAGGGTCCTGATGACTGGGGAATTGCTGAAATTAATACTTTAGCAGTAAACACATTGGCATTTCCCCTGGCTTCAATACATTGTTATTTTTCCAAGACTGAAAAAGAAGGAGAGGATCTACCCAGGAACTGCTGCATTGCTTCAGTACCCAAGCAAAATAATGGAACATATTCTCTCTAAAAAAAAGAAGAAAAAAAAAAGATTATGAGAGTAATACAGAACCAGCACAGGCGTGTAGGGTTTCTAAGAGCACAGGTCTTGTCAAACAAACCATTTCTGTTTTGGAGAAGATGACATTTCTTGTTGATAAAAGCAACCCTGTTGACTGATGCAGTTTATTTGAACTTCTCCAAAGTGTTTGGTTTGGTACTACCCTAAATTTTAACTCAAATATTTATACAGAAATAAACAGACACGCCCAAGATTAAAAATCTGGCTCTCTTACCATCTCTGCTATGTCAGTACTTCTAGCAATGCAGCAGGGCAGACACTGAAGTGATGCAGGCATTGGCAAGGTAGTGACAAGGCAGCGACAAAGGAGACTCACAGTGGGTCAGTGTGGACACTTGAGGAATGGAGAAGCTTTGCAAGGCAAAGTTACCTAACAGTGAGGAGACCATTTAATGCCGCTCACAGAGATCACAGGAAAGCCAAGGACTTCTTTACTTTTGTCAATATATAAGAAGCAGTGACAGCCAATGAAGAATAGACCAGGCTGGATCAGGAAGGATGAGGTTTGTGGAAACCTGGTCTAGTGGAAGACGTCCCTCCCCATGGAAGGGGAGTTGGACCTACATGATCTTTAAGGTCCCTTTCAACCCAAACAATTCTGTATTTCACGTAGGGTTTGAAAACTCTAACTCAAAGTCAACATAACATACATTCTATAGAAGCTAAAAAATACCACTTTACTTTTTAAGTGGCATTTTTACCTACTTTGATATCGTGAATGTATATCCTCGTCTTGTGAATTACCAGACCTAAGAAAGATATGTAAGCAATTAACAAGATATGTTTGTACATATACAGGAATGGTCAAATCTTTATCCCTTTCATGTTTAAATATGGTGCATTATTAGCACAGATTAGCCTGTTGAACTTGAGACTGCATTTTTGAAACCATTTCTATCTGTTTACATCAAATAGTTAGTGTTGTAAAATAGGTACTAAAAACATTACTAAATTTGGACTAGCCATGGAAATATCATACACACATTTTCACAGTTCACTTACTGCTGTTATTTAAAAATGAGAACATAAAGGCATGTGAACATAGCTGAAGCAAATAGCACATGAAACAGAAAACAATAATTTCCATGATTCTGGATTTTAAGGATCAGTTGTCCTACACACCTGGCTTTGCATTGGCTAACTCAGTGGGATAAGGATAATTTCCTGTTTCCTGGTATTGCTGTATTCAATTCTTTCATTCTTACAGCAACCTGTAGCATTTTCAAGGACAGATTAAGTCTGAATTAATGCAAAGGGAACATTTTTATATACCACAGAGGAGCAAATTCTGCTCATCAGTCCCCTTTAATAGTCAAAAACAGGGGGAGTGCAAGAATGGTATGCTGATGCAGATTTCAGCTTTTGTCAGAGAGATGCAGCCAGATAATACATGCAAAGTACAACTAGCACATAATCTTACATCCAAACCAGAAATATTTTAAGTCAAAAATCAGTAATATACAAAGGAAGTAAATTTTGGAATTTGAAGAAGGCGAGAGTAAAAGGGTGCCTTTTGCCGTGGAGAAAGCTGGGAAAACTTTCTCAAAGATAATTTCACGGTTGTTCAGTATGCACTATCCAAGCACAATCTTTAATACACTTTTTCATATTGGTAAAAGAAACCAATTCCATCAGGCCACTGTTCAAATGTTTCTGGAGCAAAATGTTTACCCTATGTAACAAAAGTAAAACAAAGCAGTGTTGGAACCAGCCATAGTGCATGTGCTTGGGGTCGCTGCTATGCATCACACTGCTGTCACATCTCACTCCTGGGAACCTGCAGAGCTATAAATTTGGCAGCCTGGTTAATAAATAGGCCAATACACCTGCTTGAACAACGGAGCAAAAGAAAAAAAAGTTGCTTAATTAGACAGTTCAGATCCCCTATGATTTTCTGTTTAGTTCAGATCCCCTATGATTTTCTGTTTAAGTGCTTAATAGATTCCTGCTTTCTTGTTTTAGATTTCATAGACGCTTGCAGTGGACCAGAAAACCTGAAATGTAGCTGTAACCAGTCCCCAGTAGTGACCCTGCATGGGTGACCAAAGATGCCACCAATGGCTGACACAGCAAGTAGCTGTGGTCAAGTACGGTCCATGGCAGGACATGCTCCTTTATGGATGCAGCTCCAGGCTGGGCTGCCTCGCAGAGTCCCCCCATCTCCATCTGTCCCTCTGTCCGTCTGTCCACATGTGAGCGATGGCTGTGCAGAGATAGGTCTTGATCCCTCACCCTGTACAAAAGAGAGGCAACTGCCCCAGCAGGACAAAATGAACAGGTGAGGAGGCAGCGAGTCCACCTTCTGGTCTGCTGCTGCTGGGCAGTTCACTGTACCATCAGAGGTCACAGAATTTGATCATAAGCTGAATTTCCACTGACATTAACAGGCCATGATTTTGCACACATAATTTTAAGTCTAACATGAACAGAATATTTCCCCTTCTTTTTTTTATTTTCAATAGCATTTAAAATAGGTTTATCCTCACTATGTAGGTCAAAGAAGATTTTTTTCAGTTCCTAAAGCTTAATAAAAAACTTTCAAATGCTAAATCAAGCATGGAAAACATATTTCTCAGCCAGATGTATAGCATTTAATAACTGAAGAACTCTATTTCCTCTTATTGAATTTCTATTTTCTTTAATTGTGGGCCTTAACTAACAAGAGCACAATATAAGTGAAATGGGAACTATTACTTAAGCAGCATTAGCAAACCAGTCACACTGAAGTGTCATTTAGACTGCTTTGCTTTCTCACTATGAAGAGAGAAACGATTGGCAACAGGGTAGCCATAGCTTCATGGAAAATTAATTTTTTACGATATCTTTTGGTATCACTTGATTGTTTTCAGTGTTAGTTGAAGATATTTTGGAAGGGTACAATTAAAGAGCTGAGAAATCACATATTTCTGACTTTACAGTCACCCTGTCTGTGATGCAGAGCTGTGTGCAGAGCTGGGCAGTTTAAATTTCGATCAGCCTGAAACATAACTGTTCTTCTAGGCTCAATTTCATATTATTTTTCAAACAGCTCATTTAATTACTCTTTTTGTTATGTTCTGCCATGGTGAGTGGCCTTAGCTAATAATCAGTCATTTTTTAATAAATTTACTACCCCATTGAGTTAATTTTTGTAATACTGTACTTGAAGTTGTTGAACGGATTCGCCTGCCCCAGCGAACAATTTTTCCTGCAAAGTAGGTAAAGGAATATGGAATAAACCCTGTTGTCATACTGGGACAAAAAGCTGACAAACAGTTTATCTGTCAAATCAAAGTTCAAAGCCCAATGTATTCATACACAGTGTTTAGAGAAATAGTGTGAGCCAGTCTTGGGAGGAACAAACACCAAATTGCTCCATTGATGTTCGCTTTGTTTGATGTTAGTTTTAATCTAAATGGGAAAGTTTTGCCTTCTTCTGTGATGTGCGGTTGGTGCGACCTCATCCCTGGAGGGGCAGAATGAGTAATTGTCATCCAATGCCCAGAAAATGTTTATTTTACAATAAATATAAAACAAGTTTGATAGAAGAAAACCATTCCCCCACCACCACTGCCAAACCGGCTGGGAGGATCCTCCACAATTATTCTCTGCTCTCCCGAACCAGGCAGTGCGGCTTTTTGCCTCTTAATTCAGTTCAGCACTCAGCTTTGATTTCGGAAATCCTATCATCATCGTGGCTTGTAAAGAGAGCACAAAAGTGAGCAAAGCCTGCTTTGAATTAGAGAATTACAGAGAAACGCTGCTAGTTAAGAACAATGCGAGCTTGTGATCTTTTTATCTTAGGCAGCTACATCCCCAACAACAGCTAAAGCATGTCCAGAGAGTGGGAACAAAGGTGGTTTAACCTTTTAGGGCCATTACCCTGCCACGGAGTTAAGTCTAGGCTGCCGGGCAGGTCTGGCAGCCAGAGCTCACTGCGGCTCAGCTGACTTGTGGGTGAGCTCCCTTCTCTGTTCAGCATGAAAAAAAATCTCCATTGATCCTATCTGCAGGGTTTCCCATTGGTTTGTACCTCCAACGTAGCACAAATACTGGAGGTAGAGGCCAAAAGTCTGGCTGGCTGCCTGGATTTGCGACAGGGTGCCAAGGACTGTCACCAGAATCCTGTGCCCAGCTCCAACCTGACAGCTGAGAGCATCCTGAGGGTGAGAGCCACGCTGGGCTGTGTGGCCACAGCCTCCCAGGGCCGATGGGCAGGGAGATCAAGAGGCAGCAAATAAGCCTAATTTGAAGGGAAGGTGAAGATACGAAGGCAAACACCATCCATATGCAGTCATCTCTTTCACTCTTTCCTCCCCCACCTCCTGTATGTAGGAGTTCACAGGCTACTTTCAATGAACTTCTCCAAGAAAAAGATTATGAGAGAGCTCTGTGAGTAAAATATTCCTTACAAAGCTGGAACATTTGGTGGCTCATCCCTACTTGTCTTGCAGTCCCAAAGAGTGAACACATTGCAAGAGGGGAAATATGGTTGTAGGACTTGAAAACTTGTCACATCAAAAAGAACACCTCATAGCACCTCCTATAATGTCAGTCTAGCATCAAAGAATGCATGGACTGGGACTATACAAATGTCCAAAATGTTAATACAACCAAAACAAACCTACATTTTTTATGAAGATAATATATTGACAACTGCAGAAAAAAAACCCAAACCCCTCACATCTAATGAGTTTTTTTTCATCCTCTTACAGTTATAAAATGGGTAAAATATAAAAAAATCTCTTAAGCATGAGTTTTCCTTTCCATTTCACAGTTACTACCAAACGAAATCAGAAAATTATTTTCAGTGAGATTTATATTGTAAGACTAACATTATGTATGAGAAAAGCTATGTAGGAATCCTCTGAGGGTATCTGTTGTAACCTACTACAGAAATCCCGTGGGCCAGTATGGACCTGCAAATGGCAAATTACTAGACTAACCCAATTACCTATTTTTTTAGAATTGATACAGAGGAGAGTCAGGAGGCATAATTGTAGATGGATCTCTAGAAATGCATTGTAAATGTCACATGATACCTTAGGGACCCAATTCTCTAAATAGGATTTTGAGTGAATGAAATAGGAATGAAATTATATGTTGAAGACAGAGTTCAGGGAAGAAAAAGAAAAAAAAAAAAAAAAAAGGACTATGCTTTCATGAATATTAAACCTGGACTTCACAAAGTATATTTGGCATCTCTTTCACAGTTTCATTGCTGCTGAGTAGGGCTGATGAGCTGGTCCTTATGAAGTGGTTGGACTCAAGTACTAACCCTTCCCCACAGGCCTATTGCCTTTTTATCCACTACAGTGGAATCCCCCTTCCAGCTACCCAGCGATTCACTTGATGATTCTGACTTTGTTTCTCAGCTAAATGGCTTCTTATATACCAAGTGTGAAATATGTCCAAAAAACCTTAGTTTTCCACCTGTTACAAGCCACTTTCCCATTCGGAAAGTAATGTTAATCTCTAAATCTGAAGGGAATAAACTAAAAGACTTCTAAAGAAAATTGGCCCTACAAAACATTTATTAAGTCTGTAATCAAATTAAGCCCTAACAAATGCTTCAGAGACACTTGAAATCTTGTATTCATCTTACTTTTTTTCCAAGCTAGACCAAGAAAAAAAACTTGACTATTCAGATAAAACATTTGCACAATACTGGTTTTTAAAGCTCGGTCAACCCAGCCTTTTTCTATACAAAGTAATACTAAAACCCATCATCATTCAATTGTAGCAGCACTCTCCCTAACTGATGACTGCTCTTGTTGCTGAAACTAACAATAACCATTTGCTCTTCAATGGCTGCTCGGCCCAGCTGCTTCCAGCCATTATTTCCAGTTCAAAAGTCATCCTCAGAAAATAAGAAATTCGTATGTGTAGAGTACAGAGACAAGCACATGTACATGTGGGCTGTGCTCTGTGCAAGTGTATATGTATGAAGCAATAAATACATATTTACTGTCAAGGTATCTGGCTTCAGCTCAAGCAGGACCAAGACAGCACAGATGTTGGTTAACACGCGGGCCATGAGCAGAATGGCTTCTGGAGGCAGCACTGCTCTCCATGGAAACTCATGCTAATTCAATTTCTGTAGACCTAATTAGGAATGGAAATGGCCTCACTCCATTTTGGGAGGCTGCCAAGAAACTTTAACATTCATCCCAGGACACTGCACTGCATTCACCAGAGTTATTGTCATGGACCAAAATCTTCTTCACCCCTAGAAAATCTGTGTCTCAGTGCAGCTGCTAAGACAGTTCCCTGAGGAGCACCAGTAGCTATCATCCCAAACCAGAGGCCAGAACAGTCCTGGCAGTGGGGCAGCCCTATGTCCTAAACACAAGAGGTGCACGGCACCATCTCCTGTGTGCTCCTCAAACAGCAGCACAGTGATGGTGGCTCAGGTTATGTCCAAGCAAACACCAAGGAACACCATGCTGGCATCTCGCAGAAGCTCTGGTTTAACATCTTAGACCGAAGAGGGCGCCTGTGCCTGGTATGCCCAGTCTGCAAATCTCACAAACTCCCCTTAGGTAACACAAAGTACTTCTAGTAAAGGCCCCAGACAGCTGCTCTCTCACACACAGGGATGTCATTTGCCACACTCTGGATATACAGGTTAGAGGATCAGCTGGACAGCTGTAACTGAAGATCCACACAACAGTTCCACAAAGGATCCTTCCCATCTGCACTGAAAAGGGGCTGTACTTCATCACAGCCTAACAGGCAAAGCCAATCAACCTGTCCAGCTTCACTGCCCAGATCACACTCTGGCCTCTTCTAAAGGCTCCGAAATGAACATGAACTTGCATTCAAAAAATTAAAGAGTGAGGCAGATTGATGCTTGCACACAGGCTTGCATATTAGCTATAACACCCATGTCCCCAGACCCAACTGTGTTGGCAGGTCATTCTTGTCCTGTCACTACACATTCTTATAAAAAGTCCCTCTCCATCTTTCTTGTAGGCTCCCTTCAGGTACTGGAAGGTCACAATTTCGTCACCCCAAAGCCTTCTCTTCCCCAAACTAAACAACCCCAATTCTCTTAGCTTTTCCTCATAGGAAACAGCAGAGAAGTGGTATTTACCATTCCCTTGTAAGAATTCTCCACGCATCATACTTGGTCTCAATTTGATAAGAATCAGAAGATGTTGATTCCCAGAGTAGGTAGGGGCAACGGAAAACGCTGAAGAACCATTTTTATAAACTAGGGATTGTTACGATTTTCTGGTTAAGTCAGAGTAGTATTTGTGAGATCATTTCCAAAGACAAAGGAAGCAAGAAAACTTTTTCAAAGCCTGTAAAGACACATGGCTGCAGAAACACTCAGTCTTTTAGCTGCCTTGCTACTTGACCCTGTCCACCCAAGGCACTTCTATGTGACTGTCCAGCTTTGTGGGCATCTCTTTTTGGCCACTTAATTTCTGAAGCCATTGGAACCCTAGCGTCTGAGAGCTAAGAGACTACTCCAGCTGTGCTACTGGAGTCAAATTTTCCAAACACCCATTTAGTTAAAGATAGTTCATTTCCAGTTTTAAAGTCTAGAAGTGAGGGCGCTCATTTGAAATGTGACAACTGGAGCTCACGTCCTTCTGTAATGGCTTCTAAACATCAGCAGCATGGTGCATATTGCATCCTCCAGGCTGTGAGATGGAGTCACCCCTTTAAATTCCTGCCTACCCCAGAATGTGGGATAGGATATGGGGCATGTGAGAGTTCATCTGGTCTTCTGAAACAATGCCTTCAGATAAGTAAGGGTCCGGGCCTGGAGTGCTGTTGAAGCCCTTATGTAGGTATACATCATCAAATGCTCTTTAGCTGGTTTACATATTATTTTAAGTCACTGGTGCCGGAAAGTTTGGCTTTGTCACAAAGTACTGACCTCAGTATAACAGACACTGTGAAAAAATACCCACACTGAACAGCACCTGTGGCTAATGTAAGTTAAATCTCAATCTACCCATCTCCTTAAATACTGAATAAAACTTAGAGAATACTTACTTCAGCATTAGCAGTGGAATTACAGTCACAGATGTCTATAGATTACCTCTCCAGCAATGTCCATGGTAACAAAAGCCAAAAGTAGCTGAAAGTTTGCACTTGAATTCTCCAGATGAAGAATGTCGATTTAATTGAACCCAGATGATACCAATAACACGAAATCCTCACTGCTACAGTAGAGACCATTGAAAGCTGCACCCCCCAGCAGAGACAGTCTGCAGGAGATAAGGAATTCTCTTTGCTTGAACTTGGCCCATTTTCTTCCCTACTGTGATGAAATCCATGGCCAACCAACAGAGATGCAAAGAAGTTTCCCTACAGCAGTACAGGACTTGGCAATCGAAAAAATAATATAAACAGTGAGTTTCTGACTTCTGGAGGTACCAGAAATGCCAAAGCAGTGATGTCTGTCTCCTTATACTTTTATCAGTGCTGGATTACAGTGGAGGTGGTACATGCTGGGCACTGAGAAGGGCAGATATTGAGGTACTTCAACACTCCTCTCCCAGTTTTGCTCCCTAACACATTCTGCCCAATAGAACTTCCCAACTTAATTTTCTGGCACAAGTCAGCAGTAGGATGAAATACCAGAAAACATCTGCTGGATTGTGTGAAGTGGAATAGCTCCATGACAGGTCATAGAGATCCAGGAAACATCAAAACACGTGTTTTGGTTTGATTTTTTTTCCTAGACCTAAGGAAGCATGGCACAATATCTTGGGATTAGGCTTCTAGAACCAAAAAATACAGACATGTCATTCTTATTACACCATGAAGAGTCTAGAAAAGTGCAATGAGTTCTCATTTTAGTGTTACAAGTCCTTATATTGAGATTTAAAGTGGTGTCTGACCCCATAAACTCATCTCATGTTTGAGATTAGGACTGAGGCAAGTAATCCAGATCCTGAAGACGAGTAGGCACTTCTTGCTTCCATACGCAGAAGCCAGAAGGGATTTGCAGGAAGGGTGGTGTGAGTAAGCCTCTAGATATTTTTAATTGAGTGTACTGAAGCAATGAAGTACAGATAAAGACAGCTATTGATGGTACTGAAGATATTATGCAGATACTACATTGCCTTTGACAGTATAGAGCAACGTTTAGGTAATTTTAAAGCTAGGATTAGGATCAGTGTTATGAAATGTAAAACTCTATACATTTTAGTACTGCAATCTGCAAAATCTGGGGCGACTCTTAAGTGTTCAGACAGATTGGAGAATGAGATGCTGGAGGGCAGTGCTGTGGAAAGGGCCCTGGGGATCCTGGTGGATACGAGTTCAATATGAGTCAGCAGTGCCCTGGCAGCCAGGAGGGCCAACCATGTCCTGGGGGGCATCAGGCAAAGCATCACCAGCTGGGCAATTGTCCTGCTCTGCTCTGCGCTGGGGCGGCCTCACCTGGAATATTGTGTACAGTTTTGGGCACTACAATGGTCAAAGGAGGACAATGAAGATGGTGAAGGGCCTTGAAGGGAAGCTGTATGAGGAGCAGCTGAGATCACTTGGTCTATTCAGTCTGGAGAAGAGAAGACTGAGGGAAGACCTCATTGCAGTCCACAACTTCCTTGTGAGGGGAAAAGGAGGGCAGGCACTGACCTCTTCCCTGTAGTGACCAGTGACAGGATGCAAGGGAAGCTGTATCAGAGGTTTAGGCTGGATATTAGAAAAAGGTTCTTCACCAGAGAGTTGCTGGGCACTGAACAGGCTCCCCAGGGAAGTGGTCATAGCACCAAGCCTGACAGAGTTCAAGAGGCGTTTGGATGACACTCTCAGGAACATGGGGTGGTCCTTGGGGATGCTCCTATGCGGGGCTAAGAGTTGAACTCAAGGATCCAGCTCAGTATATTCTGTGATTCTGTAACATACTAAATACAGCCTTGTTTCACTTTTGTGTAATGACAGGTCTCTGAGCACACTACAGGTTTGCATTAGGGATGAAAAACCAAAAGCGTCTTAAAGAACAAACAATATTTGTTAAGCATTGAGGAAGAAGGAAAGGTTGTGAAAAAAACTGAAGCAGAGGATCTACAGGCATCTTATATTGCTTTTTGTTGTATGAGCCACTTCTTTTCTTTATGACTGATAGGATCAGGTTTTATTCTAGAAGAAAACACATCTAGATGAGCCACATCATGTAGATATGCTTCATCTTTCAGTTCCCCGACCATTGTGAAGGTGAGTGGTACTACCCAATGCTGTATTATGTGGAGTTTCTGACCCAGAAACCTTGCCAAACAAGTTGAAGATAAACTTAATTTTAGCATTTGTAAAGCCAGGAGCTCTGCACACACTGCTCTAAGAGTATCGCATGATGCCCAGTATGACAAAGATTGGTATTAGAGGGTTGTCTGTGCTGCCATTGGGTGCACACAATGGACAGGCTGGGTTTAACTCCGAGTTCTAGGACCTGATGCATTTCTCAGAATTGTTATCAGGGCATATTGTAGTAAAAAAAGTACAAAGCAATGCTTTCATTAGGGATGCTGAAGGCCCTGTGATGTTTCTTGTTGGGCGATCCACGGCACAAGCCAGAGTATATTTCAGGTCAGGGTTCAGGTTATGGTTATCATTAAACAATCTAAGGCAGCCAGACAAGTTAGCCTTGCTGCACCCTGTAGGGCACAGCAACACAGAACAGGACTGGTGTTAGTGGAGTTTTACAGTAACTCCAGGGGTAGTGAGGATTGGGTTATGATTAGAACACCTACAGCAAACGACCAGTTTATCGTTTCAGCATCATGAGAAATCTGAAAAGTTGGGGATAGGACTGCTGTTAGGGGAGTTTCCAGGGTTTCTCTTGTGAGTTAGAAGAAGGAATGATCTAGCTACATATCATGCTGGGATTTCCAGGTGCTAGAACCTAGTGTACTTGAAAACTCTGGTTTTCTGTTGTCCGGCAAGGCCCACAACACTGCAAATGTATGAGATGAAGGCCTTCTGCCATCTGAACATCTGAATTACTAACAGGATAAATAGAGCCAAAGACAGGGTTAAAGCTAAATTTATCATTGCTGTGACTTTCTTCAGGGACAACAAAAGAAGAGGGATTACCTTCCATGGTGTCCTAGCTATGAACTACAGTTCTTCTACATTTCATGCTAAGATTACGATTTAGAGCTACAGTTCTGACCTAAAACAGTCAGGTGGAATATTTTCCCTACATGGGTATATGTATACAAAGTTGGGGACATTTTAAGAGAACAGAAATTCAAATATATAGTCATATGTTATACTTTAAGGTAACACTTCGTCCCATGAGAAAATCTTGTTTTAAGGTTAGAGCTGGGGTTAGAGAAACTAATAGACTCAAAATTTACTCTCATAGAGATGTGATGAGTGGGCTAGAGGGAAGGGTACATTTGGTTCTCTGATGACCTATCAAAATGAGAAAGCTTTGTGGTCCAGGGATTAATATAGCTAAAAGTATTAGTATGCATTCTGCAGACACTAAGGGGGAAGCAGCTAACAGCAGAGTTGAAAGGCTTAGATTTAGACTCCTAGTTTCTCAACTCCTATGTGGGTGAGCTTCAGGCTATGGTTAGGGTTATAGAGGCAAAATTGCCCGATGGGGTGTTATGGTTGCATCCTGCAGGTGGAGAAGCATCATGGGGATGAGCGGTAAATGTGAGTCCAGGAGCTTGTTTATGGTTTCAGGTACAGTTTGGTTTCCTTGAGCCATCTCACCTCGACAGTATCTTGTGATTTCCATAATAAAATGTCTTAAATCAAGGTAGCAGTTGGGGAGCGGGGGGAGAGGTGTTATGGCTGCATTTTTAAAAACTACAGAAGGAAGAATGTCTGGTCTTGCCGTGCTTTGCTCATTCATGAGGAGAGGATCTAGGTTACTAAAAAGCTGCCTAGCCCTTAAAGTAAATACCAATACAATGACCAGAGCTTTTGCTCCCATCAAAATTTTCTGTGTTGTGTAGTATTGAAGAATAATACACTTTCTAGCTGCATCTGGTTCTGTGAAAGCACTCTGCTCCCTTCAGGTTTATCCCCAATCCCCACCAAAACTCAGCATGAAATGGACTTTATTGGGAGTTATTTCAGACTGAAACTAGGCTTCTCCACCCTTACTTCCTGTAGCATGCAAGATAGCACTTCAAGACCTGGACCCCAAAAGCAGGGCAATTGGAAGCAGTACCTTCCTTGAAATCATTGCAGAAGGGCTCAGGACTGCTGAGCACCTCTTCTCACCTCATCCTTCTGAGCTGTTGCACAGCAGGAAAAAGCCTGTTTGGCTGTTTCCAGCTCTTTGTCCCTACTCCCAGCCACAAGTCCCAGACTGGAATGTGCAAGGAATCTCCATGTATAGAGAGACATGAGGGACAGAGAGCCTTCAGTTCATCACCACATTTACAACCTCTGCCTGGCCACTACACCACCCCACAGAATAGGTGTTTGGGTCTCACAACCAATCCCACCCATAAGCTCAGAAATTACCAAAAGACCAAACCTACCTGAAGTCATGACAAAAGGATCTTGACCCTCAAATATAACTCCTCTTCGTAAAACCCTCCTAGCTCTGCAGAAGGCATCAAGAACAGGTTTTTTCACTTCTCCAACTCAAACATTAAACCTGACAGTAACTTAGCACATTTCCTTATTCCTGAGGGAATCTTTTCTTGGAATATAAAAGAGACTGTGACATGCACAATGATGTAATGACTTCAACCCTCCAGAGCAGAACTCGTCTTTCCCAAAACCTTGTTGCAGCAAAGCAACTTAAGAAAAATGTCTCTAAATGCATTGGGATTTGCATTCAATATCCAAGGTAGCTGCATAGACAGGACCATGCCCTGCCATGTGTCTAACTTCTGTCCTTTCCTGACTGTTTAGGAGAGGCTCTCAAGCTGCTTTAAGTATTCTCCCATCACAATGATGGCAGTAAACATACTCTAGGACAGCCGTAGCCTTAAGCCCATAAAGAGATGCCTCTCTTGCTCTTTGTGCCTTGCATAAAAACACTGTCTAGATGCTTTAAATTCTCATATCCTACTTGTAATCCAGTCCCTAACATCATAATTTCCCAGGGAACCAGAAGCTACACCAGAAGCTCTGATTCCCTTTACTATGAATCCTCTCCCTTTCCTTCTGGTCTGCACAGGATATAGCTGGCATAACTTGTTTGACTGCCTCAGTTTCTCTACCTCTAACCTGAAATGTATTGTGAAATGCAATTATATAGCAGGACACAAAGCCTCCAGCCCCCCATAGTTTATTGCCTGAGCTTTACAGTGTGTCTCAATAAAAATGTCTTTAAATGCATAAACATCTGCCACGGGACACTTACCCCTAAAGTGATATGAAGCCCATGGGGCCATCCCATTCCTGAAATCAGTTAAGTCAGACAAGCAAAAGCAGCCAGACAGGTTATTCTTGTCACAACCTGCTGAGTTCAGAAAGGCAGTCAGAGAGCTGCTTTTAGTCAGGCCAGGCACTCATGCTCACCATTTACAGAAGTGGCTGGTGCCCTAAGCACATTTGAGGTTAACGCTGTTTAGGAGTCCAGAGCCAGAGGAATTTTAGGACATCATTACTGCAACATACTGCAGTGACCAGATAGGTAGATGGGATGTAAGAGGGAATGTATCACATCAAGCAGAGATATCTTCCTGTTTGAACGGCTACCCAGTTCCATTTCAGGTTAAGATTAGGGTTAGGTCAAGGGTTTCAAAATCTAAAGCAGACACACAGTCTCTTCTTGCTGTATTAGGCAGAGCACAGAAAATCAATGAGCAGACACTTGTAGGTAGGCTAGGGCCCTGTCTAACACTTCCAGATGTTAGCCTAGTGATCCAGAAAACATTAAATTTCAAGTCATAATTATTATAATACTTTCTGGGGCCTATAAATTAAAATAATTTTGCTGCTTGGGAAGCTCTATGCCTTTCTCCACCCCTGACAAAGTGACGGTGCCTTGTTGCATGGCCGGCTATGGCAGGGGTATAAGTTGGTCCCCTTAGAATCATAGAATGGTTTGTGTTGGAAGGGACCTTAAAGAACATCCAGCTCCAAATCCACTGCCATAGGCAGGGAACCTTCCACAGGCAGGGAACCTTCCACTAGACCAGGTTACTCAGAGCCCCAACCAGACTGGTCTTGAATATCCCCAGGGATGGGCACCCCACAACCTCTCTGGGCAACCTGTTTCAGTGCCTCACCACCATGACAGTAAAGAATTTACTCACAATATCTAATCTAAATCTACCCTCCTTCAGCTTCAGGTCATTCCCCCTCATCCTGTCACTACATGCCCTTTTGATAAGTCCCTCTCCAACTTTTTTATGGGCCACATTTATGTCCAGAAAGGCTACTATAAGTTCTCCCTGGAGCCTTCTCTTCTCCAGGCTGAACAGGCCCAGCTCTCTCAGCCTGCCTTCATTGGAGAGGTTCTCCAGTCCTCTGATCAACTTAGTGGCTCTCCTCTGGGAGCCTCTTTACAGTCAGGAACTGTGTTAAGGACACTGAAGTGTTTTGATCTAATAGGAGTCAAAATCTGATGCTAGCCTTTATTTTAGAGTCTGTTTTCTGGGTATTTTGTTATGAATATCCAAGAATGAGCCCAGGAATCTAAGACATGAAGGACCCTTCTAATTGCTGAATGCTTCAGGGACATGAGAGCTGGGAAGAGGCCATGTGTGTGTGGACACCAAGGTGGAACATTCTCTCTTACCGAAAAGCTTTGTTTCCTGTTTACAGCAGGGGCTTGGATAGAGACTGGGGCTTGGAGAAGTATGTGGGAGTCATTCACTTTAAAAAAATACCTGCTTTTGATGGCCTCTTCTTACAAGGTTCATACTCCATAAATGCTGAATTGTTTTGCCTGAAAATGTCTTCAATGGTGCCCCTGATGGTCCCAAACAACCTGTGGAGGAGCAGCCATCCCCCTGACATCCCAGCCTCGCTGATCCCTTTGGAGCAGGTGGGTTCTGGCAACCATGGCAGCACGGTGGAGATGGAACAGGATAGGTATCTCCAGCCTCAAACACTTCAGGAAGTTGGTAGCAACAAATGTCTCTTTACCACAATAACCTGGTGAAGCCATTGTTTTCTCCCCTCTACTCACGTCTGTGGCTCTCTTGGTCCACTACAGGATGCCCCTCTGGCATTCTGCCCAGTGCAAATGACCACTTCTGTGCTCTTCTCACTGCACATCTGCCTGTGGGCTTGGTGATGTGTGTTAGACATTTTCTGATTCTTGCAGGTCAGCAGGTAACCTCCATAAGTAAGCGAACATTCAAATTAAAGACAGGCGTGTTTCAACAAGGGAACTCAATCTTATTCCGAAGGTGAAAGATCAAGTTTATTAACTAAGCCACCCACCTCCCAAGGAATATTACATGAATTAAAACCAGACTTCCTGGTGTTATATGTGCAACGGCTGTCAACAGCATAAATTATGCCTGAAGAGGTTTTAGCTTCTCTTCCGAAAAATATGAAAACTTCTTCTTTTGATTTAAGGGTTGCAAAGTTTTTTTGCCTTTTTTTTTTTTACATTTATATGGACAACATCCTGTCTTCTACTTACAGACTTGGACAGTTGCAGTAAGATGTCCCTTAAGGGCACAAAGCAAATAACCAAAGATTTACAGTATTTGTCAATTAAAAGACTTTTTTCCTAGTTTAAATTAGAAACTATCTTTAAACTGGCCATTCAAAATGAGATAATGTGCTCCAGCTACAGTCATCTCTGAAATCTACTGTTAGGATAAAAATTTTCTTCAAAAAGCAAGACTTGATTTACCAGTTCCTTTATGATCACTAAGAGTATTAGATCCAGATAGTTTATGGCACTTCTCATACAAACGCTAAGTGCTAAAAGTCAAAACAAACAGCTGATATTGAATATAATCAGTGTTGAAAGTTACTGCAGGGGCTAGAAACCTGACAGCTCATTTGCAGCACAAAGGCCAATTACCATACCATTCTTGATAGAAGTTTGAACCAATAAGAAAGAAATTACCTTCCCTCCATTAGTTGTACTGCTTAGACATGTTTTCACAGTATTTCCTTGAATGGAGATGAGCATTATTGACTTAATTCAGTTCAGACGGGTGTAAATCAGGACTAATTCCATTTTAATCAGTGACATTAGTCTCATACAAAGAAGTTCTTCATTGTATTTTCTCTGTGATCAAACTATTGCATGTGAGCTTCATCATGCAACAATTTGTTCTAGATTCCCCATCAGTGCTTAGAGTAAAAGGTCATAATAATAATTGTAGAGCCTCCCACAAGAATGAATCTGGTAAGATACTTACTACAGCAAGGCTCATGTGTGCTTGGCACTTGGCACGAAAAAGAGGGCATAAGATGTGTTGAAATCTCACTGGACAAATAGCCAACCACCAACAGTAATTCCCTGGCTCTTTCTTGAGGAATCATGACAAAAATTTAAAAAACCAGCAACCTACATTTATTTAATTAGTTAGTTGAAAATAAAATTATTACTCGTCCCAACTGCAACTGGGTGTATTGACAATTAGTCAGTGAGCGGTGTAAATTTACATGAGTGTTTTTGAATTACGTAAACCCAAAGCAAAATCCAGGAATTTATTCATTCATTAGTATTATTCTGCTCTGAAGTGATAAAAGCCACCCTGAGCCACAGAGACGCTCTGAATGAGAGCATGTTAGAGACACAAATGCAGCACTAGCCTGACCTACCAAGTCTTTATAAAACCACTTTCCCATTAAGGACCATGGGATCCTAATATATGTGCTTCTGCACCTTTCCATTGGAATGCTTCTTTGGGCCCATGGGTGAAACATTGACCAGCAGACTGCGTCCCTCACAGGCCATCTCCTCAGCCACTCAGTGCTACCTGTTCCAGCACTCATTTTGGGAGAAGTGTCAGTGTGTGGGGACCTTGTCTGATCTTTAATTTGCTTTTGGAAATGAGCCGTACACATCAGAAATACACTTGCAGCCTTCCTTCTGGGTGTAGAAGTGTTTTGTTTGCTCACAGATACTAAAATGACCCTGAGCTCCCAGTTCTCATCCTTGTGGGGAACTTCCTGAAGTTCTGATGATGCCAACTGAGTGACACCCCATGGGACCACAGTGTGTTAGAGGTGTCCTTCGTGCATGCACGTCTATGAGGTTCAACAGAGTGAGCTTGCACTTTTCAGACATGGGTGCAGGACTCTGTAAGACCTTCAGATCTCCCATTTTGAGCTGTGCACATGCACGAATAAGAAACATGGAGACACAAACATTCATCCAAACAAACTTGAGGAGTTTCCAGCAAGGCCGTGGTTTCTCCTTGCATGGTACAGGGGAGAACGGGCAGCACCAAAGTCCACAGCTCCCAGTGTCACAGCAGGAACATGCAAGAGATACTGGGGTTGATGGATATTTATTCTGCTGCTTGAAATGGCTGTGGAAGCAAACAAAAGGAAACTGTTGGGAAGCACAGAGCCTGGCGTCCCAGCAGAGCTGGCCGACTTTGCTGGCGTCGCAGCAGGGCTCTGTCCCCACCCACACGTCGTGGACTGGCACCACGGCGTCCTCAAGAAGAATATACCCATTTTTTAATGAGAAATTGAGTGATTTATCTGATAAGGGAGCAATTATCTGAAGACAATATCATCATTTGTGGGTAGGAAGCCATCCTCCGTCACGCCAGGGATATGACCAAACACAGTACATATTTCACTTTGGACTAAGTGTTCCCTTTCATCTTGAATGTGGCTTCCTTTCACAGCTCTAGCTGGCTTGCATAAAGCTACCTTTCATCTGATTTCCTAATAAATAAGTCTTTTAATTCACATGGGGTCATTTGCTGGTGACTAGAACATTTTCTGCAGGAACATGTCAGAACAGGTACATAATACATCTCCTACAACATATCTTGTTAAAGAATGAACTCTACAGGAGTGTATCACAACAGTGCATCTTGAGCACTGCAAATTGACTGTGAGTGCCCGTCCCTCCCATATCACCTCAGCATCACATCACAGAAGAGAGATGCAGGAAAATCCCAGATATCTAATTTCTCAGTCCTTCTTTTTACTTAGAGAATGTTAAAGATGATTACTTCCTCTGGAGGAAAAGAATAAAGCTCAAATTCCTGTAAAAATCTGCTTCTAAACCCTTGAAAGCACAAATAATTTCTCCTGCTGGGAAAGCAGTAGCAGTTTTAGAGCCCATTCAGCTGCATCTGCCGGGAGCCCCAGCATGCACACGACCATGAGCTCATCCAGCTTCCTGCAAGCCAAGGCAGATCTTTGCCTGCTTCTAGGCTGCAGGTAATCATAGTTTTTTACATCAGTGTCTATGGGTGAACAGAGCTTGCAAGCCTTGGAGTGAAGGGCAAGAGCTGCTCTAAGTTCAGCATGCATGTAAGTGATTTGCAGCACTGTGACAACTCAGAGTCCTGCAGAACTGAGTCACATCTAGTCATCTTCCCACAGTTACACTTTTGGTCCTTTTATTACTACGAAGTACTGGCTCTTATTTATCTCTTTAGATACAAATACACAACAAAATCCTTAAAGAATATAATCCAATTCCTGTTGCTTCCAATGAATATGATTTAATCCATCACAGAATACAACTACATACAGAGCTGAAATATGCATGGCTTTGAAAAAATTTACTTGCTGCTGCTTAAATAAAATTCCTACCACCAGATCTTAATTTCTTCCCGCAGAAAACAAAGAACGGATTTTTCAGTGTTCTGTCTGTTTCCTTGCTGCTATTACCAATGCACTGGCATTAGTTTAGAAGAAGACTGTCCTACTAAGCATGACTATCCTTTTTAAAAAATAATTGCCAGGGGCAACTTATAACAGGCTCAAAGAGGGTAGAGAGGGAGATGGGGAAAGAAGAGAATTGCTTTGTTTTGATCTATTGCACTCACAGTCCCTCAAATCATCTTTGATTTATCTTCTTAGACTGCTTTCACCATCCTAAACAGCCAGAATCACAACCCAATTTCTCCTATGTCAGCAGTAATACTAAAGCTGAATCACAGCTACCACTTTTCTCTCCACTGCATTTTTTTCTTATATGTTACAATATATCTGCGGTGTAACTTCATAGGCTGTGGCAGAATAATTGTTCAAGCTGCCCAGCAGATACTGTGTGGGCTTTCCCCACAAGTGATTCCCATGTATTGGAACCATGGACATTGTAGTGTGGAGCACCTCCTGCATCCAATGGGGACGGTCCGAAAGGCACTCCAGTCTTAAAAGCTGTATTAACCTGGTCTTAAGGCTGAGATTGTATCATAGCTTAAGGGTAAAATACTACAGAAATACTATTGTTAGTCCCAGGCAGGCTATTCAAATCTAGGAAATAGATATTAAACATTATAAAATAGACTACAATGAGAAAGATATGCAAAAGCACCACAAGGCACCTAAATAACTCTTCTTGGAGTAATACTATGTGAGGACTGAACAATTCTGATTAGCCCTTTGTTCGCAGTCTCTAAATTTTTGAGTCATCTGATTTTTTTCTTAATCATGTCACTCAAGAACTGCTGCAAGCTTGTCAGTAAACATAACAGGAGAGAAATGAGGAGGAAAAATACTCTAAGTGTCTTCAGGAAGGATTAGGGCTATCCTGGAACAGCATACATGTGGGATTGCTCCATATATACAGTTTATAGTCTTATTCTCAGGAAACTGCTGAGAGATATTAGCAGGCAGGAGGGGAATTACTTCATACTCAAGCAGCTGAATAACATTTTGCAGCTTGCATTGAGGCAGTGCCCAGAGCTACAATTTATCTGTACCAGGATGACAGGCTCTGGGGTTTCTTTTCCACTATTGCATCTGTTATGTTTGTGGAAGAGCATCAGCTCCCCATATACTGAGAAATTTACAAATGCAAAAGCAGGCAAGGTTCATGTGCTCAAGATCTTGTGGCTTGAGGAAAGATTAATTTAGAAAAGTAGGTCCTTAAAACTTGTGAGCAAAGCATTAACTTAGCTGTTGGAATCACCAGTGTTAAGGGTATGTTTTTTTCATGTCCCAGAGTCAGCAAAAGCCAGGCTGAAATGGGAAACTTGAAATGGGTCCCTGATGACATGCAGGCTCTTCATCCTCTGTCCAAGTATGCCCAAACCAAAGGAGCAGGAATGCTAGCAGGGACATTGCCTGACTGACCTCATTCCCCGCTCTTCCTCCTCCCGTGCCATAGATATAAGGAAAGGTGAGCAAGACGGTGGCTATACCACTCTTTACATTTCCTGTGGTAGAAGGAGTTGCCCAGAGCTGCAGCAGAGCTTTGGAAAACCTCAACCAAGACCCTGGTGCAATCACAACAAGGGAAGAGCTCTTCCTTACCCCATGAGCTTGCATCATGGTGAATGGGAAAGGAATCTCATGCATCTGAGAACACTTCCAGTACCTAACATAGAAACTAAAAGTGTTTCACTGTAAGGTGGAGAGCTCTGTACTCCCATAAGAGGCCCTTCCTCCATTTTGGAGCTCTCCTACCATGTCCCTGGAAGCAAAGAAGCTGCTTACAGGGCTGATGAAAATAATTGTTTTCCAGAACTTTTTGAAATGCTCTTTGCAAGGATTATACTGTGTCCACACTTCAAGTTTTTGTTGTTCTTCCAGAAGGGGCAGGGAAAAACAACAACATCTTAAAGAATAAAAGAGCCATCGGTTGCAAAAGCATTTCCCACAGCTGCCTGGTTGGCACAGCACAGCCCCAGGCTGGGGTAGGGGAGCATTCTCCTTAACAGTAAAGCTTGTTTGGTTAAGGTGAAGAAGCTCTTGCCCTCCGCCAGTTGTTTCTGTCCATGTTTCTGTCCATGCTATATTTCAGCATCTTTTTCTTACGCCAGTGCAACTATTTGTTAAACCATGCCATAATGCAGTTTTAAGAAACTTCAAGAAAATGTTGTGGACTTGTGGAGGTTAATTTTGCCTCTAATGCATGGGTTTCATGTCTGGTCGAGATGAGCAGGCCCTTCAAGCAAAATAATGGCACAGTGGATGAGGCAGCGCAGGCAGGGAGAAAGGCAGGGATTTTTTTAACATCTTTGCCCTCGGAGAGCTCTCGTGTAGCTGCAGTATGAGATCCCCGCACTGCAGACTGTGCACTGCCCTGATACAGCCCTTCTGCTCGCTCCTCCATCCTTCTCTCTTGCCATTTCCCTCACTGTGGGCTGGGGAGGGCATGCTCAGATGCCATGAGCTAGCTGTCTTCCACCTATTATTTCAGGAGGTTTTATGACATCAAGGATTTATATTCACCACTCCAGTGGTCATGCTTTGGGTTTTCTGATTTTTTCCCTCAAACTCAAGTTCCCCAGGAGAGCCTTAGCTCTTCCAGACTCTCACATACAGTCTAATCCCACTGTAGATGATATCTGTCTAATGGCTTGAAAAGGAACGTCATAGGGGTGCCAGTAAAATCTTCCCTGTCACATCAACAAATCATCTAATAAAATGATGCAGGCAGGTTTGACAAGGTATTTAAAAAATCCCAAAAAAACCTCAAACAAACAAACTAAAAAAAAAATCCCAGACCTTCTTTACACTCGGGATAAGAGAGCAACAGAATCCAAAATCAGTGTATGTTTCCCTCACAGGTCTTATTTTAAAATGGGTATCTTGTCAGTTAGATTACAGATGAAGAGGATACAGAAGGATGATACCAGCTGGATTTCAGGGATGTGATAGTAGAATTCCACTACTTATTCATGATGCATTAATTTGAAAGAGGAAAGACATCTTTCTGAATGGCCCTCATGATAGTCTTGTGAGAATAAACAAGAGACAGAGTGGAGCCCATCTGTGATTTTACCAGTTACACTTTCTCAGGGCAGAGACCTTTCATTGAATTAAAATATAATCTTGAAAGACACTGTTTGACTCTTGCAGAAATCATTTCACATGTATTGAATTGGAGTTGCATATAACATCATGTCATTTTTATCAGTTACTTCACAATTGTGTATTTTGTTCCTGCATCCAAGGCAATAAAGTTCATTAATTTAATTTCATCTTATCAAGCAGCAGCCAAACAGATGTTCAGTGAAGATGAGGAGAGGAAAACAAAAAGCTTTTTCACTTTTGGGGCTCTGCTATATGTCATGGGTGCTTCTGTGGGCTCACAAATCACCGCTGATAAAATGGATGCCTACTGCCAACCAAAGCCATCAGCCCGAGAACAGGGAGCCAGAAGCTGACTGTGTGTGACAGTAGCTGGAATGAACTTTAAACCAGTTGTACGCTGTCATATAAAATCTCCATGCTGGAGTCATAACTTTTGTCATGTATTCATACATGCAGAATAGTGCTGCTACAGCAATTGTGAGAGAGGGCTGTCATAAGCAGCCCAGGGGCAGGCACACCGGACACTCAGGCTCGCAGTCCAAGCGTATTTTCACTAAACACAGAACTGTGGTGTCTTCTTACACAAGCACCAGCGATACCCTTCTAAAACAAGCTTGCTTCTTCAGTGTTTTATCAACAAATACTTAACGTGCGTTTTATGTTCATAAGAAACCAGCTATTTCTCTGTCGAAAACCCTCTGTAAGAAGAATCTCTGCCCTCATTTTACTGTCTGCAGTCTGTGCAGAGGGAGTCTTGACAGAGCACCCACAATGATTTAGATAATGCCCGATATGAATATTTTCAAGAGTGACAGTTAAGTATTTCACTTAAACTGTGTCACCCTAAAATGAGACAGCTTTTAACAATTCCAGAGATCAAAAGCATCAGCAACAGAGAAAAACAAGAAATTTTAATTCTAGGAATGAAATTCACATTAAAGAATGCTGTGCTTTCATTTCTTCATCCTAACCTAAACAAATGAGATAAATCCAGGCTATTCACTTCTCCATATTTCAAATGGGATTTATTGATACTAACAAATTTGGGGCATTAATATATGGCACGGTCCACCAGAGGTGTACCATAGGACTGTACTTATTCTCTGGCTCTGCCCTTCTATGTGAGTAAGCACGGAAATTTACAAAAAAGTTCAATTTTACTTTATTACCAGGACAGGCCAAATATCCATTCTACACAAATTTCAGGTGTCTGACCATGACAAGATGCTTCTAGAAAGATTACAACAATGCAAGTATAGACCAGTTGTTCTGCTGGAGAGGAACCACAAGAAAATTCTTAGGCCAGAGACTAACCTTAATTAAAGGCTACTGACAAGCTATCAAATCATTCATCTAAGTTGAGGGGAAGGAAAAATGTAGATTCCTTTAGCTTTTGGAGAAGCATAAAACCCACCCACATCTCAGCTTTTGGGGGATTCCCCTGTAACTAGGAATAAAGTGTGAAGTCTCTACACAGTCTGTATCTCTCAGAGCACACCACAACTCACCCGTTATGAACACTGTTTAGCAAGAAATGTCTTGACTCATCCTGGGAGTTTGGATGTCAGGCTTGTTCATTTTCAGAAATGGCATCAATATAACTTAGAAATAGCTGAGCTGGTCCAATGCCCCATGTCTTGGCAAGACACTGATACATCCAGATGGCTGCTGGAACAAGGCATGCTCAGCCAAATTCAGCAGGGGAATCTCTGCTCAACCGTAGCTGAACTGCTTTTAGTTCTCACATAAAAAAATTTGTTGGTAATATTCAATAAATATTTTTAGGGAACACTTTCACATAAACACTTCTTTTTTGATTTTTGTAAGTCTGACAGCAAGCATTTTTCTTCACCTATAACACCAGTGTCCAGCAGACCCAAAATAATGAACCAGTGCTGCATGAGTTTCTGGCCTCACTTCTCCCACGAATGGAGGAGCTGTGCCATAGCAGGTCAGAGCTGGGCATTAGGAGGCCAGACCATTTGGGGACCTCAGCAGTGACTCATTCTGGAACTCATTGTTCCCGAGTTGCCTCAGGAAGCCACTCATTCTCCCTGTGCATCACTGTTTCCAACTGGAAAGGGAGATAATGTTGTTTAGCAGTCTTCATAAAGTGGTCTGACTAATGAAGGTGGAAAAACACTCATAAACTATCATGCTGAAGACACCAAACCTAGGGAAAATACAGAGATAAACCAGATGTTATTGGTGGTCTGGCGGCTCTTGGAAAGATTTCTTATAGCGATATGATCAAATATGACAGTGAATTAAAAAGAAATAAAACAGAAACTAGTAAAATATTATGGGTGACAACAACACAAAGTAACAACAACTAGCCTGTAGGAAAAGAAAGCTGTTCGTTTGCCGATGGCTGTAAAATTAGCCAGCAAAATGCCCAAGGAAATGTTGAGCAGAATGAAGACTTGTTTGCCTTGAGTGCCTTCAGTGCATCGATTTTAATTTAGCAGCATTCACAAGAAATCACTCTTTGTTTATTTTCCCATCAATTTATTTGAACCAGTATGTCTTTAAAGTCAACCAAATGTAATAAAAAGATATTTTCCAGCATGGATTGTTGCAACAAAGAAGAGAACAGTGGAACACTTTTTCCCAAACCATTTACTAGTCTCCAGGGAGATATAATTTCCTTTCAAACTGAACTACATTTCAATTCATAGGACATTTTTATTAGCCTTTTTGGACTAAGTAATTGACTCCTTTGGAAGCTGTTCCCTCATTGTCACAATACCAATTAGTCAACGAAATATCACAAGGTAAAGTGAGAAACTGACAAGATATACATCTGTTCCCTCTCACCACTTCAAATAAAACCCTCCTTCTTTTACTCAATTGCTTAACTGATACTCACAACTACATATTCCCATATCCAAATAAGCAACAATTCATTTCTTTATGTGGAGTTGTGGAAAATTCTGCCATGTGAAAAAGTCAACAAGACATTCCCACCCTCAGTAAGTAGGAGCACGGTGTAAGGCAGGAGGAGACTCCTGTACCCAGCGTGAAGTGAACCTCTCCTGAAAGCAGATGCAGTAATTCACTCTGAGCAATGGAAGGGACAAGTGCTAACGTCAGCGTGGAACTGCAGCTCGAGAATTCAGACATCTTGCATCTTTTGGGGATGATACAGGACAGACCCCCTTGCCTTGTGTGACTAATGCAGTGCTCTGGATCATTACAGCTACTGCTGATGCACAGGAAAATAATAGATGAAGGAATTGCAGACGGAGCTCTTGAGAAGAAAGCCAGTGAGCAAGCAGACCCATCAGCTATGTACACTGAGTCTGCTCTGTGTGACTGCGACTGCACAAACCACCACCATACACAGGGGACATGGACACAGTGATGTATGTGCGCTGTGCATTTGGGGTTGGAGGTAGTTTCCTTTCATATTCTGTCTTGAAAGAACCTACTATTTCAGACACTTGAGGAGCATAGGAAAGTTTGCAGTTAATGACTGGCTGGTCATTGTGGCTTGGTTTTATATTCATTCCTCTTTTCTCAAGGAAATAGCACATGCTCAACACAAAACTAATGTAATCAATGCTATGATCTGAAAGATTAAACTGACATTTCATCATGAAGTATCAGAAAAAGTCATCTGAAAAGCTGAAAATACTCTTGGGCAGCAGAATGCCTAAACTGTGTATTACAAAAGCCAGAAAGAAGACGATACGAAACCATTACTGCAGACTGGACTGAATGATCAGTATTTGTGTGACATGATATGATATGACATATGACTGTTACAAACCGAAACCTGATTAGTAACTTCAAGTATGGTAGCTTTTTAGAGCTATGTTCAAGCAAGGAGAAAGAAGTAAAGATGCAGGCAAAGTTTCACAAAGCAAATAATTTCCTTTTAATTGAAACCATAAGGGCATAGTTTTGGATGCAGTGAATGTTTTGGAACTCTTTGCTTCATTTGAACATAAGTGATTTTAAGCTTATTATTACATGAATATATTGTACTCCATCTCTCACTTGAAAAAAAGACATGGAAAGGCAGCAGAAAAATGCATTTCCCCTCATCCCTTCCATTCTGAATGTGGTATACCAGCAACCTTTTGGCATGGCAGCATGTATTAATACTACACATCTATATGGGAATCATATACCACATTTTTATGTTATAGTGTTAGCCAATGTTTCCTTCTTGTAAAACATCCAAGGTTTCTGGTAGAAGCTTTATTACAAAAGATGCATTGTTTCCACTGAGTTATGTACTAAGAATAATCAGGCAAAATTGTGATATTAACTCTAATGGAAACAAGACATCCCTGATTATTTGCTGTTGATGAAACTTTGTGATTTAAAGAGGTAAAAAAAAAACCCTAAGATTAGCTTCAGAGAGGTAGAGAAAACTATGTTAATTCCTGTGTCTTTATTTTGCAAGCTGCTTGGTCTTAAAAATAAATCCTTAATAGAGGCAAAAGCTCTTGAAAGCTGCAGATCTTTGCCTGTTGGCCCACTGAACAGGGTAAGGGATGAGAGCTGGTGGGCAGGGCAAGGCAAGCGCTGCAATGGCATTTTGCCAGCTGGGGACATGGTAACTAGTGATCTGCAAAGCACACGCGGATCACATGAGATTTTTGTTGTTTCCATTTGCTAAATGTCATGAAAATGTGCTTAAACACTTTAAACAGTTGCCCCACATCACTTGACCATTGCTGTGGTTATATCAGGTATGTTCTGCGATCACAGATTAAATATTCTGGTCAATTTTAAATGGAAGAGCAGACAGCAGGGCTTGATCACAAAAAGAAAGGGGAAGCTCTTGCAAGCACGTGTGGTTAAATTGCAGGGGTTTTCCATTGAACCCATGGTATAAAGGTGTTGAAGGATTTCTCACCGGAGTACAGGAAAGCAACATGAACAGGGAATATGTGGTCACGCAATCACTATCTCTACAAAGCTGCCCGTTGGGGGATGCACACAGAGTGAGTGCTGCAGACAGGGCAGGGCAACGTGTCACATGGAGAGCAGGAGCACTTCTTTTTTTCCCACACAAGTCACTAAAAATGAGACTTCTAATGAAAATTCATGTAATACATATTATTACAGTGTTTGCTAGCTTACAGCAATAAAGGTACATTGCTTGTCCTCATAAAGCTCTTAGTGGGAACTCATGTGTGTGTCAGAGTCCAAAGCTCGCTGGGGAAGGAATATCGTGCTCAGAATGGCAGAAACTGCCATTTTTTGAGTACTTTGGGATGTAGAACAGTATAGGGAAGAAGTCATGCTCTCCTTCATGAAAGTTAGGTAAACATATGTACATATGAATAAAGTAGTCACATAAACTAAGATTTAACACAGATCACAGAATATGCTGAGTTGGAAGGAACCCACAAGGATCACTGAGTTCAACTCTTAGCCCTGCACAAGGAGCATCCCCAAGAATCACCGCATGTGCCTGAGAGTGTCATCCAAACGCTTCTTGAACTCTGTCAGACTTGGTGCTATGACTATATCCCTGAGGAGCCTGTTCCAGCACCCAATTGTGATTTGTAGATTTATAGAAATCCAGCTGGAGCAGCAGACCCTGCACAATTGCATTTCAGGGTCAGCTGGAAGTTGAGCATTCTTGCAGTCATGGTCCTTCTGCTGAAGGGACTTAGACTCCCTGGTCCATCATCTGTGTTGAAGACAGAGGCAGAGAAAGAGTTAAATACTGCTGCCTTGCCTCTGCCCCTGCTTCTGAGGTGACCTTCTTCCTTCCTTAAGGGGTTGATGTTATTTTTGTACTGCCTATTTGAAAAAAGCATATTTGAAAAAAGCTCTTTGTATTGTTCCCCTCACTTCCAGCAGCTTCAACTCCAGTTGGGCTTTGGCTGTATGAATTTTCTGCCTACAGTGACAAGCAGCATCTCTGTATTCTTCCCATGTCACTTGGCCTTGCTTCCACTGGGTATACACCTTCCTTTTACCTTATTTCCACGGGATGATTCCTGTTCAGTCAATCCAGCCTTTTGCCCACCTGTTTGACTTCTGACATTTGGGAATTGCCTGCTCCTGTGCCCTTAGGAGGTGGTGTTTGAAAAGGGACCAGTGCTGATGGACCTCACCTCATGGCCTGGCTTTGCGAACGAAGATTTGGGAAGGTCTCTACCCACGCTTGCTGCCAGTGCACTGATGGCTAAAGAGGCCAATGCGAGATAGGCAAGTCCAGTTGCAAAAAGCACAGCAGAAAGTCTCCATCGGTGGCTTCCAGTGCACCTTATCACCTGCTGTTTTGTCCCTCTCCTGTCACTACAGGGCTTTGCAAATGCGGGTGAATCCTTGGAGCCTGCGCAGTGAATATTATAGGTGAGACGCAGCGTGCGAGGAACTGGCCTCATCCTTTAGTCCTAAGGTTCATCTGCCAGGGCCTAGCAAGCTTGGACGGTGGCAGCGAAGTCTTCAGGATGTAGGTTTAGTTAGAGGGTCCTTCTCTTAGATGGATGGCCTTACAGGGCTAAGCGAGCTCCATCTGCCCGGGTTTGGAGTTAGAGTTGTCCTTCTCCTAGGATGGTTGCCGGGAGGCTGGTGAGCCCATCCTGCCCATGGACACACTTTGTCTGACCCTTCAGCTGAGACCTGACTAGCATGGGAGACCCTACCGGAGGCACAACCACCGCCAGCATAGCTCACAACCTCATAAGGGCACACAAGCTTCTCCCCCACAACAAGGGGGTGTCCGTGGAGAAGTGGACCCCACCACCTGCACCCAATAAGATTTTTTAAGTAGACAGTTCCTTTGTATATAAAAAAGGAAAAGGATGTTAAATAATAATTTGGATTTACCCACATCATCTGCTAAGATATTGCAAGAATTACAGCTGAGGTCTGATTCAAGAAGTTTTTCAAAAGGTTTCGATGGTGCTGTGAAGATGTGAAAATTTCATAATGATTTTTGAGGAAACTGGATTATGAAATTTGAATTTCATAATGATTTGAGGGGATACAAGAATAAAGTTTAGGTTATATTTAAGCAACATGTTTTGGTAGTGAATTTAATTTTTTTTCCTCTGTTTTGCAGTGTAACTTGCACAATTGCCTCTTACCATGTAATAATGAGTGCCTCATCAGTTAATCAGATAGTACTTGTGGCATCCACAGCATGATATGAAAATCATATAAATTATCTGAATTGTGTTAGGCTATAATTGATTATACAAAGTGTTCATTACCATAGTATACATACTTATTAATATTTTATTCTGATACTGCCTTTCCTGCAGAAAGTTTTTAAAAATAGGGTGATTTTAGAATGAAACATACATATGGGCAATAGCTAAATTATGCAGTACCGAGAGCTCTTGAGTGTGACTTTTGGATAAAATACTTTGAGATTTCTAGACTCTGTAGTGGCAGAAAAAGACTAATCTGAAACTTTAACTTGAAAAGTCTGCAGTTTTCCAGCATTAACATAATGAGCTCTGATTATGGAGAACTTCACATAGTCCCCTCACAACCGGCAGGAAAGGCAGTAGTGAGGGAGATGCCTTCCCATCCTCAGCCTGGTGCAGCAGGACTCATGCCAGGAAGCAGCCTTTGAAGAAACTCCCTTTGCAGGGAGGGAGATTATGTTGAAACCTCCATGCACAGCTTCAGTGTGACTGCTCACCAAGGACAGGACATAATTGCTGGCAAATCCCACAGCCTCTGCCCGAAGATGGAGTTATTACAAAGCCCAGCCTGATCCCCTGGTTGTCTGGGCAAGTAACAAACTGACGACAAACTCAGGGCAGCTTTGAGACAGGGGTCCCAGGATGCCAAACCAAGATGTTGGTTTCTTTGGGATGCTAATGTAAGGCAGTAAATAGCATTGCATCAGTTATTTAACCTTTCAGGCTGCAAAACCAGTGAAATGCACCTAAAGATGGACATTACCACCCGCCTATTCTAACTTGGCTAGTAAGATGGCTGAGACATCCTTCAGTCTGGGTGGGGTGCAGGCATGTTTCAGCAGAAAAACCATATGGTTTACAGTGGCTTCTCCTACACTCCCCTACCGTGCACAAACCAGGGCTGTTATGGAGAGAGAAGTGGGGCAGGCAGGACTATGCAGGCAGGAATGAACAATGCCTTAACAAGAACAAAAGCAATTTCAAATCCCACCAGTTTGTCAGATTACTTAAGACATTTGACTGAATGTCAAAAATGTTTCAATTAATAGTTTCACCACCCAGATCTTATTTCTAGGCCCTCTTTTGGGGATAAAAAAAATAATCCTGAAACTTAGTAATTAGCTGCTTTATTTTCCTCAAATATGTGTTTTTAATTCCATTGCGCAAATGTGACCCACAGCAATAGAGCTTTTAACTGGTTAACTTGAATCTAGAGAAATATCTTTCCAAGTCCAGCTAGAACAAAACCTAAAACCTCCCATTCAGATTCTGGAGTCTTCCTAATGCCCCTCTGTTGCCCAGACATTTCCACAGATGACTGCAGGCATGTCTCCCACACCTATTTTGTTCATGTCCAGCAGCTCCACAGAACCAATCACCTTTCTTCCAAATGGATTTGATCTGCAGGGTGCTGACTTAAATAAAGTATGTGATGCCCTGTGTGCCATAAAGAAGCATGACAAAGTAATTCACGTGCTGCTTACAGATTTTCCACAACCTTTTTGTGTTGTAGGGCTTATACTCCCTCATATCATTTGGAGGAACTCTCAGAATAATGATTTGGCATGTGTAACTGGTTTTTCCATTTCTGTCATTAAAGCTGCTTTCAGGGCCATGCTGAAATTGCAACAAAAGACCTTCCCACGTCGCAAATCACTGTGGTACTTGGTGTGCACTATATCAATAAAAAGATTAGCTTACTTATAGGAAAAGGATGACAAAGTCCACAATTGTCCAAGCCATGAGAAAAATGAGGTCCTGTTTCAACTAAACCAGCTAGCAACAATGTCACGTTATAACCCTCAACTCCTCAGGTATGGTACATGTCTCACAAGTGGATTTTATCCTATGTGCTGCATTAAATTAGTGCCATTAACCTTCCAGGTCAGCTCTTTGAAGTCAAGCAGGCATTTTGCTATTGATTTCTGTGGAGCCGGGATTTCATATTTATTTCCACTGACTATTTATTTCAAAGCATCAGGAAAAATTTCTGCTTAGAAGCCCAGAGAAGAAATTTGAAACAGAAGGATATGGGAAGAGGGATTTTTCCCTTGGTGCGAATGCAGCATCTCCAAGTGTCATCCCAAGTGACAGCAATCTGTGCAGACTCTGAGGCAGCCCTACAGGGACCAACAAAAGTATTTAAAATACTTTCAGAAATCAATTCTAATGGTTTTCCAGGCCTGGAGAGAGAAAGCAGCCAGCAAACAGATAACTGAAGTTGAAGACAACACAAATGGTGATGGGGAGGGCAGAAGAAGCTACACTTAAAACTGGAGCAACTTCCATATAGATTCCTATTCAAATCCAGGGGTTTAGAGTTCATCAGAACAAAAATTGAGTGAGCCAGGTAGAGGAATTTGAGCGAGAGGTATTTTATATCTTGTGTCCATTCACTGGAAAAGGAAAAGCACCAGGCTCCATGATTTTATAAGGAGAGCCAAAAGTTGATAGCAAATTTCCAAAAGGTCTGGCTTCTGCCATGAGAAAATGATATTCTGTAAAAAGAGAAACAGCTAGCAATGAGAAAAGCATCAAAAGGGGGGAAAAGATACCTGGCCAGAGGTTGGTGTGGGTGAAGTGCACACTAAGGAGCTGCTGATGCAGTTTTCCTGGAGAGCAGAATGGGAGAACCACAGCAAGCCACATGGCCATGGACATGACTACCAACACGTAAGAGTGGGCCCTGTACTGAAATGGTGCGCAGCAAGCACAGGACGAAGTGGTGGCTCTTTCCAGTAGGGAGTTTCCAGTCTAATCATATCTGAAAGACTCTACTCAGAATGCTCAGGGACTGGACTAGATGACCTTTAAAGGTGTCATCTATTCTATGATTCTGTGATCGTACTGGAGGCCAAGAAGTCCCACTGCCCCTACATGAGTCCTATCCAAGTATGTTGAACACCTGTTGCAACCAACTCACAGAATTTATACAAATTATCATTTGTGAATATAATAACGGAAAGACCTGTTTCTAGTGAGCACGAAAGAAAGCCTTACAGGATGATCAAGAGGGCTTGCATAGTCTTCTATTCCTTTTAAAGGAAAACAACTTTACAGCCCATTTTCTTTGGTATTTCCGCAGCCCCTGGGCTCATTTCTAATTTGCAACTGTGGACTTGAATTTGCTGGGAAGGATCAAAATAGAAATTCTTATTTCTCTGCACATTTCTTTTCAGGCAGCCTACAGAAAACCAAGTGCTATTCATTCTTTTAATAAGAAGGAAAAGGAACAGTATTTCAGCTGCCTGTGGGGATCCTCACTGTGCAGCAAAATGCACTGCACTGCATTCAGCCCTCAGGGTCCTTGTTTTTTGTTTAGAAATGTGAATATGATTTTTTTAAGGACCAGTACCCCATTGCAGGGACAGTTGTCAGAGGAAATCCAAGGCTCTCAGAGCAATCACACATGTTGAAGAGGAAATTGGCCTTGACCCTTTTCCTGACTGCCTGATGCAATTCAGGATCTGATTTGCTGAAGTTTCCAAGCTCTCACTTATGAACAAAGTCAATGCAAACTGTCCTTTGAACATATGGAATATACTCTGATGCCAAATGCTGAAAAATTAAGGTCCTGATATCTCAGGTAGGTGCTCCAAATTCAGTAAGTAGTCTCTCCCTAGACTCCGTGTCTTTGCTTGTCAGCTGGAAAATAGGGCTATCCTCCATCAGAAGAGTATTTTGTTCAATCCAAATCAAAACTTCTTGGGCAAGCTTATTATTTTCATTTAAGTAGGAAAGTATAGACAAATGCAGTCTTTCAAGTTCATATTTAACCTGACAAAAGGAAATAGTACCAGCTTTCCTATTTCCTTTTTTGTTGCAGAAACTATTGATTCACTTCAGAAAAAACTAGTCAACTATTCCAGGTCCTGAAAGCATATTGCAAAGAAGTAATTATGCATCATAAACATTTAATTTAATTTAATACCATGCCATGCTCTAGTAAGCACGATGGTTGGATCGAAGGTTGGACTTGATAATCTTGAAAGTCTTTTCCAACCTGGTTGATTCTATGATTCGAAGATTCTGTGATTTTTACATTGTGTTTCTTAACACCGACTTCTTCAGCAGGAAGGACCTTCCAGAAAAAGCAATAAATACAACAGTCGGACTGCATCCTTGTGACACTGGTGCAGTCCCCAGTGACAGCTGTGTGTGGTATGTGGATTCCAGCCGCCTGAGAAATCAAAGCATCTGTGGCAAGCCATTAGCCCTAGCACAGCAGAAGAAAGTGACTGGGCACGCCGTGCTTTGCAGATGTCAGATGAATGATGAAACTGAGCATTCTCTTTTAGTTTCTCAAGGGAAATGTGCTATAGCCCACTTGAGCCAGGGCTTGACCCTTTCTGCTTCAGGCTGCCTTTTCCCCATCTGTCTCCTCAAGCATCTGCTGACCACAGTCCTGCTTCCCAGGACCCCATTTCAGCATCAGTCGGCCTGATTTGCAGTCACAGCATCTCTCAAATGGGTCTCCCGTCCCCATCTCTGTTTTTCTGCCATTTTCCCTCTTGCCTGCCCGTCTTACCCTGTCCCTAACTGGTGTGTTTAAAGGTAGGGTTTAGCCCATCTCTAAAACATAACACAGAGCTGCCCCTGAGATGAATGGTGAACCTCAGGAAAAGAAAACAGGTGAAGGCAAATGGTTACAGGGGCAACAGTAAAAATGCAGGAGTGAGCATGCAGCCCATGTCCCTCCTTCTAAGGCAGAGGATCAGCACAGCACATTGCAGGAGAGCCACGTCCTGCAAAAGTCCAGTTTGGCTGTAGTCCAAGGACACATTGTAGCAGCTTTACCCACAGCAGGAGGAGAACAACCGAATAAACTAATTGCTGTATGTCATTGCTATCCTTTCCTGAATCCTTTCATTGTCCCTTGGGACACGTACAAGGTTTTTAGTTCTCTCTACGCTCTGCTGCCCACCTGGACCCTGTGGCCTGTCCTGCTCATGCTCAACACCAGGACAGGTTTGTCCCTCCCCTGAATCATGGCTGTCTCAGTAGCAGTCACATTGCAATGAATTACATTCTTGCTTTTGGGGGCTTTCCTGCCCCAGGAAGCAGCACTGGTGGGCTGGATGGTGGGATGGCGTAGGCGGGGAAGCCAGAGGCAGGGGCCAGCCATGAGGAGGACGCAGAGGTCTGGGAGGGCCAGGTACCACTGCAGGGCTGCAGTTCATCCCACCAAGCCAGACACAGCACAGGGGCACTGAACTCTCAGGCAAAAAGTTACTGTAGTTTGTTTGCTTATTTTTTGAAGAAGCAAAGAAATACAATTTTTTCCGTGACTCTCTTGCTAAGGCAACTGGGTTGGTTTTGAAGAGGCAATTCTTTTGGAGACAACAAGCCAGCTTGGGGCAGGCACCAGCAGGGAAAATTTCTGCACGAACAGTTAAAATTATAAGCATGAAAACCAGCCCTGTAATTAGGACTGGAAGACGTCTTAATAGGCAAGTGCCTGCAACACCCACCTGCCAGCCAGGCCCCACGAGGTTTGCCATCAGCCCAGCTCTTACTGTTGTTTGATTTGGGCTATTATTTCCCCCTTCCCTCATGCCTGCCTTCTTAGGGGCTTTTTAAGTGAGAATGTCTATAGCTCTTTAAGAAAGTCAAGTAAATACTGTCAATCAGTTTTCCTGCCCAGCTATCTAGTGACATTTTTGTGGAATCCCATTAGTTTTCCATTTAGATATAAAGTTCCTGTTCTGTACAGGAGTGTTATATACTGATGCTATTTTGCTCCTAAGTTAGCGACGTTTTCTGTGTTGGCAGTGTGTGAGCGTGCACACTTTGGCAGAGTTTAATGCATACAGTGATGAGCACACTGTAAATACCTAGACAAATTAATAATGTAGCACCGAAGAAGAACACAAGTCAGTTAATATTAATGCTAATATCAAAAGTGTCTAGAGTAGCAGACAAGATAATTTTTCTCTTTGTCAAGAATAAAGGCAAATCAGCAAGGGCCATGTATAAATTACATAGGTTGGCTTTAGAAACACTAAATAATCTGAAAATAAGCCATTCTAGTTCCTCTTCTTAAAAGAAATAATCAATGCTAGTTCTCTCTCTCTCTCTCTCTCTGATTTAATAAACAAACTAAAGCTATGCCCTTAAACCAGGGCTGCCAATTTGTGTTGACAGACCTTGATGAATATAATTATAGAGCACCTAACCCAAGCAGCAGTTGAGGGGGAGAAGGTAAAATGAAAACCTAATATTGGAGAGAATTGATCAGCCCACTTTCCTTTTCTCTCTGGAGCCTGCTCAAAGCTCATTTATTGGAAAGACTGATGGCAGCACGGAGACTGTGGGACTAGTCCGGGCTTGCTGTGCAATGCACTTAAATGATTAGGGAATATTGGACACCTTCAGTGGAGTCGGCTGTTTGTCCTCCAGTCTGGGAGCTGCGCGGCACTGCCTGCCAGTCGCGCGGCAGGGCAGCGGCTGAGTGCTGCTGATGGGGCAGGAGCCCTCCCAGATCGATGGCCCCGCTGCTCCGCTGCCGTGGCTAAGAGCAGAAGAGACTAGTTGGTGCATATGTGATGACTAGAATTTAATTATATATCAGATTGATTTTCAATTACAACTTCAAGGTACTGTTTGCCAGGATTTCAAGTTCATGAGAAAGGCCCTGCGTCTCCTTTCTGAATTCTTTTCTCCCTGTACTCCTGTGCTATGTGGAAAATTTTACAGACTCTCTACCTTCAGCTCTCTGTCAGGGGATAAACAGCTTCAAAGTTTCCACCAATAATGAGAAGATCAGCTTAATCTGAGACTGAACCCGTTCAGAGCTGAAAGAGAAACTTTAAAGTTATGGAATAAAATTAAAAGGTCAAGTTATAATGGTGATTTTTTTTCTTTAATGTAAGTTTCCCAGTGCTGAGTTAAGAAGCAGAATCTACCTTCAAACTGAGGTTTTGGGGTTTGGGGTTTTTTTTTCTATTTTGGACATAGAACCAAAGGGATCTGAATTTAATCCAGTCTGTAGAAATGGGAATGTGTGAGTAATAAAATATTCTCCTTTATAAACCCCTTTGAACCTAGTCCTGAATGAAACTGGAAATATTATGCATAGGAAAGCAACCAACTAGATCAGAGACAAAAGGTTTTCATGAAACCCTCCTAGATCAGTTTTATTTCTTTTATGAGTGTTCTTATGTCTGTTACCATCAGAGAGTTACTAAGACTTTCCTCAAAATGCAAGCATTATGTGAACTGTGCACTGTGTGAGCTGCAGGGAAAAGTGAATCGGATTTTGGGGGTGGGGGGAAATACATATTAGTTAAATTTCAATGCTGAGTCTAATCTGCTTAGTCCAAAATGCAGAGACAAAATTTGCCAGTAGACTGACATGGAAGAATTTTTAAATTACACATAGCAGAAATCTTCAGGGGGAGGAGAAAAAAAAATTGCAAAATTTTCAGTGGACCTAAAAATTGATTTGGAGGGGACAGAAAAACAAAACCCCTAGCAAGTGAATCAAGTGCAGGAAAACAGAAGAAATCAAAGGGTTATATTTGCTAGGACTGGAAATGCCTTTCCTCAT
This sequence comes from Grallaria varia, assembly GCA_013396735.1. Taxonomy (NCBI): domain Eukaryota; kingdom Metazoa; phylum Chordata; class Aves; order Passeriformes; family Formicariidae; genus Grallaria; species Grallaria varia. Next base: position 206,304 of record VWZG01003588.1, read on the forward strand.
GCTGTGGGCAAAAGCGTGTGATGCAGCTGTCTCCATATATGCCACTGGCTCTTCCAGTGATGGTGCGTGAGCTCCATCAGGCAGCCATGACATTGAGTACCACTGATAGGAGAGCAGCAATGGGGGCTGCCCCAAGGGCTGCAGGAGAGGCAGCAGCCCCCCTGCCTGCAAGCACAGCCACAGGCCAACAGCCCTCTTGGCCACCTGTCCTGTCTGCCCCATGCATGCACAGCAATACACCCCTCTTCACATATAAATAGATATATGTTATATACACTGATACATTAATCCTGTGTTCTGTAGCAAAGGCTCTGATTTTCATGAAATAAAATTTTAACTTGCTATTTCCAGGAAGCTGTACTGGAGCAGAGAAATGACTAACAGTAAGTGAAGGTGAAGCCATTCTTTAATAAACCTGGAAACTGCTAAATATATGAATTGTCTCTATACATTTGAATAGCCGTTTGCTGTAATGTATTCTTATTTAGGTTTTCTTCATTTTCTTTCTTCAATTTTTCTTAATTTTCTTCATTTTCTGAAAAACTTTCATAGAAAACTTGACAAAGTGTCAATAAAATCCAGCTTGTTCGTCTCCCTAGTCACAACCTGGCAGTTTTCCTGAGACATTCTATCTACAACACAGGTATGGTTCTTTTGACTGTTTTGAACCTGCTACCAGATTTCTTTCATGTTCTCATAATAACAATAATTTTATTTACTATAACTCCTCTGTTAACCTTGTTTAATTCTAAGTGAATTGCTCTCATTTTCAAACTTTTAATTACCCTCCTTTCCCTTCCACCCACGTTTTCTAGTTCTATCCCTTTTGTTCACTAGAAGAACAGGTTTGCACATGATGTTCATGATCCAGGCACACCTTTTATTTATGTTGAAAATTCCTGGTTTTCTCTGCTCCCTTACTAATTATTTCTTATGTTCTACTTACTTCTTAAGATTGCTCCCATATATGACGCTTATGTTTAAATAAAACTACTTACTGAAACTAACTTTCCTAAGGATTCTAGAATAGCAGGATATCTCAGGTTGGATTTTTGGAGGTCCTCAAAGCTGACAACCTCCTCAAAGCCGACAACCTCCTCAAAGCCCGGATTTACTGGAGGACTTCCAAAGCCATCTCTTCTTGAGGCTAGACAGACCCCAATTTCCAGCCTCTCCTTGCTGGGCAAGCACTCCAGTTGCCACCATCTTCTGCTGGACTCACAGTTATCAAAGTCTTTCTTATGCTAGGGTCCCAAAACTGGATTCAGTGTTCCAGGTGTGGAACTAATAAGTACTAATAAGTACAGGGGAAGCCTCACTTTCTTCAGTCTGCTGCCTGCACTGCACTAGCTACATATACAGTTATTTATACAAGCCAGCCTCCTGTGCAAGTCTTTTCACCTGTTGTGGTTGCAGAGTTCAACTCTCTCTTTGCCACCCAGTCACTCAGGACTGTGAGATCTCTCTGCACCTCATCAGTCAAATTTGCTTCTCTAAGATGATCCCATCAGTGAACATTGTTGTCTCAGTCTCAGCCCATTTCTCCAGACTCTCCCAAATATATTTGAATTCAAGTACTATGACAGCCCAATGACTGAATCTATCCTGTTTCAATGGTTCGCAATAAAAGCAGCTGTACCTTCATCTAGGAAGCATGATTAACCTCAGCCTTTCAAAACCTTAACATCCTTCAAAACATTTACCATGTTCTCCCTCCGTACTCTGTGTTTTAAAGTGGGCCCAGCCAGCACACAGAGCTTGCCTCTGCAGTCAGCCCCATTGCCACCATGGAGAAGCTTACAATGGCCAGCATTATAGCTCGCGGTAGATGCACAAGGGGTCTGCAGCACTAAACCTTTGGGGGTTGAGTTACAGCAGTGACACACAGCACCTGAGCGGGGGAGGCATGAATAATAAGAACATCTTGTCTGTGTCTGGGCTTTTGAACACCACCAGATCAGGTACGCCAAGTTCACCTAATCAACAGGGTGCATCTCTAGAGCCAACACATGTGGCTGTAACAGATACTGGCCCTTTTTGTGAAGGTGAGAAAAATTCTCAATAGGTAGGACTCAAATGCACTGAAGCTGGTTGGGTTGTCACCACCACTGTTTCAGAAGCCTCTGTTATCTCTTTTGCTTCTGTTTCTCAGATTTCCCTTGAAAGCTCAATTGTGTCTTTGACATGGGGATGCTGGAATGAAAATGTAAATGTCCCATGTTTAGAGGCAGAGGTCACTCGAATACTCTTAGGAGATATGTGAGAAAAAAGCAAAATATGAATTAACTTTACTGTGAGACTCAAAGCACTTCATGAGTTGGTTTTTGTTCTTCTCCTGATGAGCAGACTCCCCCTTTTACCCAGGATTTCCTGACATCAAGCAATCAGGGTGTGAGAAGGGCACAGCACAGGGACTGCAGTATCAGGACGGCAGACTCCCTCCCAAGGGAGAGTCCCATTCAGTGTTACAATGCTCATTAGAAAATTTTCTCAGACAGTCATAAATCAAAGATTAAGAGAAAGGATTTTCACAGAGAAACAAACCCTTGATAGAGTAGGCAGCAGGCTGTTTTTTAACCTCATCACCTATAGGCTCAGGACACATCCTGAGTGCTGCAGGTATTTAGAACTCCAAAAGAGAGCAGTTCTACAGTACCAGCCCCACAAAGGTATGAGGAGAACAAAGTTTAATCTCAAGGATCAAAAGGAATTAGGGACGGATCAAAATCAAAATTGTGTGTAAATCCCCATGGACTGGTACCTGTTTGCTGCAGAGAGTCTGCTGGGATGTAAAATGTTCAGATTGCCTTTTTCTTCATAAGGCCATGCTTGGGAAGCTGCCTGCATTTTGGAAACAGGGTCCCAGATGCCACAACTTTTCATAACTGTCTTTTCTTCAATGTCCTACAGCACATTGTCAACAACCATGTCTGCCGAGCCTTGTGTTCAGTGCAGTAAAACAAAGTGTGTTTGAGAAGGCCTTCTGTTTGCCTCTGAGAGGGCACTATAGCTTTTTTGATAAGTAGAGAAATGGAGAATGGATTTTGAGATTCATGTTCAAAAAGCTGAGAAGTGAAGAAGCGAAAGTAGCTGTAAAGAGCTGTGTCAGATCAGGAAATAGACATGGGGCAGAAGGACTGGAAAAAATGCTGGTGTCAGAGGGTTCAAAAGATGAAGCAATCCTAAGATTTTGAAAATTAGGGGCAACTTGGGTACTGGGAGGGGAAACCACCGAACAGGAGTAAAATGTTCTGTTTCCAGCAGGCAGCACTCAGCAGGCCAACCTCTCTCCTCTTTGAGATACAAGCTGCTAGGTGAACAGGAAAGCAAGAAGGCTTCTCCATCATCTGTTTTCTGAGCCTTTCTATTTTAATATATTACTTTTTCTTACTTCAGGAGGCTCAAAGTCAGGAAACAAGAGCCCACATGCAGCTCAATTGCATAGTGGATGTGCTGCCATCATGGCTGGACAGGAGAAGCCTGAAAGCCTGACATGAGTGCCCTGAGTAAAGCAAACAAAATGACCCTTTCTGTTTTAAAGAAGTCCTGTGCTGTTTCAGCCTGAGTCATGATTTTCTTGTGAAAGGCTGAATGATTTGGTAAGAAGACAGTCATACTGTCTAGCACTGAGCATCCAATGGCCCTTGGAGACACTGCTCCTCTTTCGACTGTATAGGGAAGTTTGGCTGCTCACAGTGCCCTGAATCATCCTGTAATTAAGTGTCTGCAACGGGGATTGCAAAAATGCATTTGATGTTGGAATATTTTTCTCTGACAAAGCTGGAACAAGTATGGATCTGAGGAGCCTCTGTGCTTTAAGAAATTCACCATTTCCCAATGCACTGCTATAAATGAAGACCATTGGCAAAGGCAGTGGGCATTACTTTAAGCCAACAGGTAGCAGGTATGTGCCCAAATGAAGTGCAACATCCCAGCAAGCACTTTCATGCATCTGTGTTCTGGCTTGCTTCATATTAAAATTGCTCTAACTCCCAAACCTCAGTTAACACCACTGTCAGGTACATGTCAGGCTTAAAGACTGAAGATTGGCAGAGATGTCCCATGAGCCAACTTTGGCAATTTCCTTTTGTAATCCTGTTTTGCCAAAAGCCTGTTGCCCAAGATCTTTGTAACTAAGTGTTTTCAGGAAAAAAAATAAAATATTGAAAACAGCTCAAATTCTCATATCCCACAGGCTCAAATTCAGAGGGCAAACGTATCATCACAGTTTAGTGACATGGCAAGTTTTGAGGCAAGACTTAAGACCACTTTTGTAACTGACCATTTTTGTATCTCCATTTTATGTGTGGGGTGCAAAGAAGCACCATTTCTTGCACAAAAGTTGTGTCAGAGCTGGGAGTTGTATCCAGGCTTTTCCAGGCCCAAAGCAGACTTTTCTATACTTCTGTCATGCACATGGGAAATTTTTGATTTCAGGAGGCAGTTACTTTTTAAAAATTACTTGGGGAAGCAGGAAGGACCGTGGCTTTTTGGTCTTGTGGGTCAGTTCATCCTGAAGATACACACCTACAGCTAGGGAACAGCAATAGATACCCAGGTTCAAGTCCTACCCTGAGGAAGTGACACCAGAAACTTCATCAAAAATTACTGTGATCTGGTGGTGGCTGAAAGTTGCAAGGAAGGAAGATACAAGAACTAGAAGAAGAGATTGAATAGTGCAGCTGGATCCAATCCTGGAGAGCAGCTTCCATGGCAGGCTGAGAAGCTTTTTGCTTCCAGAGAAGAGCTGATAAAATCAACATTAGATATTTGAAAAGTTTAAGATCCACCATAATGGCAAAATGTATTTTTTATTGTTTGATATTGTTCTTTACACTGATTTATGATGAGTTACCAAAATGAGTCCAAAATGAGACTGTTTACTTTTCATGCAAAGGCAAACTCCTTACAATAAATGCAGTGTTTTCTTAAAGCTAAGTTTCAGCCATTAACCTGAAGGAAATCATCACTGTGAACCAAATGAATCCTCTGCCTACAAGTTTCAATAATCTTTTTTCCCATGGGTAAAAAAAAAACCCAAGACTTGAAAAAGTTATTTTAAGAAACAAATGCAAAGTGAGGTTTTTTTACAACAGAGACGTGGACATTCATGGTTCCCTTCTGGGTGAACTTTTCTGTTTCTTGCCTTAACATTTATATTTTTATTTTTAGTAAAAACCAGCAAGGTAAATAGGAGCACTGAGACAATCAAGGAGAAGAGCTGGAAATCTGAAAAGTCATCTGAAATGACCAAACACCAGCCATAATTAATCTGCCACATTCTGGAATCCGGTATGAACACCAGCCTCTGGCACAAAGTGGGCTGGTTTTGTGGGGGAGAACAGAGTGGTTGCAGATGAGTAAACTCCACCAGAGTGCACACCCCGGAAACATAATGAAGAAGTGAGCCGTGTGCATTAGGGTGTAAGAGCCATCTCTGTGCTTTGGAGCATTTGTGTCACAGAAAAGAAAAAAAAGTAGACGCATTGTTTATAGCAAAGCATCTTGGTTTTGTTGGTCTGTGTTAACAACGACTGACTGGTTCTACTCTGGCGGACTCTGGTCCATTTGAGCTACTTTTTGTACACAAAGTGGCTTTGGGGAACAAGCGAACTGGGGAGGGAAGTATCCTCTAATCTTTGTTACCCTGTGTGTCTTGCAGATATTGAACACTTGCAATGCCCCATTTTGTAGCTATTTCCAGCCATGTCTATAATGATTGCTCTCCTCATCCACAACCCCCCTCCAGAGGCTACCTGATCATTAGTGCCCCCACCTCTAGGACAACTGGATGGAGATATTTGCATTTAAAACTGGAAAGATTTTTATGGAGAGCAGCTCTAATATTTGTGGGGAATTTCTGTGAAAATCCTTCCTTTTCCACAGAAAATTTATGTGTGAATTTTTAAAATAAAAACCAAATATTTGAAAACTCTCCCTTTCCCTAACAGGATATGTCACCTTCCCAAACTTCCTTGCACTGGGGAGCTCCAGTCAGATTTCATTCCTCATAATATATGCTGGACAGGTTTCCCTGTGATTCAGAATCATCTTTACTAAAGGAACTTTCTGCACACCCTTCACACTCCTTTTTTCAAAACAAGTCCTGGTCTAGACTCACACCCACTGTGGAACCACAGAGGCACAGAAAAAAAAACCAACACCAAAACACCAAAACATCACCTAATTAATTTTCTCTGGCTCTCTGACTCCCTCCTGTACTTTCTCTTCCAAAACAGAAGGAGAGAATCCCACAGCATGTAGCTTTCCCTCTTCTCCGCTGAGGTCAGGCAATAAAGCAGCCCGAAGCAGTGTGTATTTCACACATCCTGATGCACGGTGTAGTACCCTGCTGCAGGGTGAGCCTCCACAGTTCCTGCACCCTTACCTTTCCTCGGTGCCCAAGCAGGACAAGCAGGACCCATCGCTGTCGAGAGTCTGAAACAGGTATCAGCTCCACAAAGGGGAAACTCAATCACATCACTTACGCAGCTTCTCTTCCCGCTGCAGCATCAGGAAGGCTCCTGGTAGGAGACCTCCCAGGCAGCTCTGTGTCACACATAGATCTTTCCTGTGCTGATTTACCCTGTCCTCTTCAGACAATGTGAGAGGGGGTGCTGCTGACATTGCTGCTCTAAGGCATCCCAGATCCTAGGTTTTGTGGATCTCTAAAATATAAGAACTGAATTTATATTTTTAAAGCTCAATGCATCCTGCATTCAAGGACACAGAAAAGATTTGTCTATAGAAAGAATGGAGAGTTAAAAACATAAAGGCTAATAGTAAGAGCTGAGTATTATTTCTGTAAGCGTTTTTTTACCTAGGCTCAATCTGACTAATTTAAACAGAGGGATGTGAGCAAGTGTCTCTCCTGAAAGTGATTATGCCTTTATTTATTGCTGCTGCATTACTAGGGTGGGAGGCAAAGGTGGGTTTAGGGGGATTACCCATCAGTTGCCTGCTCTTGGGCTGTCATTTCTGCTCAGTGTCAGAGGTGGCTGCTTGGGCTGCAGGACCACAGGTACCTGTCCTGGAGAGCAGCCTGGAGGCACCTCACCATCACCCACCACAGCGCTCTGTCCTCTTTACTGTCAGAAATGACCCTTCTTGCTCTGCACTTACCATTAGTCACTCAAGGAACTTTGACAGGGCCCAGGCTTACTCCAAAAGAGATAAAAGTGAAAAGGTCACACCTCCGGGTCAAAGGCTAAAAGGCAGATAAAACACTCTGCCTGCAGAAGCAAAATCCAAAGGAAATCAAATCAGCTCCCAAGAAAGGAGAGCTTGTAGACTGAACTCCAGTAGGAGGACACAATTGCCCTTCTTTTAGCAACTCTCCCTGCCTTTTTTTTTTCCATCGTGGGTTAACAAAATATATTTAAGCACAAAACAAAATAAACTCAAATGAAAGACCCAGCCTGCCTCCTCTCCAATGGCTGATTTAATGGAGATTTTTGCTCTGCAGGGTCATCTTTTCATCTCTTGCTGAGGGCAAAGGAAAAAATATTTTTAAACACAGGAAAGACAAAATTTGGTATTAAATGTCTTCCTTTAACCAAACAGGGGCACAGCTACTCTTCTGACTGGTGACTTGAAGAGGACTTGGAACAATTAATCAGAACATGTCAGCTTTCAGTTAGGTGGGTAAAGAATGGAATCGTGGTAAGTTGTGGGAGGGAAGGATAAACCATGAAAAGCAAAACCACAGATAATACAAAACACATGTAAATAAGGATCTAAGGAACCTCTGTAGTGTATGTAGCAAGAAACTATTAACATTTCTGTAAGCAGTAGAGGCAGCTTTGAGGCATCCCAGCCAGAGTGAGCCATACGCAAGTGAACTTTTACATACTAACCTACAGGCTGCGAGAGATATTTTGCTCAGATCCCTTTGGATATGAACAGAAGAAAACAAATGTTTAGCTCACTTCTCTCAGTGGGATCAGAGCAACAAGGGTGGCTGAGGTTCACGTGTGTGCTTGTGACGTGAGATCCTGTGGCAGCTCTACAGAGATGAGCGCACTCACATAGGACCTACAAATCTGCATTTGCACAGATACTTCTAACATCATTAGGAGATCAAACTTTTGCAGTTTCCCTTAGTTTAGTTCATATTTCTGCAGTGTGCCACTACAAGCAGATAATTTAAAAGGCATTGTATGAGAGTTGGATGTTTTCTTGTGTTTACTGCTAGTGCCCAGCTTCATGTTACCTGTTCCTCTTCCGTTTTGTGCTCATGGGTGCAGGCCTCCCTTCTGATGAAAACTGCAAAGGTTTTCCCATTGACTTTGCTTCATTACCAGAACTTCTCCCCTACTTCAGTTTTTCATTCTGTGGAGTTTTAAGCCTTCAAACTTCCTAATGTTAGACCAACACAAGGAAGGATTAGGGAAAACCAGTTTTCAGTTTAACCAGAACAACTGTTGAGCCGTTAGTAACTCATGAGTGTTTATGAGGCCCCAGCACACCATGGAAAGGCTGACATGCTACATTATGCAGAAATGGGAAATTTGCAGAATGACCAACCAGTTTAACCTTGGCAAGATATTTGAACACAGTATTAAGCAACTGTCTCATAGAAAATAAGAATAACTCTGATAAAAAAAACTGGTTAACTTGGATTTGTGAAGAGCTAAGAATGTCAAACCACAGTCTCTTCCACCAAGACAGAAAATGTTTCCCTGCCTGGAAAAGGACCCATGGATGCAATTTTGAGTTTAAAGACGTGTTTTCTGACCTTTTCCTTACTAAAGATATGTTTTAAACAAAAGTTCTCCAAAATGGGTGCCCAATTGGCTGAAAAACACAACCAAGTAATAGCACTGAGGACATGGGTATTGGACTAGGAAGATACACCTACCAGAGCACTGCAGCTGTCCCCTGGGCTTTCACAGAACCTGCTTTTCCTTCTAACCTGACCGAGCGTGCCATTCACAGCTGCATCTCCGAGCAAGAAATTAATAAAACCACATTAGCCATCTCTGTTCCCTCCAGGTCTAAAGTTTGAGGCAATGAATCACACTCCTGGCTTTTAAGTTATTTTCTATGCATCCGCGCTGCGTTTCAGAGCAGAGCTTCCAGGTGCCCAGCCTCCAGCTGAGCATTTCAAAACACACAGGTAGCCCTTAGGGTAGATACTGCCAGGCTGTGGAGAGCATACCTATGTTTCTCTGAATTTCTGTGACAGAGAAATTTGTTCTAGGTCATAAGGAAGACTGTGAAAGAGTAGGATGTAAACCTAGGTCTCTCAAATCACAGGCTATTCCCCAGCTATGGGACTTGGAGTGAAAAAATATATGATTTTTAAAAAAATTTTTATAAGAAGAAAAAGCAAAAGAATCCAAAGAAAAACAGAGCTGCTTCTTAAAACATATTTTGCTGCTAACTTCATTGTTTGAAGTTCTAAAAGAAGTTTTATTTTTAGGTGGTGAAGCATTCAATCATACCTTTAACACATCTAGCAGTAGCTAGCCAATAGATCTGTACAGTAAAAAACTGGATATGAGTTTTGTCTCACAATGATCAAAATCAGAATCACAGGTAGAACTTCAAGTCTAGTGTCTGATAACACATTGTGTAAATCATTACATTAAACAATAAGCCCTCTGGGATTCATTTTCAGGATACAGCTGATCATTAAACCTCTTTTAAGGTTATTCTGAAGTTAAATCAATACTTAGCTCAGCTCTGCTGCTGTTCTTCAATGAATGCATCCATGACACAACCCTTTTCTTAAGCAAGGGGAATCCTCATTTTGGTTTTAACTAAAAACTCTTCAATCCAATTTTTGGAACATTGGACTGTTCCAGGAAAGTTCCTGAAATGAGTTCAGCAAACAGTTGCTCAACTCCCTCCTTCCCTCCCCTTTAATCTCGGGTGCTGACCTGGCCATTCATTCCATGTTTGCAGTGGTGAGCTCTGCAAACGGAGTCTCCATGGTAGCTCTAATCCTTGAATAGGGCTGGCTCCATCGGTGCTCGCTTAGGACAGGCTTTGTCCTCCCCATGTCCTGTCGCTGGCAGAATCAGAAGACAGAAAACAAGCGCCTTCAGTAAACATGACCTAATGAGATCCCCGACTTTGTGACGGGGCCCTGGAAAGGGAACGTGTGGGGATGTCTGCCTCTTCTGGGATTTTCCACTGTGGTTTCCCAGCAGTTTCCTGCCTGTTTTTAGAGACTGTCTCATTGAAACTGCATTCTTAGTCACTTTTTCATTCTTCTTTTCTTTTTTAGATACAGATATAACTGAATGAATATGGCAAAACCATGATCTGGCTTAGTGGGAACTGTGTCCAATGCTCTCTTCTGCAGGTGCCAGATTATCTTCTCCCCAGCAATGTGACTGTCCAGCCTCTTGATCACTGACCCTGTGGCATCAAGTGGTTTTCCTCTGAGGGGATGGTGTGGGGCTCCTGCCATGCCCAGGGCAGGGCCCTGCGCTTTCAGCCTCTTGTGTAAATGAATAAAAATTAAACTCTACACGCTCCTCCAATAGCACATAATTTCTTTCATTTTATGCTGAATAATCACAGTCAATTCATCTGGGCATTAACATGATTGCCTGTGAAACTCTCTAGGAGGATGACAGCCAAACATTTGCAGAAGAATAGGCTTTTCAAGCTGCTAAGGCATTAGGAGAAAATGATACCGTATAAAAATATGCCTGAAATACACTGAAGCAGGCAAGCTATGTATTTTAACTATGTATTCTACACATTCTTTAAACTTTTACCAAGGTCACCCAGGCATTTTTCCTTTACTCCAGGGTATAAAAGTCTTGCTATCCATCTTCTTTTAACTTGTTACGTGAGGCACAACACCAAAGGTAAACGTGCTGGGCACCAGGTACTTGCATCTGCCCTTTGTGCACTGTCAGTCACTTCCGCAGTGCTGGATGGGCCACAGCCCCTTATTTAAGGTCTGATTTCAACTGTTTGCTCTCACGTAACGCAGAACAGTTGTCACAGAAAATGCTGATCATTATCTCCTCATAGTGCAAATACATTTCAGAGAATACAGACGGCTCAGTCCTGTAGCCCTTATTTTGGGAAAACTCCCACCGCCTCCACAGAGTTGATGTTTTACCCACAATTAGCAGCTACAGCCCATGTATTTATAGGAATTCCTCTGAAATCGAAAACACAGGCAGACTAAAGGGATATAAAAGAAAGAGAAAGGAAGTGACTTTGGCCGGGTTGGACAGCTAAAGGACCCCTGGCCCAACGCCCTGTCAATTACCTTAATCCCAACCCAAGGAGGAATGATACTAAACACTCCACAAAAATGCTTCCAAACATTGCCCCAGGAAAAAGGAAAGCATTAACCCTGCCTTCCCAGGCATGGCTTCGGTAAGGGACATCTTGCATTTTACACATGAACATAAAAGACATACCCTCCAGTGAAAACTTGCACAACCTCTCAGAGTGAACAGAATTAATCGTAGGGAATAATTACAGTTTTAAACAAGAATATTTATGACATTACATAAACACCATTAAAACAAAGTGAAAGGCAATAATTTTTAGAAAGAAGAAAGGAGGAAGTGAGGCAGGGGGGATGAAAACCAATCAAAGTTTATAGTTGAAAAGATAAAAGTTCCTGTGTGTCAACCATCTTGGAAATTGTTGCTTCAGCCATTTCTTGTGCCTTGTTTACTTCCCTTAATAAAACAGGGAAAGAATTTTCTTTATAAAGTTAGGCAATACTTGGAACTCAAAGCAGTTTTCTTAAAAAGGATCTTTCAAAAGCAAGAAGAAATGTGGAAAATTTCTTTCCAAAATGTTTTAACTTTTCAAGAAAAAAATGTTTCAAGTCATTATCATCTCAGCAATCCTCTTTTCTTTCTCCCTCCCTTTTTCCCTTTTTTCCCTTTTTCCCGAGGCAGGGAAGGATGAAGGGAAGAGGGAGTTTTTCTCTCTTGTTGCTTAATGAAAAAAAAAAACACAACTGTATTTTTAAATCAAAGAAAAATTGAAAGAATTGCAAAGAAAAGCATTTGGAGATTTTCTTTTGCACCATGCTAGTAACATTTTTCTAACCAATTCTAGTTATTTAGAGCTGGGTGAAATCTTCTTATGTCTTCCACACTACAGATTTTACTCTGAAAATTTTGGAGCTTGAAAATTGCCCAGTCAATTACTTGGGCAGCTTCAGTTGGGGCTGAGCCTGCAAGGCCTGTATTGTTCCCCAGGAGACTGAGAGCTCTAGTGTCTGGCAGTAACTCCGGGGACTTTTGCCACCCCAGAAACGGCCTGGCAGGTCCTCTTCAGGAGAGATGCTCTTAGACTCCTTTGGGTTAGGGTTAGACATTGCTGGTGATGGCAGTGCCTACATGTACCACGGGCACATGGAAAAGGTTTAGAATTGCTCTCTGAAAAGAAATCTTTGTGGTCAAAATATTGTTTCCTCCATGTTTTATTCCAACTTGGACATATTCCAGCATCAAGAAAAGGATGGTAATTGACAGCACTCAGAGCCATAAGAAAAACATTTCTTTCCTTTAACATTCCCTCTTCCAAGAGTTGGCTTCTGGGAATTGCACACCAACCTTCTCCTGTGGGGACCACTGGCCCAAAAAATGGACATGAGGCTTTTGCAACCCAGGTGAGAAGCAGGGGACATCAGTGGGCCAAGTGGGTGGCTGTGATGAGGAGATGTCTGTGTATGTTTCATGGACTGAAATTCAAGGTGAGGGAGCTGCTGGATGTATTACCTGCATTTGAAAGTTGGGTGCATCCTTGCAGGGACAGCAAAAAAGTCTGGAAATGGAGTACTGTGGCTTAATAGTTGTACCTCCCCCAGGACAAGCATAAAAATGTGCTCTGCTGGCTGCAAGCTGTGGGATCAATATCAAGTCTGTGATTTGTACACAACTACTGCAATCCAATTGATACACATGGACAGCAGATATGCTTTTGCAAATCAGCTGCGATTACCAGGATCCGTCACAGGACTCAATAAACAATGTCTGGCTTTGGGGCCGCAGAACACACACACGGCTACACAAACCTCCCAAACAATTTTCCACTCTGCCACCCAGGCTCCATCAGCCAAAAGATTGTAAAAGAGCATGCGACAACACAAACAGCTTGGGTTTAGCCAAAAACCCAAAGTACAAAAAATCTTTTAGCCCAGCACAATCCGTATCCAATTCCCTGCCTGCATAGAAAAACATTTCCCTTTCCAGGTTTATTCTTCAGGACCCTTAGAAAAAAGAAGAGATCCTCTTCCTCCCTTTACCCAGGCACACTCCATCCTTCCGTCCGTCTCCTCAGAACTGAAAGCACTGGGTTCTTGTGGCCAAGTGTGGACAGTCAGATGGGAAATCACACATTGCACCTTCCTTCTCCATTTTCCCTGGTGCCGGGCACTTCCCCACTACCCTGATTTACTCATCGAGGTGTTGAGGATAGTTTGCTCTGCTAACTTCAGGAGTCAGGCAGCATTTCCTGAACCAGAATGATGGTTTAAGTAAGGTCCTTTCACTGACCTCCCCATGACACCGTGCTCATGAATAACCAGGTCTGTCGCTTCCCCTCCTGCTTAATTTTCTCTAAGGAAATCTTCTGTTAAGGGGCAACAGTTTTCCATTTCAGTGTACAGCACTACCCAGCTGCTTGTTATTTCACTTGGCTGAGCCTGACAAGCTAATGGTATGTTTGATTTGCACTACCAGTTCCTGCTAGAGACATCATAACTTTTATTACAGACGTGGTTCTTGTTAGAGACTCGGTTGTCCGCAGAAGTAAAAAAAAAAAAAAAAAGCGCAATTTAGTGGTTAACTCATTATTTGCAAGCACAGTGCTGGCATCTAGCACACAGTCTGCTGCATTTCTTTTTAATGTACTTCACTGTTGTTTGTGAGGCAAAAGGAGAGTTTATTCTAGCTTTTCTTTTGATATGCATTCCCTTTACTGTCCTCAATCCTTTGAGGCTGATCACATTTCTGATTGCTAGAACATTTGCTGTAAACTTTCTTAGTCACTGTGCAGTTAAACTCAGATCAGAATTGCCACGGGGGGAAAAAAAATAGGTACGGAGAGAGGATGAGCAAAATTACAACTAATTGGACACAGTTTAGAATAAATTCTCTGTCTTGGTTTTCCTGCTCAGTGTGGATAAAGATACTGAATGTGTTTACAGAACTTACACGTCTGCATTATTTTGACATTGCCAAAATTACTGCATGTGCTACATAAAACTAATGCATTACACCTTGCAAGAACAAAAAGAAAATCAAAAGGACTATACTGTCACAGCTGTTTGCCCGCAAAACAGTGAATCTATATCTTAATGAGGAGATTAGTTTAGTTACCAGATCTGTTTCCCCATGACATAGAGCATCCACTCAGGACAGGACAGTACCCTCCGAACTTTCCATCACTGTGACTTGAAGCGCCTTGATAGCCATGTCTGTGCATCTCACACTCAGCCACTCAGATGGAAGGACCTCTAAATCTAAGATTGCTTATGAAAATTTTGGCTGCACTTCCCCTCCGTTTTGTCACCAGTGGATGGTATTCACATACATCACCATGTTGCAGCCTTGTGTAAAATATGCTCTGTTAAAACACAAGCAAAAAATCAAGTAGGCTCGTTCCTTGGCTTTGTCTCAGAGCCAGAGTAGGTTTCCTACTTGCAGGACTGCCAGTGCAGAACATGTATCTGCAGTACTATCAGGGGCTGTTAGTTTCTCATGCAGAATTTTCTCTAATAAAGGCACTTTAAAGCTCCTGAACTCTTGATCCTCAAAACAGCCAGTCTGGGGAGCGTCTCTTCCAGTCTTTGAAGTTGCAGCACTCATAAAGCTGACCAGTGCTGTTTGTGGGTTTGTTTTCTTTCCATATCTCTCCTTTTCCTTTAAGACCAGACAGAAGATGACATTATTAGCAGGCTGCTCACAAGCACCTAGTAGTTTAGGGGAAGGCTTTTTATTTCTGCTTTCAAGCAGAGATGAAAGATTGTAAAAACTTCTCTTTTTTTTTCCTTAGGGAATTACAGCTCACAAAAATTCTTATAACTCCTTACAGCAACTATTTTACTACTCGGGGAGGCTATTTACTAGGTCACTTTCTTCCTGCAGCAGGCCTCAGTGTTAATAAATGGTGTCTGTGAGTTACTTTATGCTCCTCATACTTTATTTTGATCTAGCTGTGAGTCTAAGGACCTAAGGAAAGTGTGTCTTGATGAACTACTTACACCAGAGTTTGCTCTAGGCCAAAATGCAGAGAGCCCTTTCTTCTGGGTTTTTTTCTAGGTTTTTGTAGGTACACTGAAATCTGAAAAATGGGGCGAGCTGCCAAGGTTGCTCTGCAAGTCTGTTAGCTTCTGCTCACTCAGCATTAACATCTGTCTTCACTAAAGTGTTACTGGACCCCTGGTACACTGCACGGAGCAAGCTCCAGAGGTGCTTATAGCAAGCAGAACTCAGGGAAGGAGGGAGAGCCATGCCCCCCAAACCATCAACTAGTAGCACTTTTTCGGTAAAATTAAGGCACAGCTTTACTCCACAAGGCTCTCTCCCAGATCTGTGTGCCAGTGAGCCTTAATATCAAAAACAACCATGAAGGAGAGATGGGGAGATTTTAAGAAAAGGACTCGGTACCTGTATTCTGCCTTAGCCTTTTGCCCCATTCAGAATGAGCCATTAAATTCAGCAAAGATTCTTTTTTTTCTTTCCAAAGAAGTCAGATGATTTTAGTATACAGTTCAAACTGAAAGTGCAATATCCCAGGAGGTGGATTATCCTTAAGTCCTGAAATGAAGCACCCAGTCTTTACAACACCAACCTCATCACCAACACACCCACAGCAAGGCAGCACCACATGCCTCCTTGGTGAGGTTGCACAATATCTTTGTACGCAATCAACATCTGTATGTCGAACCCTCAAAGAAACCAATTCCGCATACATGTGAAGTCTTAACCAGCCCCTCTCAGGTTCTATCAGGGGAGAGAGGGGGGTTCAACTCACATAAATGGCCTCGTAACACCTGGTTTGATGTCTCACATGAGGCTTGGGTGCACTCACTGCAGCTGTGCTCGTGGGTAGCACCCAGCAAGTCAGTGAATTCAGGGTCACAACCCTCAGGTAAAAGCAGGATCCTCCTCTGCAATGTATGCAAACCCACACAAGCTACCAGCATGTGGTAAACAGCTGGGCATCTCTGAAGGCACCTCTTCAGCAAATGCACCATCCCACTTTACAAAGTAAGGTCCAGCTTTCCCCAAGCTGACAGATTTCCAAGTTTTTCTTTGTGTACTGTGTGCTTACATGCTGGCCATACCATCAGAAATGCTTGGATTTGTGGATTTATTGGCTGTGACCAGACACAGGCTAAGTAAGTAAACAGATTAATATGTATTAACATACTGCATTCGTTCAAAGTTCAGAACTTGTGCGCACATGTAAAGGTGGTATTTATCCATGGCTCTTACCGAGGGAGCTGATTAAAAACAGGATCATACAAAGTAAGCAGTGCAGTAAAAAGACAGCATTAAAACTTTTTTTTTTTAATTGAAATAGCCTGAATAATGGTTACCTGATTTAATGGCTCATCAAACTATAGCTCCCACATAATCTTCAAGGGTTCAGTGGTTTTATGTTGTAACTTGTGGCTGATGCTGCAAGAAGTAAGAGCTCTTATGAAACTGTTTCTGTATTCTTACCCATGAGAACCATGCCTAAGAGTAGGCATAATGTCTCATGTGTAAAAGACAAAGGAAGAGAAAGCACAGTCATACATTGGTCACCTCCTAATGGAAAAGAGGTCTCCAGAGTCAGGGACTTACTAGTATAGCACCTCTTTTTTTAAGGTTTTGGCTTATAGCCTTGAAACCTTTGGCTATTTTCTGTCTTTATACAGTGGGAGAGTAAGGTAACCAAGTTCCTATTTTAAAAAAGCAATAAAAAGCTTCAGGTGTGTGTTAGCACTGTCAGAGCTGTGCATGTTAAGCACAGCGGTGTGAGCTGCCACCTTGCCCCCTGTCCCAGTGGGGCCGAGCAGACCCCTTGGCTGGGCTCCCTGCAGGGGAGATGCCTTCGCAGGGATTCATTGCCCAAGCCAAAAAGGAGGGGGTTTTAGTGTTTGCCCCAAAGAGAGCTTCATTTTCTCTCCCATACTTTTCAATCCAAAACTTAGGATGCATCAGGAATGAAACAGCTCTTACAGGAGAGGGTGTCCTTGGAGATTCCCATTGCAGCAGGTACTTGGCCCTCAGCCCTCAACCTGAGGAACAGGCAACTGTCCACCATGAGCCATCACTGAAACCCTGCTGCTGAGGGAGAATCTTCATCAGGAAAATTGTAAAGAGGGATTTATTGCTGACAATATTTGTGAACAGATTTTTCCAGCAGCCGCTCAGCCAGTCTCCCATGGAGGAGGCCAGGAGAAAGCTAGATGATCAGAGGTTCAACCAACCCAAGTGCTCTGGGATATGAGGAGCAAATGTTTCACTTTAGATCTTAAAAACAAAAAACAAACTAAACAAACACAAAAAAAAAACCCAAAAAAAAAAAAACAAACAACAGCCACTTGTTTTAGTGTCTAAACAGCAGTTCAGGTCACTTGACAATTTAGAGCTTAGGCTTTTACTTTTATTTTTAATGCTATGTGACACTTACAATTCAGGAGGTGCGATTCTGCTGTTTCTGTTCCCATCAAGCAGTTGCTCAACTGCACAGGCTCCTGCAGAATGGAAAACTTCGTTAACACAGGTATTTTAAGGAAAGTATTTGCAGACTTTTTTCTGTTTCTCTTCTCAGTCCAGACCAAACTTTGCACCTCTTTTATGGGGTTTAGGCCTGAATTTTTAAGCCAAGTGAATGATTTAGGATACATACTGTCAGAACTCCTAAAAAGCCTGGCTACCAAAACAGGAACCTAGTATCTTCTGTTTCTCTCAGCCTGGGACTGGCTTGACTGCAGCATTTCTATCCCTTCTAAGTATCTTTGCAACCTAGAAGTTAACCAGCATATCTTTCTCACACCCCCCCAAAATATCTTACTACTAGTACAAGTGCTGCTTTTGCCTGAGATAGAGCTAAATTTCTTCAGAGTAGCTGGTATGGGNTGTATGACATCGTGCTCAGTAAATAGAGCAAGGGAAAGAAGAAGGAAGGGAAGGGACATTTGGAAGGATGATGTTTGTCCTCCCAAGTCGCCATTGCAAATGATGGATCCCTGGGCTCCTGGAGATGGCTGAACACCTGCCTGCCCATGGGAAGTGGTGACTGAACTCCTTGTTTTGCTTTGCTTACATGTGCGGCTTTTGCTTTACCTATCGAATAAAGCAAAGTGAACACGTGGCTGTGCAGGGCTTAGATGCCAGCTGGGGTTAAACCACTACACTTCAACACAGAACAAAGTCAACAGAGAGATGCTGGAAAATACATCTCTGATTGTCTCAAGCACTTCCTTGAGTTCTGACAGAATCTGAAGCCAGGTAAGACTTTAAAATAGGTCTCTCACCTCCTGGAAATCATGCCCTGTGCTGTTTTCCATGCAAAGTCTGAAGCACTGAGTATGCTCTGAGCCTGCCAGCTGGCTTACACACCGCAAGCAAGATAAGACAATAGCCAAGGTGCTGCACCTCCCTGCAGCCAGGTGATGCCCAGATCAGGGTGAGGTCCCAGTGGAAATGGAGATGCTGTGGGGCTTTAGGCATCTACAGGACTGGGCAAAGTTGAAAAAGTTTGTTCTAGGATCTGACTGCTGAATTGAAACACTTGAGGTGGAATTCAGGTGTTCATGGTGTATTTAGCATTTGCCAAGCCCAGATCTCAGACCAGTGAAGATGCAGGTCAATGTAGCTTCTGCCTGAAGTATCATCTGGAAACACGCAGAGTTTTGTTGTGACTCCATAAACAGCCTGTGACACCATGAGCACTTCTTGCCTGTCTTTTCCAATTAAGCACTTAAGAGTTTCCCAAGGTAAATATTAATACTTCACAAAGGAAATATTAACATGCACAAAATCCTTTCCAACCTTTCTGCTTAAATAGCTATCATTTTTTAGTGAGGTCACAGCATCCAGTTTTCTGTAATAAAAAATAAGCAGGATAAGTAGTTTTACTCCTGTCAAAACTTGAATGCAATTTTATGTTTTTCTTTGACTTACTCTATAAATATTTTTACTACAACATTCAAAGTTTATGAGATCTCTAAGACTTGTAAAGAGGTTGAGTAACTGGAAACCAAAGGCTAATACCTACCTCAGGGACTTGGGGATTTTTCTTAAGCAAGCTATTTATTAATATTAACAAAGGGTATTTTACTGATGATCTGTTTACAAAACTGAATATTATTTTACCTTTCCATTCCAGTGTAAACAAATCCATGAGGAGGGACAAACAAAGATCAACACCACAATGCCTTACAGTGTTGATCTGTTCCCAGGTTACAATTTTCTGACATTATCCCCTGAGCTAAGTTTCTGCCATTGAATTGACTCTGAGTCCAAGTCCAGCTCAGGAGCTGCAAATCTCAGCCTCACTGAACCAGAGGAAAGAACAGAGTTAGCCACTGTTTGTGAATGCCTTTGACAAGCTGTGTCCTTTTCCTTGTTCATGAGTCACTCACCTGGAGACTTTATCTTTCCTAATGCGTTTTGCTATCTATAATTATGGTTGCAACAGTTATCCACCCTTATAAGAAAATGTTACCATGCCTGAACAAGATCAGGAGGATCTGTGTCACAGGCCAGGAGGTAGAAGATGGTCTGCCCAATTCCACTGTGGCCACAGAAGAACATGCATGTTGCAGCTCATCTTCTGGCACAGCTGTGGAGAGCTCTGTGTCACTGCTTACTTCCTAGTCACAATTTTATTTCTACTCCCAAACCATGATTTATTGACTGAAGATTAACTATTCCAAAAAGTTTGCACAAGCAGGCAACCCAGCCTTTTGTGCAAACATTTGTGGATAGCCATTAAACTACTAACTTGAGCTCAACAGAGCAAAGAGTCAAAATAGTCACAGACTTTGGACAAGTCCAGCACCTGCCACCTTTGGCCATCCTCCCTCTGGCTGTCCCATCTCTGGATCACCTTCAGCGCCTTGGGAAGCCCACCATGCAAATGCACTCCTGAGGACAGCTACTTACCCAGAATCACAGCTCCTCCAGACTGTTTTTAATCCTTCTTTCTTTACAGATTAAGGAATTAAGCTTTATACAGATTAAACCTTTCCCAGCTGTAAAGCCCAGCACTGGGTTTGTCATACAGTTACAGCTACTTACTACCTACCTACCTATCTCCCGAGTAGATGGGGAGCTGAATCTGATCAAACACCTAAGAAAGATGGTGATGTTCTTAACTGACCAAAAACCAGAAAAATTATCCAGACTGCCTCCCTCTATATGTATTTACTTGCATTCAGCTCCTTTTTTAGGCAAGTACATTTGGGGTTTGTTATCATCCTCTGTGACACCTCTTCTCGGCTGGTGATTTACTTCATCTATACACAAGACATGCATCTGAGACCTCCACTTCTATGCACTATTGCATGTTCAGTTCATAATGTCACACCTAAATGATGTACGTGGGTATTTCCTGATCTGCACAGCCTCCCAGTGGAACCTCACAAACACCTTGTGTAGATGTGTTGTCCCTTTAATGGAGTAAAGACATCCAGCTTAATCTGAAATCAGCTGCTTATCCTACCTAAGGACCTCACTACCTCAGTTGCACAGCAATCATAGCCAGGCTTCCTATTTTTCAGGCTGGATAGGACTTCATTACTTTAAAGATGCTATTTGGAAAAAAAAGAGCTGGAAGGGATTTCAAGAGGTAATCTGACCACTTGTGCAGTGTCCAGATCAAGTAAAAATAGAGCTTCCATGACTGACTTGGATTAAATCACTGTATAAAACCGACCAGTGCTGGGATTTTACCACTCTGACCCAGTGTTTTGCCACCCATGGTACAGGAGAGAGATTCTCAATTTTCAACCCTTAGTTGCTAAACCTAGTCATCTTTTACTCAAAGATCATGTGAATCCAATCATGTGAATCCTAGGCCTGCCCTTTCCACCTTGGGAGCCTAGCTAAGAGGTAGAAAGCATGCTCTAATATTCTAAAAGGAAAGAGAAGATTAAAACTATATATTTTAATAGACAAATATCATGTTATTATTTCAATTCACACTAGTTCTGTTTCAATGATGGTCAGTGGGAAAGGATAGCCAGAGCCACTCTGAAATGGGTTTTGTCATCAGGGAAAGTGTTTGGGACTCAGCTTTTGTGCCATGCTCTGATCTGATCAGACTGCCATGACTATGATAAGGGTAATGATTAATATGAACGCAGTGCTGCCTGCATGTTTGTGGCCATGCAAATGAATAGATTTTGGCAGCAGCTTCCTGGAGGTTTTGATTTCACGGCAAACTGAGGGGCCAAAGGATGAAAGTGAGCAGACCTTGATCTGGAATAATTTTTCTTAGTGTGGCTTCCCATTCTAGGAAAAGTCTTTAATGGGGGGCAAGATCCTGAGCCCTCCGGATGTGCCAGTCTTTCTCCAGTAGCTGCACAGGAATAGTTTACATCAACTGTTTTGAAAATAGATTAAGGAGTCACAGAAAATTAACCCAGCCATTGATAAAATTATAAATTTCCTCTTCCCTTTTGGTGTGCTACTTCTTCTTTTCTTCTGAGGATTGCTTCAGGACAGGAGAAAACTTTGAAAACATTTCCCACCTTGTACAATCCTTGACATGGGAACAGAAAATTTTGTTGTTAGGTGGCAGCATTTAACCAGCAATTAATTGCCCTTACCACACTTTCCAGCTGTCCTCTTGCTCTTGATGGTGCCAGCCCAGTGCAGATCTTTGGCACACGAACATGGTTCAGACAAAGGCAATGAGAAGGTGGGAGAAGGAGCAATATTGTTACTGAGCTGGGTGGTGTGAGCTGGGACTTGAAGTCCCTGGTGAGAAGTTTTGCCCTTTATGATCTATGTCAAATAGGAATGCTATCATTGCTTTGCATTTTCATCTGGTACCTTTGAAACAGCATAAAAACACACCTTAAAACTAATGAGATTCTGTAGTAATTGTTCTGCTTCAATAAACATGCTCGATGTGAAACACTCTGGACTTTCTGGTTTCTCTGGTGCCCATTTCTTGAAGGGGACCATAATGGGGTGAGAGAGAGAAAGAATGGGAAATAACTCCGGAAAGAAAATTATCAAGATTATCCGGGTGACCGATAATTATGGGATTTGATATCATGGGGAAATTAACATTTTAAAGATTAGCCAACCAGAAAAAAGAAAACTCTCTGCTTTTTCCAAAACAAGCAAGCATTTCAGTGCACACCACTCTCTGTAGCTGGATGGCAGTCCAGGGCATATTTATTACTGCTCTTGTTTGTAGGCTGCCTGGGGTTTGCATGCCAGTCCCTGGATTTCAAGTACTTCCCCACCATGTTCTTCCTTGACTCACAGTTAGCAGTGCCCTTTCCACTGACTGCCCTGAGACATGCACTAGGATTTTGGTGACTTTCTTGAATATGCCAGTTTTGGGAGAGGGCAATCAACTCCAGAATGCCCAAAGATGTCCATGTAGGGCTATTGTGTTGTCTATGAATTCACTATTCTTTCTGGGTTTGCAAAGGAGCATTCCCTGGCTACCTGCCACCATTTAAACAGAGATGACATCTGGTCAAGATGACCAAGGAGCAGCGGAGGGCACCCAGGTACAAAGAGACGCTGACAGGTATGAAGTAATGCAGTGAGGCAAGAGTGGGAGACCTGCCAAAAGAAAAATAGCAGCGTGCACATAAACTGAAAACGAACGTGTTCCCTGCAAAGTGGAGCTACTCCTGGTCAGGAATATTTTCTGACTGCAAAGTAGGTCCTAGAAGAAGAAGTTTTGTTTTAAGGCGCCTAATACACACTGTCTTCATATTATCCAGTGTAATGCTAAAGGCTAGACAGGCTTTTAGACTCTCCTTGTCCTTTGAACAGGGTCATTGAGTTTGGCCTGAACCTATTGACTTTCCTCTCTTGTGGCATATTTTTAGAAGTCAGCAATGTGCCTGTTTATCTCTGCATTTTAAATACAAAAGACTGAGATGATGTGCCTCAAACATTCTGAAAGAAAAAATAAATCTCCTGTGGCTTCACATTACACATGAAGCGTTCTAAGCCTAACATAGATTTGGGGGTTTATGTTTGGTGGCAAAGTTAGAAAGTATTTCAGTTCAAATATAGAATACTGTGTTCCCTGCAACCTCAAACCCAAACTCCTCAAATCCAAGTTTAGTTCCTGATGGACTCTATCCACAAAATGACCTAAATACCTAGCTGTTGCCTAAGTATTACTTTGGATGACAAAGTCCAAAATTTGGACTCTCAAAGCTCTTACACTGCACATCACAAGTATCAAAGAGAAAAGTGCTCTGCATGCATAAGTATGATTTTTCTGGCATGCATTCCCAGCCCTCCCAAACTCTGCTTCTCAAATTTTGTCCTTCATATACAACAAAGGAGCTAACCTGGCCCTGTTTCCCTCCCTTGACATCCAAGTACCTTAAATTCCATTCTCCAGAGTCAAATACTATCTTGTCTATTAAACCTAAATCAGGTGTCCATAAGAAAGGCCTACCCAGGAAAAGTTCCTGAGCATTTTCACAAAAAGTGTCTGAAATGAGTTCAAGTCCCTTCAGGTTGGTTTAGGGTTCGAGCCAAGTGTCTGGCACAGCTGATGAGTGCTAACACAACTGGAGAACCAGCACAGAGGAAGCAGGGAGGAAATGGGAGGTAACGGTGGGGAGGATAAAGCAATATTCCCTCTGCTTATATGTCATTTATATTTGTTCCCACTGGCTTTTCAGCATCACTGTACCAAATTCTGAGCTATCTTATACTACAGGCATTGTCATTTAGTGGGGAAAAAATAACCTGGATTCACCTGAAGTAGGATCTTTGATCTGGAATAGAGGAAGTAAAAACAGGGATTCCTTTGTGCTCAGTAAAAAGGCGTGTTCAAGCTCCGTGAGGGATCCAAGAAAAAGAAATTACTGTAGACATGTTTATTAATTTGCCTACATCTGCATATTTTCTGTGTTACCAAAATAGAACTATTAATTTCATAGATTTTAGAGTTTCCTTGGATCCCTTTAACCCTCCTTACCTGTGCTTGTTCAACCAAGCAGAAGCTTCTGAATTCAAATTGTCCATGAGACTGGTGGTCCAGCAAAAGGGATGATTAGGCTACTACCTTTACTGATGAGGAGAACAGTGAAGCAAATATGTGGATGCATAGCTTTGTAAGAGTTCTTTATACAAGGCTGAGCATTAGCTATAGGCACAGGCAATCATGCTTCCCTGCTCACCAGGTAAGAGCATTGCCTCCTCTCTGCCACATTTCCAACTTGCAGGAAGTCTAGTGGTGGTTTGCAGAATTGAGACTTTTACTCTGTTGTCTAAGGTCTCCGGGTCTTACACTGACACCCACAGAGAATTTGTCATCAATTTGAAGACAGAGTCGAAAAGGCTAGTGCTTGAACTGTAACAATATTCACTGAACTCCTATCAGAGTCAAAAAATAATCTAATAGGGTATATGCCTGCCAGGTTTAGTATTTGTGTAACTCAGGCATAGACTCCAATAGCAAAGAGAGTAATAGTATCCAGAACGCAAGCTTGTTTTCCATCTCCAATTGATATGCGATAAAGGTCACATCCTGCTTCCCCTGAACTCAATATGAAAACCCTAATTAACTTCAATAAAGAGCAGAATGGGCTCCAGAGAGTTAACAGCAGTAGGATATAAACCAGAAATGAAATAAACTCTTAATAAAACATTATGTCTTACAGCCAGAGCAACCTCTCTGAAGTTGTACAGTTCAAAATAGGAACACAATTTCAGCCTCTAACATTCACTGATACCATTTCAGTTGCAAATTTTGTGATCTTTTCAGTGCCAGACCCAACACATGCCAGTATGCATAACATTTCAGTTACTTATCTTCTATGAGTTGCAGGGCATAATGTTTTTCCCTGTTTAGAAATAACTCAGCTCTGAGTCATCACTGAAAAACCCTGTTCTAAATTAGGCTTCCCCAATAAACCTGGATTGTCTCAATTTGAAAAGTTGTACAAAACCACAAAACATGCTTTACAGCCCATGGTTTGTGTCTGCTGGGAGGAAAGAACAGATCAATGCCATGTAAAGGTGGGGGTATCCCAGGGATCCCTGATCTGGTGGAGACAAGTGCACTGCATGGGAAGGGGCTGGAAACTTACCCGTGCTCTCAAAGTCATCACTGTCTTCCCCAGCTCCTGCTAAGCAGCAGTCCGTTTCCACAGTGAAACCCTTGTCATTGATTTCAAGGCAATCAGACTCCCACTGACTTTCAAAAAGCTCTTAGTTTTATCTCCCACTATGCTTGTGCTCAGCACTGTGGTGTGACACGTTATCCAGCAGGCTCCGACGAAAGCAAGAAGGTTTGGGATGCAAACTTGGGTTCCCTGGATGCTGCACAGCCTAGTACTTCGCCTGAAGGACCACCACATGGGACTTACGCTAGTGAAGGCCTGCACAGCTTTCCTTATTGTGTTTCTTATTCTAAAGGAAACACATAGCAAAGACTTGGCCACAAACTATCCTATTCACGTTCTTTTAAATGATGAATATTTCTACCAGTACAAGCAGTTTTCTCCATCAGTTTGTTCATGCTGTAACTTTTGTGCCCACTAATTGGAAAATCTGTGGATTCAGGTTTCACACTCCCACCACCACTTTCACACCTTTGCAGGCAGAGGGACTGGAAAGAATTCAGGGAAAGCTCTGTACTAGCACCACCTCTTGTGACTCTTGAGGAAGCTGAGCAGGTTGAGACTGCACTTTCTAAGGCACAACTGAGACGAGGTTCCTCATAACACATGGAAGCTCCTGCAAAGCCTGGGAGTACAAGAAGCCTTCATGACAGACCTTTCGCTGCCTAAAATTTTACTTTAACTCTCTTCAAGCAAAGAATTTCTTCTTAGTGTTCCTAATGTGGAACTACCAGTTAGACTGACAATTGTAAATCTTTACTGTATTACCATATGAAAAGAGTAGCAAATACAACATTTGAGGGAAAGCTAGGAGGAAAAAAAAAGGCGACATCTTAACTAATTTATACCAAGGCAAACACAATTCACTTTGACAGGTTTCTGAACTCAAAAGTTTGTATAGCATAACTGTAAATAATATGCCAGTAGAATGATGAAAGGAGAAGCATCAGGTCATGTCTGTCCAACCTGAAAATTTTATTTTAAATAAACACAATCTAAAATCTCAAAAGAGACCTACAAATCTCATTTGACAACTGAGTAGACCATAGTGTTACTGGCTAACTTAAGCAATTAAAAGTGAAGGTCTCTGCACCTGTTTCTAAGAGCTAGAGATACATGATCGGATTCTTTCTCTTTGGGAAGTGATTTGCCATTGTGCCACAGCTTCTTTTAGCATTTTGAGAGTATTGTTTCTTTTTGAGAATAAGACTTTCTTTCACAAAAATAATTTAATTCTTGAGGGTTTTTTTCAGACTGGCAAGCCCTTTGAAGAAAATTTTAGTTTTGCAACTTTTGATTTAATAATTATTGCTTTCTCTTAATAAAACATATATATTCAATGTGAAGCAAACAAACAAACAAAAAAACAAACAAAAAACCCTCCACAAAACCAAAATACTTTTATTGTGAGAATATTGCATAGTTTTTAAAAATTTTTAGCAGCTCAAATAACAATTCATGAAGTCTGCAACCTGCCAATGCCAGCATACACTGTTGCAAGTCCTATTGAGCACCATTAAAAAGATTTTGTACAACTACACTGTGGAACATAGCTAAAAGCATCTAGTAAATCTGTGCCACATCAAGTTCCAATCTTCCTTTAGCCGACCCTCCAGTAAAAAAGTAGCAGTACTCCAGGTGGGGCTTCACCAGGATGGAGTAAGGAAGGATACTCACCTCTCGTGACCTGTTAGTCACAATTCTTTTGATGCAGCCCAGGATATGGTTCACTTTCTGGTCTGCAAGAGCCCATTGCTGAGTTCAATTCAGTGTTTTATCCACTAACATCCCCAAGTCTTTTTCCACAGGGTTGCTTTAAATCCACTCATTGTCCTGCCTGTATCCATGTTTAGGATTGCCCTGACCCAAGTTCCCACTGGTCCGTTTCTCCAGGCTGTTGAGGTCCACAAGCTTGGCTGTTCTCGAGGTTGGAGGAGATGAATCTTGCAAATCAACCACCTTTCCTGGACTCCTCTTCCTTACCTATGTTAGTGGTGGCCTCATCTCTGTCTTGTTTATTTGCTTTGAGGTTTTTCCTCTCCAGTCCCCTCTGGACCCTTTGCTTGACATCCTGGTCTGCCACTTCATGACTTCTTTGTGAGTTTTGGTCTCTCTTTTCTGTCATTTGTTGTTTGAATGTCTCCTCAGGTTGGTCAGCCTGTTGGCAAAGGCGTTTTGCACTGCTTGGTCATCTCTTCCTAGGAGTCCTCAATTATCAAAGTCCCAAGGCTGTAAAATCCAAATCTCTGTTCCCAATGTCATCTGCGCAACCAGGTGCTGACCTCCAACATCTGCCTAGTCATCCTCAGGCCCTTCACCCTCTGTGGCAGGATAAGGAGAAACCCACCTGGTCCTTGGGCCCTTGGCCCAGAGCCCTGTGGTCGCTCTTGCTATGCTTCACGTAACCATTCAGGCCAAAACAAAAAGGTGAAACAAATGAGTCCGTTTTCTGAAGCTGTTCATATTTCAAAGGAGGTGTAAGAGAAACAGAGATGGGAACATGGATTTCATTTCCTTTCCGGTACTCAAAGATTTGACATTCACAGACTCTTCTATTAGGTTTGCAAATCTTCTCTTCTTGTAGCCCTCAAGGAAAAGAGAAAAAGAAATGTGAATCCAATATTCAAACAAAAAACATTCTCTGCCATTAGCATTTCTTTGATGGTCTTTTCGTTTATTGTTGTGCATTAACTTCTGTATAATCACATAATTGCTACAACATTCATATAAATAATGCATTTGGAAGAGAAAGTAAACAGCGTGTCACATTCTATTCTCCAGTGATTTTAGTGGGACCTTCTGGCTTGACTTTGGTGCTAAAACCGCCTTTTTGTCTCAGGATGGCTAACGCCTGTTAACAAAGTTGAAGTAAACAGGAAAAAATAAAAGTACTTTCATTTTATCACAAGATAAATTTGATGGGTTAGCCTCTCAGTTGAATTTACTCCATGGCAAAATTAATGCGTCTTGTCTTCACTGTATTGGTACCTCAGGGGAGTGATGTGTATAAGCTACCACTATCAGAAAAGACAAATAGCATTTGTAGCTCCCCCTCCTTCCCCAGGTCCTCTTGGGTTTTCCTTTTATAAAAGTTTATGGTAAAAGCTTCTATGAAGTCACAGAAAGAGTTGCCCATGTCTGCCAGCTGTTTTTTGCACTACATGAAAATATTTCTCAAGTACGATCATCTCTTCTCTCTCCTTTTCAAACAGTTACAGTTTAAAGAAGCCAAACCCTTCAGTATTTGGCACAGTTTCAGCTACAAGATCCACAGCCAGTTTTGAAAACTGCAACTTATAATGAGCTAATTTTACAGTTAGAAAAAGTTGTGTCACTTTGAAAGAGACAGATATAGCTGGAAAGGAGACAACTGAACTGTGTGTTAAAAGTACAGGGATTTTCCCCACATATTTGGGCCTGGATTTTTCCAGTTTTTTTATAAACAGGAATTTCAAAGAGTTTTCTTACAGACTTCGTGTGTTCAGAGGTGTGTTCTCTTTCAGTCAGTTTGAGAGCACAAGTCCACAAAGACACACAGGAAGGAGAGTGTATAAGAAAAGGGCAAGAATAGATGTCCATAGATATGTGAGATTTTTATTTTGTCAAACATGTTTACATTCCTACCAGTCCATGAGACACACAGGTAGGACCTGTCGTCATACCAGCTTCCCAATGAATGCAAAAGGAGGAAAAAGATTGACAAGATTAGTAAGACTAGCAATGGTCAGGCTCAGTGCTATCCTCATCCCGATATTCACCATCTGGTGACAAATTGATTGGCTTTTCAATGATAAATTAGATAAGGTTTCCCAAGGCAGAAGGATAAAGAAGTAACCAGATAGATCCTCAAGAAACTCAGAAGTCAGGAAGATCCTGAGAAAGGGGAGCATTTACCATGAGAAGTGCTGGGAAAGGAGAGCCAATGGGCATCAAGAGCTGGGATGCCACATGCAGGTGCTTGGATTTTCTGTACACCTCCCCTGCAGCAGAGAGAGGAGACCAGTGAAGCAGTCTGATGACTCATTAAGCATCCTGCACAGCCAGGGCACACTTGGGTGGCAGTGAAGAGCAGGCAGCTCTTAAATCTCAGTGCTTCGCCCTACATCGCCACATCATTCCTTTTATACATCCCAAAATCTGCCTTTCCAGTAGAACCCCTTCACCCAGTTTCCAGCACATCAGGATTCACTCAGTTTCCTGGGCAGCAGAGTGTCTCCCCAGTGAGTCTGGGCTGCTCAGAGCTGCCTTGGTGTAGGCTGATAGAAGTTTTTTTTTGGTCCTCAAGCAATTCTATGGGTCATGAGCACAGTAAAACATCTTTCTGCCTGCAGTCCAGTACAGACCATACTTCCACAGGTCATATTGTACTGGGACACCATTTTCTGAGAAACATCCTGCACATTTCAGAGGAAAAGGGAAATTCTCACTTCGAATGCAAAAAGTCACCCACTTCGTTCATCCCTGATCTTAAGTGCTTTCCTACTGCAACTAGACCAGAATCAGCACGTATGAATATCTGAGACTTCCTATTCTCGAAGCCTGCCTTTCTATCAACTCCAGCGGTAGCTCCAGCTGTTACTGCCCACAGAGAATCAGTTTCTACACTCCTCATGAGGTTTGTCTTTGACGAGTGTAAGAATGACTAATGGTAAAATGTAGACAGATATCTGGGCTCTCCTCTACATTACTGTTTTCACCGCTACAGCCAGTGGGTGGGTGGGAAAGGCTTAACGCAACTGCCATGTGTATAGACAGCTTGTGAAGGCATATGTATAAATGGAGTTCCTCTTCAGTTTTCTACCTATCTTTGTTGTCCAACTCATAGTATCACTAGACTTTCTGTTTTTGTGAAAGCACAGTTGTGTCTGTCATCAGCTTTGGGTGATAAGATCAGATTTTGAACTTGGATGCGAACCACATGGTAATTCCCTGCTCTATAAAGAAAAGAAAGACAATAAAAAGCCCTCAGTACTGGTTTTGTTTCCTCTGAGCCTCATTAGGCACTTAGCCAGTGACTAGTCAGGTACAAAGGGTAAGGACTCAGAAATGGGCCTCAGAGGTCCTGCCTTCCATCTGTGAGGGGTAAGTGTGAACCGTAAGCCAGA
Source organism: Grallaria varia (assembly GCA_013396735.1). Lineage (NCBI taxonomy): Eukaryota > Metazoa > Chordata > Aves > Passeriformes > Formicariidae > Grallaria > Grallaria varia. Next base: position 236,685 of record VWZG01003588.1, read on the forward strand.
TTCATTTAGTTCCTTTTACATAATTGTCAGCTTTACTCAAAGCGGTTTCTTCTCCTTGGTTGCAAGGAAAGACAGACAATTGTTGTTCTATTCACATCATCACATAAACCCATCTGACAGGCATGACAGCAACTGCTTGCTAATTATGGAGCAAAATTTGCAGTGCAAGGTTTGTTGTGCCAACGGTCCCCAGAACAATCCTGGGATTGTTTTATGAGAAGATTGGGCAGTCAGGGTTGAGCACTTTTGCTTCAATTATCCCCATGTGCTGTCATGGCTTGGAGCTGCTCTAGTGGAATGAAGAGAAGAAAATAAATGAGCTCTGCTCCAACCCTGGGAGCAGTTGCTGAACCCTGAAGAGCTCAGTTGGTTGTATCTTTGTTAGTTCCTATTACGGATATTATTGCCTGGTAGTGGCACTGAATCTGAGGGCCCATTAGCACTTCTATGCTGTGTCTGGGGATTTATAGCTCCACTGCAGAGACTTACTCTGGAGTAAAACTCAGCATGTGGTCCCAGCTAAACCCGTCTCCCTAACTTTATTATTCACTACTTTGGGTGACCTAATAAAGTTCAGATATTGGCGGCATTGGATGTAGCTGGTTTGCTGACTTTATCAAGAAGAGGAATTGATTTGTGAGTGAGGAGTTACTGAGAGAAAATCCATCTCACTGGGGTGGAATTAAAACTGTATCAAGGAATTAATTGCTTGATGTAGGAATGTAGGAATCAGAATGATTTGCAGACACCTAAAATTATTATTCAAAAAAAAGATGTGTAACCAGCTGGCCATAAATCAGAATTCTCCTTTCCCAGGATATTCCAAAAGAAAACTAATTCCTGCTGAAGTTATTTGGCTCCACCTCCTCACCTTCTTACATGACCTGGATTTACAAAGCACCTTCATGAGCTCCATCTGTTTAAGTTGCTCAAGAATTTCCTCTTTGTGACCTGAATACATTTGTGTGTCTGTCATTTCCAACAGAGATTCAGTAATAAGCTGGAAAAATAAAACTTAGTGAAGGACTATGTTTGTTTCTTGCAGCCAGTAAGTTTTCCTAGAACTTGCCATCCCTTTGTAAAAACCAAGAGTCAAGGTCCCTCCATGGATAAACAACCTCCCTCTCTGGCTAACCCCAGAGTCAGTTCATCAAAACCCTCTCCTACCACAGCTCCTCCTTTCACCTCCACTCCTGCTCCCCCTCTAACCTCTGGAGCACTGACAGTTCACAGCAGGACCAGTTCAGCTTACAAGCCCAGCAGAAAAGTATTCCATCCTTCTGCTGAGTTGGTTTTCTAGCAGATGGCACATCACATCAGCTCACCAGGCTGTCAGACAAGCCATGGCTGGAGGGCTCACAACTGGGAACAACTGTGTGAAAATGCATTCTGTTTGGAGCAAGATATGAGATCAATCCCCTCAAATTTTAACTACTTCTTCTTGTCTCTACAGATTTTCACCATGGATTTGGATTGCAGGGAAGAACTTTTGTCACAGGCTTGTGACTTTTTACCCAGAGCCCTTCAGAGTAGCAGAGTAGCATAACTACAATAGCAACAAATACTCCTCTCTGCCCCAGCCTGTAAAAACTCCTGAAGGAGCAATTCCTCTCTTTCATGGATGTGAATCATATGACATGGGCCATCTTAACTACAGGCAAGCAGGATATTCTTCTCTCTTCCACAGAGATTACTGATGTTTCCACTGGAAAGATTTTGGGAAGATGGGAACAATTCTAGAAAATCTAAGGTTTCAACAAATCTGAATTTTGTACCAGAACTCTCTTTCTACCCATCCCCAAACCACTATGCCCACATTTACAACCTTTACAGAAACATCTTCCAGAGGCCTGTGGTATTGATAGAAGACAGATGAGAGAGAAGAGAAGAAAGAAATAAAAAGGTCTGGTGAGAAACACATCTGCCATCACCCTAGAGGGTTCCTGACCGCTAATGGGGCAGCCCAGACCTTCCCTCCCCTCTCCTCCCTGCTCCTCTGGGTCTTCCCCTCACCTCTGCCCTTTGTATACCGTGTTATGAGTGACCAGAGAACCAATCTGGCTGAGGAACAATGCTTTTGCTGTGTTCACATCAGTTCACTGCAAGACCTAACTACACCAGTCTTCAGGCACCACAGAACAACCATCAGGTCTGGAGACCAGGGAGCTCTGACTTGTTCTTGTCAGATTAAATCAACCAGAGAACTCCTGACCAGGTACTTACATGAGGTCAAAAGAAGTCAGTTAATTGTTCTTTAATCTGGTCATCAGAAATACGACAGATGCAGCAGCTGGAATTTGGTTCAAATTCAGGTTGAGAGTAGGATTAGGTTCACTGTGGTGATTCAGTATTCTGCAATACACAACTCACCCTCACCCAGTTAACCAGCTATACTTTGTATGAAGTACTTGACTATTAGGGGAATTCCTAATACTTTCTGGCCCATGAATGCTTAACCAGAAAGAGTTATGGGAGCATCTGAAAATCCTGTGGTTAGGACATACATAAGAGACCATAACTCAAACCTCTGCCCCAGATGAGGTAGAAGAGGAGCTCCAGCCTGGTCTCCCACACTCCGAATGGGGACATTAAAAAGTTACTGGACAGCAGGAAGATAGAAGTGGGGTCTCTATGTTCTTGTATGACCATGCATGTTATAATCAACTCTGGAGACAAGATAGGCAGGGAAGTACATGGTACACAGGGCTTGGACAAGAGTCTGAACAGCCTGTTGCACTCATTTGTGTGTACCTTCTCTACCAATACAAATCGTAAACACTGACAAGTTTAGGAAGTAATGGATCGCTGCTCTGGAAACATCAGCACGTGCAGGTCTTAAGAATGTATCTGGCATTTTGTACACTGAAGTCCCTCACAGGAATCTGGCCAAAATCATATTTAGTAGCTTTTGTTTTTAAACACACAAACAGAAAGTGTACAGCTGAGTATTTCAACAACTTACCTACAGCGGATGTGGACTGTGTGGGCTGGGGGGTCTTAAAGCGAAAGCCTGGATTCCATTCTGAAAGGCACACTCCAGTTCAGCCAGAGGTTATAGGCTTCGTACAGAAATTCCTCAGCTACAATCTGTGTTTTAATGCTGCAGGTCAAACCGCCCTCATAATAGTACCTCTTGTCTTGTATAGATTATATGACATTTAAGAGGGGAAAGGGGGTACTCGAAGCTAAATCTCAGGATACTCCAACATCTGATGGTGTACAGGTCTGGCAAATGGATTTAGACACTGTTAACAAGAATACTTCAGTTTTCAGTCAACCTCTAACTGTTTTATTGCTGGTGTGACGTAACTTCAGGGTTAGCTTTCCCCAAAAGCTGGCCCAAGTAGGGTTTTTCCCCATACAAGTTAATACAATTTTTAACCTCGTCTAAACACACCCTGATGTGCAGAACAAGATAAACACCCCATCTCAGAAGACCACTGGGGTATTTCCCCAGAAGGTTTCCCAAGAAACTAGGCGAGCTATTGGGGTAACACAGCCCTCTCCTCACAGCGGGGCAGCTCTGTGGTGGGATGTTAAGGGGAATGTGGTGAAAGGTGACAGCTGGATGAGGCAGATTTTCTTATCTCTAGGAGGAAGGTATTGCCAACAGCCCATCACATGTTGGTGCTCAGGGAGGATTTGAAGGGGAATGAGGGGAAGATACTTTGTGGGTTTGCCAGGTGATATCTGAGAGATCCCCAGGGTGGGCAGAAGCGTAGAGCACCATGCATGAGCAGGATACAAGGAGAAATCATAATGATGGTGGTGCAAGACTTCAGGATATGAAATGGGGGCTGAAATACAGAGTAGGCCAAAGCAATAGACAGTCTCACAGGTACAGACATGAAGTTTGTTTTGCTCCCTCTGCAGCTGGCATCTGTACTAGCACCCAGAGAAGTGTCTACTGTTTCTGAAGACAGCTAAAGTGTCTTGGTGTTGGCAAGTTCACAAAGTGCTTGTGCAAAAAACTGCAGCAATGCAGAGCGGAGCACGAGGCTCTGTACTCAGCTGCCATCCTGGGGAAATGTCCTTGCAGTTAGTTTGACCCCAATGTGCAAGATGGTGACTTCAAACTCAGGTGCCTCAGTGGTGCACACACACACTCACACACACACACACGCAAACACGCACACACACACACACAGAGAAAAGAACACTTCAGTAAACAGCACCATGAATCTACCCCATTCTTTATGTCTGTTTGGAGTTGTCAAGGCCACAGAGGCTGCAGTAATTCAGGTATGAAATGAAGCCCTGGGCCGAAACTGAGTTGATAATATGTCATAAGACCCTTTTTCTGAGTTGTTTGAACAGCTTACTGTTTTCCTATAGTTATTGCTTATTCGAAGATGATTGTGGAATTATTTCCATGAGTAATTCTTGGCCACTGTGTCTTTTGCAAGCAGTTCACTGCAGTCAGCTGATAGCTGAAATTCAAGACTGGTCAGTCCATGTTCACATAGGTCACTTGTACTGCTGAAAAGAAGAATTGCTTCACAGCAGACCGTGTCCCAGGGATGCCAGCACCATGTCTCCTCACTTCCCATGGGCCGATACTATCAGGCTGGCACAGCAGGACAAGTCCATTGCTGTTCCCTGGCCACAGAAGTGCCAGCATAGCATTTTGCAAATGTGGCATGGAGTTTTCTGGGATGTTTTCAGTAGCTGCTTCAAGGTCCCTCTTTGGATGAGTTGTCCATCCAGTCAATGTGCTTTGAGCAGTATCAAGAAAGACAAGCACCATAGGATGCCTGAGTCATGGCAGAATCCAGTGTCCCTGAGCAGGCTTGGGCAGCGCAGGACAGGATCAGATGAGGATCCAAACTGAAGTAAAAAGTTAACCATGCTGTTGAAGTGAAGCTCTGTCAGCTTCCCAGGCTCAGCAGTGTGAACAAACACATGCATGTGAGTACTGCAGAATTTATCAAAGATAACAGTATTAATGGGTGAGTGTAAAACAAGATCAATATATGCAGACAGCTGATGCTACTTTCAGGCTCTTTTCACAAAAAGCTGGACTGTTTTAGATAATGTTTCAAATACACCTATGTTGTCCATTGCAGCCCACATACTGTACAAGGAGACAAATGTAAGACCTGTGAGTTTCAAAGCCAGGACATCAGGAGGAAGAATAAATTGGTTCTGTGTGGAAAAGTATTACTTTTAGATGATATAAATAGTGTGTTTGTTTCCCCAGCAGCTTTTCCAGCTTCTGTGCTTTGAAGTGTTTCATTTTGTAGTCTCAATTGCACCCTGAAACTCTGAAATTAAGCCATCTTAATGAACTACAGGGCTTAAAATCATAATTTTATTGCATTTCCTATCCTGGTGAGGTTAACTAGAGTCTGGAGAGTGCACACTGCCCATTAGGGATCATTAGGAAAGCATTTGGAAGTTACACAGCTTCCTTGGACTTTTACTGTTAATAGTTCCTTTCATGGCCATTCTGAGGAAAAACAGGTTTTCTTAAGCGAACATAAAACTTTGAATAAATATACTATCTCTGACAGCTCCACTAGTATTCTAAGGATTTCCAAATCCTTCTCTTCCCCTTGTCTTCCTACGAATCCTTCAAAACTTTTTTTACACTATTATGAAGGCTGTTGGTGGCTTCCTGGAAAGCAAGACCAAGACCAGTTGCATAAAAACATGGAAGACACCAGCAGGCACCTGGGAAGACTGGAAATGTAGTTAACTTTGTCCTGTTATTCTGTTTCACCTGCCCTTTCTTTCACTGCTTCTACAGCCCATTCCTCTCTCCCTAGTTGGCCCTGGGCTGGCTTCACCTACCAGCCTTGTGCTCTGCTCCAAGGGTGCCGAGTGACCCACTGTCACTGCCGGGCAGCCTCTGTCTGTCGAATTCAGCTCCTGTTGGGAGCGGCCTTGCCAAAACCTTTTCCACACTATGATGGAAACCAAGTTAGAAATAGCTCAGGAGCTGGCAAGATTTCTCAGAGTTTTCATTCTGTGAAGTGCTTTGCTGCCAAGCTATGTTATTCACATCTTGGAGATGTGTAGGATGATTTTTTTAAGGCATTTCCCTCTGGGATGGGGGATGAGAGATACAAAGTCTAACACTTGTAAAATCTCTGTATTCCAATGTAAGAGTCAGCACGCTAAAAAGCATGGTGATTAGGAAGTGGAGCTGCTATCAATCATGTCATGTTCAGGTACATGGATGAGCCTAATACTTCTGGCAAGGTTCAGTGCTCCACTTCTCCATGGCTGCTGTGCCTGGAACTTTGGATCACCAGGTAGGAGCAAGATCGCACTTTGCGTGTTTATTACACAAAATTCATCTTTGCTGTAGCTAAACATGAGACAAAGGACCCAGGTCTCCAGTCTAGTGGCCAGGGAGGTTGTACAACATTTCCATCGCCTTCACTCTTCATACACATGTGCTAGAAAGCAAATTCTGCAACACAGGTTTATGAAAGATCATAATTGGTAAAAGGGAGAGTTAATACCCCTCGTGGACCTTGCAGAGCAAAACAAAGCACAGCCTAATTGGCCTTTATGAAGCATTCAAAAGCAAATAATAACCACATGAGAAGAGGTTCTGTGTCACCCAAAAGCAAGATCAAAAGTCAATCCATAATTACGTGGCCAAAGCCAATGCTTTGTAAAATATACAAAGGGATCCTTTTCCTCAAGGTCAGAGAGTGGTGTAGCAGAATCAAAGGAGACCCTCCAGAAATGGTTCTTTATTTGGGAGAGGTACCACCACAGTCATCAATCAGTCTGCCATTGATACTTTCACTGGGTTAGTGCTGGCCTGGGAGGAGAAACATGGACTGCTTCAGATTAGAGAGTAAAGCAGACAGCTAGAAAGCTATGTTAAAAATATGTATATAAAAATCTCTGCCACTGACTGTTTATCCATTAATCCCCAGCCAAAAAGCGTTTTCAGCAAGAGGCCGTGAGATGCGGTGCTTAGGGACATGGTTTAGTGTTGTATTTGACAATGCTGAGTTAACAGTTGGACTAGATGATCTTAAAGGTCTTTTCCAACATAAATGATTCTACTACTCTATTTTATTAAAAAATCATATAAAACTTCTTCTCAAAGAAAGTAAAAAAAGAAGGGACGCAGAGGAGAAGAGGGGCTTGGAGATCTGGTCTTCACAACCTACAGCTATGTGTGGGTAGTGGAAAAATACTACTGAACAACTAATTAGCAAAAGTGTTGGGTAACAAAATCCTGATTTAAATACTTGCAGGAGGTAGACAGAAAGGTGCCAGCCCGAAGCTTGTAATTGCTTTTATTTCTGGCAAGAATCAGATATAATTCTAATAATAACTATGGGCACAAGCTATTAGTCAGAAAAGCAGGGGATACTTATTCCCAGCTGCAGGGGAGAGCAAAGTAGGTAGAAAATGTCCTGATGTGGGTGCACCAAGGTAAAGGGTGGTAACTGCAGGGATGGGATTTGCACAACGCAGTGGCACTGGCAAGGCATCCCTGCCCTCAGTCCCATGGCAGGGAATGATCATGGGCACCTCTTTGCTCCTGGGGGCAGCAAGACTGGCTGAAAACTTTCTGTAAGTAAATTGACTGTGTTTTTCCCCCTGATCTGGGCCTGAAAAATCTTGTGATGATGATGATGAAGAGACAGATGCATCATCCCTGAGGGACTGTCGACCAGCCTGCAGCTGCAGCAGTGCTACATGACTTTGTGGTTGGTGCCACTGCAGGGTGGGTGACAGTCCCTTTGCCATGGCAGAAGGTTTCCCTCTCCCTAGGGAACTCTGATCTGGGCAGTGTGTTTCATTGCTGTGACTCTTCCCATCTCATGCTTCACACAGCCCTGATTTCTGGATGGAGGATTTTCCAAGTATGCTCATGCAGAGACTGGGCAGTCTGTGGTTTGTGGCAGACAGTCACACCCGAACGTGGGCAACACTGAGCAGGGCAGAGGCTGAGTCCCCACCACTGGCACTGGCACTTCTGCTCAGAGACAGCGCCATGTCACTGGGTTGTCCCTCTCGGGTATGGTCTTTTCCAGGCGCTCTGCCGGGGCCACATACAGCGCCTCCAGCCTCCCTGGCTGCCCCGTCCATTGTTCAATTGCTCTCCCAGTGATACCAATGACATTTTTTGAGTCATTCCATTTCTCCACCGCAACATTCTCCTGTCAGCTAGTTAACATGGTAATTATACAAAGAGCACACATCAAAGTAAAACTGTCTTGGTACAGCAGTTTCCATATGCTGCTTACCCTGAGTGTCCCACAATCCTCCTACTTCCCTGCCCCCCATCCCTTTTATTTCTACAGCGTCCAACACAGCCACTTTGTTTTTGCTCAGCGCTCTTCCACATGCCATTGGTGACACAGCTTACCACCCTGCTCACCATCGACAGATCCCTATTTGATTGCTGAGGCATTAAATATGTACACTTGTGCTGGTGTATGAAGTCTGTGACCACAATAGCCACACTGCCAAGTTTAGGAAAATCCAAACCGAGTTATGGTGGGGAAACAAGTTCCCACATCAGCTGAAGAGAGTCTGAATTAAGTGGGACACTCACAGGCTTAGATTTTGTTTCCAAGGCCTTCCCAGCCCACATTTCTATCTGGTCTGCACAATTTTTCAGTTGGGCTGTCTGTCCCTGCTTCTGCCAGCAGGAAGCCTCTGCAAGACATGAGGCTGGCTCACCAGTGCATATTAGGAGTATGATCATCCTGGGGTCTTCCCCAAGCTAGGTCTGGATCACAGATTCAACCCGACCAATGCGCCACTTCTTTAACTTCATTGGGACAAAGTAACTATTCAGCCATTACCAGAAGACCCATCTACATAGGCAGCCAAACCAAGACATTTCACTCTTCTCCCATGTTCCTTGTACCACAGCTGAGCTTTTTCATTCCTTATTCAGTGGATGCATTTTGTGCCTACCAAAGACCCACCTTTACAACTCCAAGTACACACATTACAAGAGGGTGAGTTCCTGCAGTGCTGTTCTTCCATATCCTGCTTTTCAGAAAGAGCTGCACCACACTGCTGCTGCCAAAGGGGTTCATATTCCACAGAAGGGAGGAAAAGAGGCAGCTGCTTAGGACTCCCCACAGCACCCTGGGCTTGTCATCCCACTCCTGGGAAAGCAAGTTCCAGCTTTCCGGATCTCTCTGCTATTGGCTCTTCTGGATATGCAGTAGGTCTGTCCACCAGACAGGAACTGGTCTACATCCTGTTTCAGGCACAGGGTGCTCTGAGCACCAGGTCTCAGGAGGTGAACTGCTCCCCAACCACAGCATGTGCTGGCTGGGCCTCACTGAATACCAGAAAATGGCCCAAACGCAGGGATGCAAATCTAGAATCCATCAGCCTTGAAAAAGTGTCATATGGAGCACATGTATGGGTAGGAAGTAGAGCAGGTGCATCTGTCAAAAGGCAGCGAGCACAGGTCCCCCTTCCCAAAGGGCTGTAGAACTTCTGAAAGTTCTACAGTCAGTCCCAGACTGACTGTACAGTCCCAGACTTCACAATTTGCAGACAGTCCCAGACTTCACCGTGGAAAACCCAACAAGAATCTTGGTTTTTCCTCAGACATAGGAATAACCCCATAAATCAAAATCCAGCATACCTGGATTCCATCCTTACGTCCCCTTGCCGTTCTTCAGACACAAACCATCTTTTATCATATGCATGACTGCATAGTTTACAACCATCTCTGATATTCTTGTTGACCTGCTTCTTCCGTTAAAGGAAACAAGTAGCAAAATTCACAGACCAATGCTTAGAGAGGCTTAGTATGAATGAAGAGAACACCCCCTTTGAGTTTTATGGTCCTTGAAATCAATAGCTTAACCCTGAAGTTATTCATTTACACGACTGTTGGCATAAGTCTCATCAGTTCTCCAAAACCAGTCACAAATTAGATCCAATCCTACATATGGAGCACACAAAGGACAGAGGAGGAAGCGTAATTAAGAGAAGGACAAAATTTACAGTTCAATTAGATGACAGAGTACAAAAGCCCTCTGCTTTCAGAGCTTGGCTAAAGAGCACAGAGACACCACTCTGTCCTCCCACTGTATTGCACCAGTCCTGGGTTAGACTTTGCAAACCTTTGGACAATGACTACATTAGCAGAGGGTTTTGTTTGATTTAATACCCCTTAAAGGCAAGATTGCCAGTGGAGCATAAGTAGTTCAGCACACATGAGCATGCTTGGGGAAGATCTCGTTTCTTCACATTACCTTGAAAAGGCCCCAATTAAAAACAACTTTTCCTAAAAGTAATCTTCAGTATTTTTCCTCTAATATCTTAGCATCTGACATGCATTTCATATAATATCAGATTCATATCCGCTCTGAATTCCTTAAAAATCTTTGAACCTTTCTGTGTTCACTTCATTTACTCCTTTAGAACAACATATCGCCTATCGGAAGGCTAAAACTACATGACATAGACAAGAGGGAAACTCTGCACAAGAGCAATAGGAGATATTATTTCAGGCAGCTTTCTGAGCTATGTTTCTGCAATTCAGAATGTCTAATGAGCTTATTTGATTGTATCCATGCCAACAAAGAGATATAAACAGCTTTAATCACTGTTTCGCGTTGCTCTTGACCCCCTGCTCAGCTTCATTATTTTCCTTTTAGCCACATCAAGGCACAACACTCCAACTAAATCACTCAACCACTTGCTGAAGACCTGTCCACGTAATAAGATTTCTTTTTTATCATCTTGTGGGATTTTTTGTACTGCTGTTTAACAAGCAGCAGCCAAGCTGGGTGTTAGCTCAAAAGCAGAAGCAAGGCAAGGAATTAAAGTCAATAGCTCTTGCTTGCTCCTTTATTTTCAGATAAATTTCTAAATTTATTACCCTAAACTGATTAATGTCCAGAGACAGGGAGCAGGTTACAGCTTCTGGACTCCTGTTTTGTCACTAATGATGCCGGAGGAAGAACCGGACAGGGAAACAAAGGGAAAAGGAAGCATTAACAGTTCAAGTCACAGTAAGTGTTGGCCTGCTTAAACTAATAATATCAGACAATTCTCTATAGTCTAAAACACCCACAGTTCTCCTACAGAGCTCCAAGCACTCCATGATCAGTGAACCATGTTTTAATGATACATTCTGTTGCAGAGCTTAAAGGTTTGAAATATTAAATCTTTTCTCTCATGCATGCTGACAGCAAATGAATCTGATGCCCATCTATTAATGAAGTTTGTCTGTCTCTTGATCATTATAATGAGGGCATTAGCTAGCATTACTCCCCCCTCCCTCAACTTTTTTATATATGGAAAAAAAAGAATGTAAAGGAGCACACCAAATGTGACACATAACTACAAGTTCAAAAGGTCATTGAGGATTGAGGTCAGATAGCATGGAGAAAATCTTGTGCCCTCCTAAAAAGTAGGTCATTTCTTTCAGCCCTGTATGGAAAAAGGAAAAATCCTGACACTTATGTGCAAACTCTGTTCTGTAAAAGAAATAACTTGCAATTTCCTTCCTTTTTGAAAATATCTCTTTTTTCTTTCCTTATTCTGAAGTGGTTCTTAATGGGTTATTGACGCATTCTGGGAAAAGGATCACAGAACCATACTATGTCCAATTTGTCTGACATCTGGGTCTGTTGCCTATTAAATACTCTAAGTGTCAGTGACTTCTACAATTTTCTAAGGCATGCATTTTTATTTCTGCTTCTTTTTTCCCTTGGTTTCATCAGAGTGAACTGGAAGTCCTGGCTGGTTTTTTAGGCTGTGTGGTAAGAGCACTGTGGGGACAAAAGCACCTGCTCGGTGCCACAGAGCTTGCTCATGAGCACTCACTTAGTCCATCCTATGCTTCCAGGCAGGAAAAACTGACACCTGACAGCAAGCTAACTTCGTCCTCTGTGGCTTTGCAGAAGTTCTCCAACATCTGTGCTGTATTTTTCTTGCTGTAATTCAGATCTACTATATGTCTTACCAGCACAAGCACGGAGAACAGATTATTTCCTCTTCCCATTCCCCAATTCTTCTCTTCTTGAGGCTGAATAACACTAATCGATATAATCCTTCATCTAGCTCATTTTTGTAGACTTCATATCATTCTCCCTGCTCTTTTCCACATGTCCACACTGGCACACAGTGCTGTCACTGCAGCTTTACTGGTGCCAAGTGGAAATTTGTGGGTGTTTCAGGACATGCACATCAATGCACATCCTGTAGAAGCATTTTCTTCCCTCCCCACAACCATACATCTCCAAGCTGAGGACCGTTGGCGACAATTGAGACTTTCCTGACTTAATGACCCTGTCTGAGTAGAAAAGCAGTACTGATATCTGCCTCACAAGGAGACGTAGACTTTTTCAGCTTTTTAAGAACATACAGAACTGCAAGATGCTACATGAACCGCAGATCACGGCGTCTGTACTCATCACTTTCTACTCCATCAGACAAAACTCTGTCAGTGCATAAAAGTTACTGTTCTTAATGAAGAGACATGGCACCCCACTTGCAGAAGAGGTTGTTCAGTTTTCTGGGCATAGCACATTTAAAATACCATGGTCACTTAAGGTTGTTTCAAAATAAAGTACTTTGTAACAACGCATTAATGGAAGAGGTAAACTCCTAAATATTTTTGCTGACGGAGTTAATAAGAAATGTTGTTCCCCCAGTCACAAGTCTTGCAGTTGTAGTTACGATGGGATTGTTCCTGCAAAAGCCCCATTGTTGACTCTAATCTGCTGTTAAACTGCTTAATCGAGAGATTATTAACATTTCTGATGAAATACTTAGCTAAAGTGCAAAACGTAATCTTGGGACTTTGCAGTCTGGGCTTCTAATTAACACCATAAGCACCACAAGCACACTAAATACCTCAGTAGTGCACAGGGTTATTAGCCTAATCCAATGTGAGAGCGCAGGCACTCCCTCCCTGTGCTCCCTATACATTTCATTTTGATGAAAACATTGTAAGTACTTTTGCAGTCCAGCAGCTAAAATGACAGAATAAACGCTGCAGCTGTGAGGCTGTTTCAAGGCAGGGACCTAATCCTGACCAGTGATGAAGATCCATCCCTCTCTACACAAGCTGTGGTGCTGTGCACTCAGCGCCACTGAGGATCAGAACTGGTGGCCTTGGCTATGCTTCCAGAGAAAGCTGGTGGGAAAGGAGGGAAGGGAAGGAGATAACAGATGAATACCAAAGCAGACCAAAGAGCAAGGACAGAGCTGGCACAATTTCTAAACATTTGCAGTCTTGAAGACCCAAAGAAGTTGATATATTTCTGCTGTCTTCCATTTCCACAGAGAAAAGGATCCCTTCCCTGTGCTAGCATGCTGCCATTTGTCACCAAGACATAGCTGGCCTTGCGATCAGGAAGAGTACCAGTCCTCCCAGAACTAGCCATCACACCACACCCACACAGCATTAACAGGGCCATAGTTTGCTGTAGCAGGCATCTCATGTCAAAATTTTATCTTATGTCTAGATTTTCAAAAACGTTAGACAATGACTTGCACAACCCCTCCTTTGAAAAAAAACAAATTATTCAGGTGCACATAGGTGAGATACCTGCAGATTAAGCAAATACATTTCGGTCCTTATCTAAATGAGCCGGTTATTACAGAATCATGGAATCACAGAGTGGTTTGGATTAGATCACCTTGTTCCAATGCCTCTGTCATGAGTGGGGTTGCCACCCACTAGACCATGTTTCTCAAAGTTCCTGTCCAACCTGGCCTTGAACACTTCCAGGGATGGGGCATAAACAACTTCCCTGGGCAACCTGTTCCAGGGTATCCAGGCTTCACCTCCAGACGGGGAAACAAAAATCCTCTGGAAAGGACTTAATTCCTGACCTACTCAGGTGCCTGTTCCAGCTGGATGAGATTGCCTTTCAGAGGTGCCAGACTCCCTAACAACACCAGCAGTCCAGAAAGGTAGTTTGGTCTGTGCCTCCATGAGGCTAAATGAAGTTCCAATGAATCTCATCTAACATCTCCCGAAAATCCTGCTGAGGCAGGACACAAGCTATCTCACCCAAAATTATACCATGCACAAGTGCCTGCCTGCATTGCATCCTGAACCACTCTTTCCTGGATTTCACAGGGGTCAGAGGTAACCTTGGTGTCACTGACTCATCCCTTGTAGCATTCAGTTGGGAAAGCTTCAGTTCAAAACTTCATAACCACAAGAGATTTTCCTAGCCCAGAACAATCATAACCTCACCATTAGAAACAATGCAGCAGTTTCAAAATAAGCTCCAAGCATTCAAATCTGGACTAGAAGATACCTCCCAGAACAATTGTTTTGCTGAATTCCGCTTGTGCTTTTTGAAAGCGAAGCTGGTTTTGAAATAATTTAAAAATCAAAGCTCTATAGCTGGGCTCTGGCTCGATCTTGCTTAGTCTCTTTCCTCAAGTCATCATTTAATTTCTAACATGTCCAGATTAATGAAATTCTCTACCTCATCCTGTTTTGGTGTCACTTTATTGTTGTCCATCACAACCAATAAATAATTCCTCTTTCTGTGACTACAGATACATGGCAAAAACCAACCTACCCCAGGCAAAGCAAACAAAGTAAACAGAGCCAAGTCAAACAGGAATGCCATGAGAATATTAGCTAGATTAAACATTAACAATTACTTTTCTCCTTTTGATCACTGAAGTAGCAATGAAGAAGTAGAAAGAAAGCCTAAGATGTTGACATGTTTTTTTTATTATCTTTAGTCTTCTTTTTTGAAGTCTTGGGAACAGGCTCCACAAATACTTCCAAGGTCAAAGGCAGAGAATCATGTTATTTATTTCAGCAGTGAGAAGGCTGGGCAACTTTACTAATAAATATAGTTTGATTTATTATTTCAAAAATTATCAGAAAAATAATCATATGAAAACTGCAAGGAAAAAATTAATTCCATTTTAAAAATTGCTAACTTAAGAGCTAGGCATATTAAAGAGATTCAAACATTAGTAGCACAACAATGGAAATTCAGCTAAGCTTTATTTTCCTTGCTTTTCTCATTTTTTAGTCATTCCTGCCTATATTGGTTCTGCCGGGACTGAGAACAGCTTCCCTATAGCTTATAGTGAAAAATGTTCATTCCTGTCACTTGCCTATGGGTCCTAAGAGAGACTGAGGCCATCTAATCCTTTCTTGTTTCGTGTTGAAAAAAAAGAAAGCACAAATCTGAAGCAATTCTCACTCTGAAACAATTTGCTGTTATGGAGTATGTAGGCTGCAGAAAACACTGGGGTTCATGGGAGATGCTAATTAAACTACTCCTGATCCATCCTAAAAACGCTTCCATTATCCCTAAGTCTACTTTTAAAATCTCAAGTAGCGCAGGTTTGTATCAACTTACGCTTTTCTTTTCCTCCCCTCTCACATCCACACCCAAATCCCACCACCTCCACCTCTCTGCATGCCAATACACACTCTGGTGTAAATGCCAGGCACATGAAGACCCATGACATATCTGAAGGCACCTGTTGGAAATTGTAGGCAGTGCACAATCCATTCAAGCAATTAAGTACCAATGCGGTTATGTTGGATCCAACCATAAGTTTTTCAATCTGGTCATTTCCACATTTTCAATATTTTCCAATAATTTAGTGTATGAATGTGGTTTACACATTCCCTGCTTTCAGCCCTCAGTGTGGGACATTACCTTGGTAACAGTACTGATGAGTACCGCATGGACAATTCCCAAGAGGCTCAACTATAGATACATATTTATCTATCTGTGTCAGGATGAAAAAACAGTTTTAAATTTATCTCCACCTGCGGATCCAAAGTTTTATAGAGTAACCACACACTGTAACACAACCAGTCTCTTAAAAACTTATTTTTGTGAGACCAGTGTTAGTGGAGTTGTCAAAAAGCAGCTGCCGCATCCCATTGCCAGTGTATCTGGATGTCATTGACTCAAGGGTCATCTTGTCAGTGTTACCAGATGGACTGTGCCTTGTTAAGGCTTGCTGACAGCCAGATCAGCAGCAGCTCCCTTGGGAGGACCAGCAGCCACAGTCAGCCCAGGTCCCACTGGGCCTGGTTCCAGGCAGCACTCCCAGAGGCTCTGAACTGAAGGCACATTCTAAATGCTGTCTTGAGGAGACGTGAATGTAACACAAGCACCTGCTTCCTCAGCAGCGACCTGAATCTTGTGTCAATGTTAGGAGAGATTGCATCTGATTTACTAAGCTTCCTGCACTTAATCCTCCTATTTAAATTTGTAAATTCACTTCTACTTCTTGAGTGACCAAGCTTTTTTCCTTTACAAATTTACCCGAAGAGTAAACGTGCTACAACAAGTCTGCGTATCATCTCCCTTGACAAAACCGTAAGCGCCTCTGAACCAGCACACACAGCCTTGACATCTGGCTGCTCCCCTTACTAAAGTGGAATTAGGTCTCCTGTACAAGCGTGTGTTCTAGAGAGTCCTTGGGTCTAATCAAGAAAGAAGAGTGTAGCTACAAGCAGCTTAGGTAACTGAGTCCTTTGGGTATTATAGGCTTGGGAGTTAAACTTAGCTTGGGTTTGGAGAAGATCTCAGATAAGAGATCAGTCAAGATTTCAGTCTCCAAAGCTGCAGTGGTCTTTTGTCTTTTCAGGCAATAAAACTCTTTTGATTTTTCTCCCTGATTAACTCATGTCTGATACAAAAGCAATGAGAAGCAAATTGCCTCTCAAAAATTTACTGTGAAAAAACCTATTTATATTTCCAGATGTGCTTTTATGCATACCGTGGGGTGTTTTGCACTGTAGTGATTTCACAGTTGTTTATGGTGTGGTTCCCTCACAAGCTTATCCCAAATATGAATGCTGCCATGGGCCAGAGGATAATGTGTGATCTCTGCAACAGAGATAACATGACAGAGTCTTGCAGCTCCGCGGGCTGTTAGACATCACCTCTAGCAGTCCTGAGCCAAAAATGGTGTCTCCTGGTGATATTTGAATTCCTGCAGATCTCCTCTGCCAAAAAATCTCACTGAATGTCTCTCTCTGAGTCACAAAGCAGGTCTACAGCGAAGACACAACTCAAAGCGCAATGATGCCTGCTGAGAGCCCTCGTCCTTCCTCTTGGAAAGCAGAAATCCCAAAATTCTAGGGCTTGGGCCTTGGAGTTGACCAGAAGTGCTCTTAATGTGAAATTAGGATGAAATCACTTTAATAAAAGAAGTTAACAATTAGATAACAACTGGTTTGGGCAAATGATAGTGATGGAAAAAGTAATGTATGGAAAAGTCTGAGCAATTACTGTACTGAAACATAGGTACAGTTTTGAGTTCAGACCATCTCCAAAGCATTCATGTTTATGCAAATAGATGTTAACAACGGAATGTTGGGAAGAAAAAGAAGTGCATTTGTTAGCATTTATATAACCCCTTTAAATTGCCAGGTGGAACTAAGTACCAAGGGGTGATCTTCTTACTTTGATCTGTGCTCTGTTATCATGAAGATGTTTTTCAATATGATTAAGCCCTGCCCATTCCACATTTGAGATGCTGTAATGAGATAACATCGACTGGTTTGTTACATGATCATATGTGTGAAATGCAGACTGCAGATCTGTAAAACAGCTTGTGAAATAAGCTCTTTCAACAACATTAATAACAACTTCTGGAATAGTATGAAGGTATATTACTTTAAATTCTTGGTGAAATAAATATTTTGTAGCTCATTTAAAACAGGGGATGATTTTCATGGTTTAGATTCTCTGTATTCGGTTCTCATTGTTTCAAGGTAGTAAGTACAGAAACAGTTTCAAAGGGCAAAAGTGAGGAAAGGAGCTGACAATTTAACGTTTCTCTATAGACCCATGCAATGCTTAGATAAGAAGAAAATACCTCTTCAGGTGACAATGAACTTGAGGAAAATAACCAACGATCACAACATAGCAAGAAGTAGGAATACATATAAATAATGGTCACTAGTTTGACTAGGTTAGAAAGAAGTAGATGTGTTTATGTTTTCAAAAGAAGTGGGTTTTCCTTCATAATGAAGGTCGAGTTATCTTCAATTTGATTTTCCTGTCCAACTTCCAGCAGCATTTTAACTGTAAATGTCCTGAATAAAAACGTTGTCATAGGAAAAAATCTGGTATTACTTTGTGAAGACAGAGTTGAGTTTTTGGTTTGGGGATTTTTTTTCAAAGAATGGGCATAAATGCTTCCATGTGTTGACATGTCCCTGCTAGCAGTTAACTGCATCCTACTGCTTCAGTGAGCACTGGAGGCTGGCTGGGGAGTTCTGCCATCACCCAAGTGGGCAGCTTAGCTAGGGGGTGGGCTTGTTTGCTCACCTTCCCTCAGTAGGCATTCCTGGCCATCAGGTCCACGTGTTTATGGCTGCAAAATGCAAGAGTGACGGTGCCAAACCCAAGCCAGCATCTTTCCAGTGAGCTCTAAAAGTTCAGACCACAAAGCAGTGGCGCTGGTGCAGCGCTGCTTGCTGGCCGCCCCTCTGAGATTTGATGAAACCAAGGAACAGCAGGGGAGACAAAGAGAGAAAGAAGTGAGGAAAGAGAGAGGCTAGACAGAAAACAGGGGATGTGATGCAACTCTCCCATGCTGGTGCTTGGGCCATGAAGCTGAGCCTGGTCACTGGCATAGCTGAGGAAGGAGGTGGCAGTGACTTCTGCTGCTGCTGAACTTCTCCAAGGTGCCTGACTAGAGCTTTGGTGGATGAGCATCTGCTTGGTTGGGCTCACCTTCTGGGGAGGTGCATGGTGAGCCCTCCTATCCAGACATTCCCATCACAATAAATTCTGCACCCAGAAAATGTGTGCTACGAACTGAAACGAGAGCTCCCTGTGCAATGCCAGGCACCAGCCCTTTCATGTATCACCAAAGCTTCAAATTCAGTACAAAGGACACAGGAAGCGTGATACAACAATTCAAAAACTCTTCTTAGCTTTTCCCTACAGTCACCTCTTTGAGCCTCAAACTGTCCATAGTCTCAAAGCTCTGTGTCTGAACTGCTGCATCCCAGAGGAGACCCAGCCCTTAACGATTATTGCGCCTTCTGTGTCCGTATTGAATTACAATCTTGTTAACACCAAGACATTCAAAGTTCCTGGATGTTTTGAAGATCTCACTGTTTTTCAAAATAACCAGGGGCTTCCCCTTTCAACGCTGCCTGTTACGGTTCCTAATTCCCAGCTCTTCCTCACAGCATGTGGGCCACAGCTTTTCCCTCTCTCTCTGAGCAGCAAGCTGGGGCTCCAACTCTATTACATGGCTTATAGGGCTGGAGGCTCAAAGTATAAGACTGGAAAATTAAAACAGAGAAAATTGGTTATGTTCCCCAACGAGGACAAGGAGCTTTTTTCTTATTTTTGAGCTTCTGGGATTCAGAGAGGACCAGAAGAAAATTTAGCTAATTTAGCAGCACGTCCAAAGGGGTGCAGCTCCAGCGACGGACCAGCACTGAAGGGACTGTTTGCACAGTGAAAGCCCACATATATTCATTCAGACTTTTCTCACCATCTTTCAAGCTCCTCTCTCCATCTGCTGCAGAGTCTGTGAGAAGGTCTGGTGCACACTGCAGGTCAAAGCCAGGCCCGCCAACAGGATGCCTTAGGGCAGTGAGGACAGGAAGCCCTGAGGCCAGTTTCTCTCCATGCCATGGACCCAGAGTCTGGCCTTAGAAGAGCAGAAACCTTGGCTCTCTAATGCCCTGCCAATACAGGGCACAGGAACCATCTGCATGGGAAGCAACAAAATTCAGCAGCAACTGCACAGAGAGAACATTTAGAAAGTGCAGGATCAACCTTGAGAAGGTCCCAAACAAGTTTTTGTCATAGGACACCAAAAAACTCTGACAACTACCAAGAGATATTTATACCCCAGCAAGGACAGTAACTCCCTTCTCGCCTTCTCAGCCTCCTCACCAGCATGGGCAGTTGCTTCACCCCCGTGGGCAGGGCTGTCTGGCCATCGGGCTTCCCTGCTCCTGCTGAGGACACTATCACCTCCCCTGCCTTCTCTCCCTTTTTGTTTCTCCCCTCTTCTTGGGTTCACAGACACACGTTATCTCCTAGTCAGGTTTTTTTGTTATCAATATTTCCTTCTTCTGTTCTTTTCATTTTGTTCACTTGTTTCTTAATTTCTCCATGGTCTGGAAAAGCTAAAGGCACACAGTCAGTTCTGCCTCCAGCATGCATTTGGGGAGCCAAAAATATGAAATGTACATTAGCTTTAAAATAAAAAGTTATTTCACAGAGTAACATGGCTGTCTGCCACTCAGAAATGTCCTCTTGAACATACCCTGGTGATCACACAGGTGTATGTTACTCACTCAAAAGAACTGCACAACATATTTAAATACTGCCTTTTAAAAATTTTTGAAAGAATAAGACATCTTAAACCATATTCTGCAATTTGAAACTGGACAAAAAAATAACCTCTGATTTGAAACAAGTTACAATACAATTTCTTGCCAAAATGTGTGTATTTTCTGAGTTTCTTTCTACACGTCTTCTGTTTCAATATAAATTATTTTTCAGAATTCAGTTGGGCATATTCAGTCTTAAAACAGTTGTCCTTCTAAAGCATAAGGAGTACAAAAGCCAATGCACATGTTTTTTCTGATTCTGCAGCATGCTTGGCTGTTCAATGGTAAGGGTACAGAAAGGAGCAGGTTGTACAGAGCCAGACTGCCAGCACAGGCTGTGACTGAGGGATGGGGACTGCCACACCTGTTCCATCCTACTTTATAATGAACAGCTTCCTGAGAGCTAGAACAGGCTCCCCATGGAAGTGGTCATGGCACCAAGCCTGACAGAGTTCAAGAATTGTTTGGACAATGGTGTCAAGCACATGGTGTGATTTTTTGGGTTGTCTTGTGCAGATCTAGGAGTTGTACTCAATGATTCTAGTGGATCCCTTCCAACTAGGGATATTTTATCATTCTGTGATTTTAGCTAAGCAAATATGAAATTGAGTAATAAAAGAGAGACCTTCAGGGTATTTTCTGTCCCTGTCTCAAGGGAAGAAAGGAGTTGCGTGGAACAGAAAACGTTTCATTCAGCAGCAGAGTGTACAACCAGTGTGGCATCAGCAGGGTCACCCTGGAGAGTGGTCCCTTGGGGAAAAGATGTCCAGCTCTGCCCTGAGCACCATCCCTGCCTTGCTGTCCTGCTTTACCCACTCACCCAAGGAATCCACCAGCTCCTGCTGCAGCCACAGACCCCCACACTTGCCCACACCTCTGGCTGCGAGGTGCCATACACATCCATGGGGGTTTTGTGTCAGCTGGAGCACAAGCTGAGTCTATCATGAAAGTCCTTCTTGTAATGTGTCTTATGCTGGCTCTGCCTGTGCTCCACAAATGGTCAGCCATCCCTTCACAAGCTATCGCCCAAGGGGTGGGGAACTTGCCTGTCCCTGAGGGTCTGTGCCTCTCGTCACAGAGACTTCTGCAAGCTTTCCCACGTGATTTAGAGAAACAAGCATCTTTATTTGTGATGGTGATGTGATGTCTCACTGATGTACATTTAAAGGTCTGATATACAAACTTCATCATGGAAATCAAAACCGCAGTTGGTTCTGCTGCCCACTTGAAAGACTTGTGTATAGTGGGAAATGTGGCCTTGTTATGACCATTTTTGGAATCTCCTTTATTTTCAGTGAACTAACTGCAAGGAAGTGAAGCGTTTGCATCAACGCTCCCAAAGTTAGTAGAAAGACTTAGCTGGGCACTGGATTTGTTGTGGATGAACCATAACAATCCTGTAAGTTATATGTTAACTGCATCAACTTCTTACTCTTGGTGGTATGTGCCAGCTCATCGCAGACCTACGATGCTGCCATTGAACCCTAGACTGTGCCCAAGCAGGGCTCTTTCCAAGTACATGTGTGTACTTGCAGTAACAGAAGGATGATAGATGATAGAACTCTTGTGGTTTGTTTTTCCATGTAAACAAAATTGCTTTTTCATAAACAGAACCAAGGATGCAGGGAGCTACACTGGGAAAACAATCTTAGGAAAACTAGTCTTGGCTGCAAAGTTTATTCTCCTTTCCCAGAAACATTAAGGAGTTGATACTTAGCGCACAGATGCTGGTGACCCATTTGAGCTGCACCAGAGAGGGATGTGTTCAGAGATGCCTGGGACACTTCTCACAGTGATTCACTGGCTTAGATTAGATTGGAACACAGGTTAAAGCCCCTACATTTAAGATCCTGATTTCCCTCCGGAGTCCAACAGAGAGAGGTTTGCTCCTTCAGAGGGTACTTGTGTTAGATCTCTGAAGTTCAGTCATGCAAACAGTCACTCACCCAACCTCAGAATCACTCAGGACAATAATGGAAAAGAGTTGTGATTCACCCACAGCCAGCTATTACCCACACAGGCAAATGCAGGCTGTGCATGAAAGTTCTGCAAAGCCAAAGGGCTGTAAAACATCCCAGGAACAGGATGGGGCACTCTGAGGCCTGGGGGAGAGAGAGAGAAACATTAAATTAAATTTGAAATGGATGGTTCCTGAAGGCAGTCACAGCAGCTCTGCAAAGCCTGTGTCCATGCGCTCCAAGGCTGCAACCAGACAGTTACTGGGAAGTACATTAAAGAGCTGGAGAAAATCCCCTTCAGGCTGTTTATTTTCAACAGGCAGAAAGGTGCTGAAGACTGGGGGCTGCCCTCAGTGGTAGCAGAGATGGGCCTGGGGCCACCCATGGGCAGTTCTGTGAAGATGTCCCCATCTGTGTTTTCAGTGAGCATTCCTCAGCCCTCCTGCCCAACACAGGGTGCCATTGCTGGTCAGGTCAATGATTCAATAGCCCCCTTATTGGGAACATGTGACAGACACTTACCACATACCCTAAATATTCTCAATCGTTGCCATTTCTGAGACTCAGGCTCCTTTTTAACACGCTAAAGCTCTTAGAAAAGGTTACACCTCCATATCGGAAGTGGAATTTTATGCTTTCCACTCACATTTTATATAGCATTTATTGCTGATTGTAGCACAACACTCACAGTCTCATAGGGCCCCTTGCACTTTGTAGCCTTAAAAATCGATATTTTTTGTTTAGGGATGGAAATGCTTATTAGGATATTTAGGCACTTTTAGGAAAAAAAGCCCAGTGTTTGCAGCTGGCTCCATTTACTGATTAGAGTTCCATTAACCATGGTAATAGTATTCCTGCTAGTAAATACTTGCTGGAGTATTTACTTTACAGTGCTAAAGTATTGCTAAAAAACAATACTCTCCTTTGTTTTCTTATTCCAATAAAGTTACCATAAGGTTACAAAGGAGTCTGATCCCAGTGGAGGGCTACATTGGGGTTACACACAAACATATAGATATAGACACACCTAGATTATCTCTATATATTTTCTCATTCACATGATTAACAGTAGTTATTTAACCAACTTTCTTCTTGTTTTTACACAAACAAGAGACCTGCCTATATAATCAGAACATTTTCTCCACACAGCAAGTATTCTCATTTTCTAACAGGGAGGGTCAACATCTGACCTAGAACTGGAATTAACCATTTCAGTTTTAAAGAGTAATAAGGAGTAAAGGTAAAAGTTTTTGTATGAACCAAAAAAAGTGCTTGGGAATAGGGAGGAGGAGCCTGGCAGGACAGGACAGGGGCAGACAGCAGACAGTGGTTTTCAAGTCTCACTGTTTCCAGCTATTTTCCTTCTTTGTTCCATCTACCTCTGCATTTCCCTGCGCATCCATAGGGTCCCCAAGCACAGCCTGCTCTGCCATTATAGCTCAATTTTACTTCAGCACCTTGTTATCTCAAGTCTGGCTCCTTGTTGTCTTAAGTCCTTTTATTTTGTATCCTGAGAAATTTGTCTACAGTTAAGAGCCATCTGTCATCTCCTACAGACTTCTCCCTTTTGTAGTTCATCTGTCACTCTCACATCTGCTAGAGATTGAGCAGAAACTAAACAAGGTCTGAAAGGCTCAGAAGCTTGCCCTGTGAGACCAGAAAATAATATAAAATCACTGTACATTTTCCACTGGAGCAAAAATTTAATCGGAGTTTACATCTCCCTGGCTTTCTGAGGTCTCTTCCCAGGCTGAGCTTGTGTTTATCCACACTTTGAAAGGAGCCCCTCCCTACGAGACAGTATCCCCCATTCACTGAAAAGCACAGAAAATTATTTATGAAGATTACTTTTTATGAGAAAGCTACCTCAGCTTGACCCTACTTTTCCACAGAAAATCCCTACTCAAGCACTTTCTACATTGATAACTGTATTTGATATCCACCAAGGGCATGTTCAAAATTTGCCATGCCATCAAGGGTATCTGCAAGGATCATTGAATGTTTGGGGGCTTAACAGAACTGCCACTTTCACTGACCGAAAAAAAGTGTATCAATTTTAAAACATACCAACTTACAAAGAAAGTGCTTTGTGAGGGATTTTTCTTTAAAAGCCTTGCTGAGATTCATACTGACAATAAACATGCACCGATGGACTGAATTAATTTCCTAGTGATCAGAACACATGATGTGTTTGATAACACGATTATAGAACACTCTGCTCTCATAAGGACGTTTCTGCAATCAAATATTCTCTTCAAAGATCTGACACAGCTGACATATGAGCGTGCACATGAAGGGGGGGAAAGGGGAGAGCAGGATGAATTTGCCATAGGATGGGAGGGGAAAACAGTGAAGGAGTCAGCTGCAACGGAAGCTTGTAGGGCAGGGGTGACTCAGTCAGATGTGCAAATTAAGGGAACAGGGAAGAAGAGAGAGTTGGTGGGATTTT
The DNA here is from genome assembly GCA_013396735.1 of Grallaria varia. Taxonomy (NCBI): domain Eukaryota; kingdom Metazoa; phylum Chordata; class Aves; order Passeriformes; family Formicariidae; genus Grallaria; species Grallaria varia. Next base: position 261,370 of record VWZG01003588.1, read on the forward strand.
GCTGTCTGCACCAGCCTTGCTGCTGCCTTCTCACGAGCAGCAATCCTTATTCTGAGCACACAACAACAGGCACACAGAGGAGAAGTCCAGGTCTCATTCTCACTGGGATAAGATGCAGCTTCTGATGCAAGCAATCAAATTAAGTGCAGGGACAGCAGCCTGTGTCTGTGGGTACCTAGTCAAGGTGTGTGCACCGTGACACTGAGCTGCAGCAGCTGGGCAGGAACCAGGGTCCCTCGTGGGACATCCCCAGCTGAGGAGCTACTGGCTGATGAGTGCACCTCTGGTCATGTCCGAGACAGCAAGCAAGCCCATTCTGGCAAGTCAGGCATGATCCAGAGCTGCCTGACACAGCATGAAAAGAAATACATTAGACATGCCGAGGTCTGATTTTTGTCTTTCTCCTTCCATTTTCCCAGATGCAAGCTGAGCCACAAGTACAACAGAGGGCTTAGTTTGTCATCTGTGCCGGATGGAGTCACCAGGAACCAGCGATCCCGGAGTGAGTCCCAGACGAGGCAGATCTGACTGTGACATTTGGTCATTGCAGCTGCAGGACCAAGGGACCAGTTTGGCCCCCCAGCCTTTGGCAGTGTCCTTCAGCCCTCTGCCCCGTGGCAACATCTGTGCCCAGCCTCTTATCCCATTACATGCCTTGGCAGCATGGCTTCGTGAGGCACTGTGATACATTAATCTTTTCCTATTGGGTTTATTGGTAAAAATGGACAAGCCTAAAAGCTTTCCACAACTTCTGAACTTACTGTTTTCAGGAAGCCCTGACACCTACACGTGGAAATGAATAAGCCAAAGCCCCTTCCTCTGGTATTACCCAATGTAGCTGCATTCAAACATTTTCCACCCTAAGACCAGTCAGTGACTGCCTTCTCCTGCATATGGAGAGAAGGACACCTTCCAAAAAGCCCAAGGAATGATGAGAACAACAGTTTTGCAAAAACAGTAGGAGCACCTGGGGCTACCATCCCTTTTCAGTTTTCCCAGGGACATTGTCTTGGGAACTGTGACAGGGACAGACGATAAGTCTTTTTTCTTTGAATTTTATAGCCTGTATGCACTTACCAAGCTGAGACAACCTTAAAATGTGTATTCATCTTCCATTTATTACACTGTGCATCACCACCTTAAGATGTTATTTATGTCAATCTACTGTATTTGAAAGGAGACAGACGTGCATATTTTAAAAGCCTCCTTCTCAGTTAGTCTCAGCCACTGACATGCCTTTGAAGATTTGGTTTAGAGGGGATGTGGTATCAGTGATCTTGACAAACATTTCAGTTTGCCCACTGCCATCCAGGGACTGTGCACACAAGTTTGCTTTTACTAACTGCAGAAATACAAGCAGAACAGACTTACAGTAGGTATATAAACAAGAAGGTCACAAGGTTAATGTTTGACTCTAATCCTAATGACTTTTTTTGAGCCACGCACAAAGCATGACACCAGAAAGAATTCACTAACAACAAAGTAAAGATAAACAAGTACGAGAGCACAACCCTCTCCTTTGTACACCAGCTTCAGAAGTTGCACAAAAGTATTTAAAGTACAAATAAAAATACCCTAGTTTTATAATAGACGTAACTTTATCCATTCCTTTCCATTAAATGTGCAATAAATTGCTCCAAGGTGCCAATAAATATATCAGAGGAACTTACTGGTTTATAAATATGCTGAAAAAATTGAAACTATTGCTTAAATAACCACTCTACAGAGAAAATAATCTCCCACAAAATCTATTAAACTGGGTTAACGAACTAGCAGGAAAAAGTTTCAAACCTATTCCCCCAACATCTAATTCAGAACAATTCTTTCGAGCTGAGTTTCAGACAAAAATAATGAGGAACGTTGCTGAATATGGTCATGAGTGAACAGAAATTAAGTCAACTATTTACAGAAATGTTTGCAAGCTGTGACAAATACATTCTGGGTTGTTTAGTTATGCATAAGGTGATTCAAAATACAGTGACTATATTATGGCTGTTAAAAAGGCTTTGTCAAAATTTAGCAAAATTGCTAAGGGCTCTTGAGACACAAATAGCAGACACAGGCCAGTAAACAACCCCCAAAAAAGTGAATATAGTTTACAAAAAATACAAATGCCACCAGCAAATCTATTCACATTTCTTTTCACAGATAAATGTAAAACTTTATCAAAAGTTACTGCTTCTGTGCCCAAAATATTTGTTCTGTTTTGGGACAGTTTACTTTGGCAACTTACTGACCTTTGCAGCTGTAATTAAATGATGAAGATGAGACAACGTGACTCTGGAGAGATCATAGGAAACTGCATCTTATCTTTGCCTTTTATTTACAGAGCTCTTCATGTTTTGGCCTCCCTAATGCATTTTTCATTAAAAAAGGAGGGCATGTTTGACACACAACCTTTTCCCTCAGTGCACGCAGTAACTGGGATCCAGAGGCAAAATCTAGTGTTTTCTACCACCTCAGCTTCACCTCATCAGCAGTCTTTAAGTGTTTTGCTCTGCTCTGGAGAATAGACATGTCTTCCGGTGCTGCCTTGTTCCATGGTAGGAAAAACATTCAAGTCCACTTCTGGCTCTGCAGAAGTAAGGCCTCAATCAATGTCTTAGTCACAATTAAGTTCACATCTAACTCGATATGAACATATACTATTGCCAACATGGGCGTACCCTGGTGTCCAACATTGCCTTGCTATGGAGGACCCCGTAGACCTCTGACAGTGCTTTACTGCCAGTCCTTGAGAGATGTCTCTGTTAATCCCCAGCTGAAGGATTTGCCCAGAGCAACATATGAACGCCCATGGAGGACTGGGGGCTGGAGATTTGGTGAGCTGAATGGCTCTCAAATGCTGATCAGAGGAGTGACCATGAACCCCATGCTGAGGATGGCACTGCCTTCGCCAGGGGACTCTCAGGTCCTTGGGGACACTGGACAGTTCACATGGTGACACCTCCAAAAAGGCAGAGGCAGAGCCCTGCTGCCATGGACCACACTACAGCAAGGCAATGGAAGAATCCTTCACTTTCATCGACAGATGGAGTGGGATTGAGTTTGTCTACCATCTGAAAGGTGAGGGCTCACGCTGCTGGGGTCATCTTGGACAGGGCAAGGAAGGGCTCTTAAACAGTGGTGCAAACATCCACTGGAGTCAACCGACTCGCTCCCCTGGAATGCATGGATAACTAGCTCCAAATTAGTTGGGACTTAATCACAGGGTGAATGTCTGTGTCTGGATGAGCTACACTGAGTTTCTTCCACATGATTCCTCCATCCAAAGTACCTCCCTAGATGGATCAATTTCTCCAGTGAATAATAAACACCATCTGGGGTACCTGAATCATCTGTGAACTTCAATAGGGCACTTAATATAACTAAATAAGGTGTATCCCACCATTATTGATTTGCCACTCAGATGTCCTGAGGAAACCACCACATAGTACCTACATGCAAGTAGCATGAGGAGAGCGTCATGGTCCTGCACCAAAGGAGAGAATGACTGTGCAATTGTCTTGACCAAAGGCAGGCATGGAGGTGACTGTGAGAAGACAGGAAACCATGATGACTCTCAAGGTACAGCCCTTTCTGTACTCCTCGGGCCCACACCAGGGATGAATTTGGACTCCACCCAATTCACTGGCATCAACAGTTGATGTGAAGTCTTGTGCTGTGAAAAAGGCACAGTGATTTCTTATCCATCAAAATCAGCTCATGGTTGAGTGTGGCACTTCATGACAGCAGTGATGTAAATTACCTTCCAGACAGGAGTCTTTATCTAGAGGGCTCCTTTTTACCCCCTTCTCACCATTTCAGCTGTTACTCTGACAAGGAGATTTAGAAACATTCATACTTTCTGATCAGCAAGCTGGAAATATCTCAAATGAAATGCAGCCTTCACAAGAGAAAACATTGTCCTAAGTTGCAGAGAGATATGAAATACTCCTGCTGGGATGCTGTGTGGGAAATCTGTTGGCAATAACGACTGCAACAGTGAGCCCATGAAATACGTTTGCCAGAGCCGAGATCCACTGGAACGCAAAAAAAGCTGTGCACTGATAGATGTCCGTTTCAGAGAATCAACGATCTCTACGAAGACCGCCCTGCTTGTGACAAACTCCTTGGTGAGGGGGCGAGCATGGACACAGAAGGCTTGGGTTTCACAGGATATTTACAGAGCTGTTGCCCCTCTCTCCCCTCTGCCCCTGCCCACCCGGTCACCAGCACATTGCAGGCAGCACACTCCCACCAGCACCCCTGCAGCTGCTCAGGGGATGGAGCCTGTCACCAGCCTTGGTGGAGCTACAGAGAGAGGGATCAATCTGGTCAATACCAGCAGGTCCTCGACACCCAAACTGCACTCCTACTGCCCAGTGAGTAAAATCCCTCTCTGCCCAGGGAGTGCCACTGCCTGCCCTTGCTTTTGCACTTGCAGGCTCAGCAGGGCATTCTGGCAGGAAAATATTTACTCAAAACTCAGAGTAAAATGCCATAGAAAAGTAGCAAAAAGAACATAATGTCTGCTTTTCTGTTGGGTACAAATTTTTTTCTCAATTCCTGAGCAGCAATGCTCTGAGACAGGCAGAGATATGTTTGAAAACTAGACCCTCATTAGAGACAGGAATTGAATTTCTCAAACATTCTTGTGACAACACAAAACAAAAAAGAAACTAAATAAAAAGCAGAAGGTTTGTCTCTCTGCCATCATCAAGAATTTACTTCCAGAATAAAGACAACTTGGCAGAAGCATTTTCAACCTGCAGAATAAATTAGCTGATTTTAAAACAAAATATAAACTTGTATCACAACTGACAGACAAGCTCTGTCAGATTGGCTTCAATTTAAAACTGATCAAGTATCGCCAGTACTCCCTCTGGGCTCAAAGTGATACTGCATCAGTTGTGTACTTGGCTCTCTCTGTCCTCCTTTGAGTTCCCTCTGCCACACAGTTGTGGAAATCTGATTTTAAACTCATGCACTGAGATCTTCCCAAGCATGATAGATTTTGTATGAAATCAGAAACTCCTGGAGGTGCCAGGGGATGGTGTGTCTAGGCTCTTTAGTCAGAGGCAACTAAATAAGGCAGGACAGGTCTTTGCACATTGACGGGGGAAAAAAGGTAAGACCAGGACACATTGGGGGAAAAAAGTAAGACCAGGACATGAGGTTTTTTTAATGTGTCTCTCAAATGATGAAGTGCAATGTAAATTTTACACCCAGCCAATATATCTTATAATTGCCTAACAATTTCTAAGGATACGAAAACTATATGTATGTAGGTTAGAAATGCAAGTTTAAAATATTTGCTAAAACTCTTCAATCCTGTTGAGTTGTTACTCTGCTTGTCTAAATAGTTTTCTTTCCCTGGATGCTTGCAAACCCCAGGGGCACCTATCAGCTGGCCTGGGAACTGGATAGGGGAATCTACTCTCTCAGCAAACACAGCACAGACGAAGACACAGCACATAAGTCAATTCAAATGAATGTGCTGTTATTCAGACACATAAAACAGAAAGGGCCTTGCCACTGCTTAGACTGTGGCACAGCGGCTCTGATATGAATTTAAGAGGAGTAAGTGCCTGAAAAAGCCCAGGCAGTGGTGTGGGCATAGTCTTGGCACTGTACATGCCCTGTGTAGGCTGGGACAGGATGAGTGGTGTCCTGAAAAGTGCACCTCCTGGTTACATCAGGTTTGAAAGCCTGTAGGACAAATTTCTCAAAACAAACCATCCAGTTATCCCCATACGCATACTTATTTTACCCAGTTTTAGACAGATTCAAATTGACAAACATTTTCCAGAGCTCTGACCTTTCCCAGTCTGCCCATCTCTGGCTTCACCTCTAATTAACAAATGTTTTCTCCTGAAGCATCTATTACGCATCCATTACACATCTATTCTAAGCAAAAAATACACATACAGAGGCTGTTCCCACCCAGAGCACACCCCAGGGAAGTACCCGTGAGATCTCTGATGAGAAACAGCAACCTGCTGTTTGCTCCCCTTTCCACAAGGTCATCAGCAAAACGGAGAGTTTGCTCCTCTTGTAAACTCCTCACATGCTGCCAAGGCAGAACATAATCCTCAGTATCCAGACCAGCAACCTCAAAGAGCACAGGAAAAGAAATGCAGAGAGCACTGAAAGGGAGGATTTGTTTTTTCTCAGTGGTGTCAAAAAGTCCTGTATCCTGCTTCATTAAGTGTCCATGAATGCTGGAAACTCCTAAGAGGATAAAGACTTTTCCTTAGAAGACAGAGTGCAGATCAGCTTTACAAAGGCAGTGGGTTCCTGATGTAAAACATGCAGCAAAATCAGCTTTATGTGTTTTCCTGAATGCATTGTCCATTCCCATTTCTCACTGTGTTGTGCAGCCCCTGATGCTATGCCAACACCACTGTTCCTGTGGTAAACTCAAATACAGATTAAGAAAATAATCCAGCTTTAAAAACTGTAAGAAAATATCTTTTTTTTACTTTCTAAAGCTCTATTTTCTCTCAAATGGCCCCACCGCACAGCCTCTAGCGGGGTGACCCAGCACAGCAGAGGAGATGAACTGGGCAGCAGTGCTTATGAAGGATGTGGGCAAAAGACAGAAACAGTGTAGAGAACATTTCCACCCAGCATTGATTACAGAGAAACCAAACCACGTCCCTACAAAGCAGCTCATGTATGGTAAGTGCAAGGATGTCGGTGTTGTCAGGAGCTCCTTATTGCATGGCTGGGCTTGATGAGCACAAGCCGTACAGTGGAGTGACAAATCTATCATGCATGAAAAGGAAAAAGAGGCTCACAACCTGTGTGGTACCTCCAGTACCCATTCCTGAGCCAGGCTTTCAAAGGTAACATTGGACTCCCCTCACCACCTGTGCTCCCACAGGACCATATAGATGCGCCATGGCAGAGTGGAGCCATTTACTGTTTTGTAGAGTGGGATGACACCAATTTCAGGACAAGATCCTCAGAGCAGGATACTGTACAGAGACCAGGAACTAATTTTCACTCTTTCTGCAATTCAAATTTACCAAGCAATAGTCAGAAAAGCATAAATCTGTGTGAAGCTCAAAATCAGGATCCACAAAGAACAGTACCCAGCAGTGAATGGGTCCAATGTTTACACAGTGGTCTGAGCACAGTGCTAGAATAGTGAGTTATCAGAGCAATGGATACTCCAGATACTGCCAACAAAAGGATTCAGCCTGAAAGCCAGTGGGACCATTATTCAGGTTAAGCTATTTCACAAACCATGCTGTTCCCTGAAAACCTGATACAGGGCAAAGCAGATAAGAAGGTGAAGAAGGTTTCCAGAGGTGAACCAAGAAAGCATGTGAAAAATGTTGCGTGAAAAAAAAGCACATGGGAAAGGGCACAGTTTGTAACAGTACTAGGGGGGAGAAAATGCAATGGTAAGATGATTTTTTGAGCTGCAAGCTGCAACTTTGCAAGATACATACAAGCTAAGAGGATGTGTACTGGCTGCAGATACACTTCCTCGAGCATTTGACTGCTATCTGCCAAAGCACCTCCTAACCGTGATGATCTGACAAAGTTGCATCAGCTCACACACAAAATGGAGCAGGATTGCCCATGTCACTTCTGCAGATGAGGCATTGTAGAAAGTGTTTGGGGCCAAGGGAGGCCAAGGCAGCATATTCCCGAGCTCTGTGAGGAAAATCAGGCAAAGTTAGGAAAGTCAGTGCTACATGGGTTTTGTTTGATGGCATGGTGACCACATCACCAATAGAAAGCAATACTTTGCAAAGGGTAGGAGGAAGCCAGTTAATCATTAAAATGTCTCAGAAAAGAGCTATCCTTGAGAAAGTCTTATGCTGGGCAGTGGAATTAGGAAAGACAATAAACCCCATTGCAGATTCCAAAAACATTTGGGCCAAGACAGGCTCATTCATGTGAGTGAGGTGAGGAAATTATTCGTCTGCAGCAATGTAGGCACAGAAAGAAAATCAAATGCTCCTTGTCTTCTGAGCTGTCCATGCTAACAGAGGCTGCATCTAAACAGAGGATTATGGACATCCTACCTTTCTTCGCTTTAGTACATGCCAGAGAAGTAAACAGAGAAGCAAAATAAAGTGGGCCCAGACCATTTGTGATGTTAGTTTCACTCTAGAGGAAGAAATAGCTACATCACCTTAAATTCCAAGTCAAAATGAACCAAACACATAAACAAAGCCTTTTCTGATACCTTCTGAAAATATGTCTCAGTGCTTCTCACAAGCAGTGCTCCACCTCATCCCTCTGTGATGTATTGCGTATGTGGGAGACTAAGTTTCAAAAGGGTAAATGAATCTCATCGGTCCTGCAGGAGTATTGGTAAAAGAGACAAGATACTATTTCTGTATCCTACTTAATAAAAGGAAAGTTATTTGTCTTCTTTAATTGGAGATGCCCAGATTCCTTCTCCAATCTATACATCAATAGATGCTTGTCCTCTCTAGACATTGCAGATTTTACTTTTTGTGCCAATGTAAAGGAACAGTTTCTATTTTTATAGCTGTTTTTATAGCATGCTTAAGCATACCACATAAATTGCTTCATAAACATTACTGTATCACAATGCAAACTTCATTAAGCTTTAGTAGAAGTCACTACCTTGTCAGCTAAATACATGATTAAGAAAATGGCAACCAACTTACTTCTTGGGTCTCATATTTTAGAATTTAATTACTTTAAATACATACAATTGCATGCACTGCCAAATACTGTACTTCAGTGTTTGTCCATAAAATGGAATTTGAAATGCATGTAAGATGGTACAGCTTTTGTAAAAGGAAGTTATTATTTGTGATAAAAGCAATTGTTGACATTAGAAATACAAACTAGAGTATTCAGATGGGAAATTTAATTTAAAAAAAGACAAATGTAGAAAGGAAAAGGGAGGTTAGCAATATGGCAAAGCAAAGCCAGATGTAGCAGTAAATATCTGCCCCGAGGCAAACCTGAACTGCTACCTATCAGAGTGGCAGCGCAGCTGGTTTATTTTTAATACTGGACTGGGTGAGTAGGCAGACAACAAACAAGTATGCACTTAAGCTGAGAAAAAATCAGGCTAACCTTACATTACATTCTGACGTTTATTATTTTAAAAGAGGGGAGGGCCATTTTCTCAGGGAGCTTTTTGGGTTTGGTTCTGTGTTTAAAACAAATGGTGCTACCTACATTTCATCTTAGCAATTGTCCCAGTTGCAGAGGTGAGTAAGAAAGCATGCGAGCCAGGAGCATTGAGTCAGTGTGAGCTTTTCTCCAATGTCAAGTGGGCCACAGGAGATACACCAAAGCTGTGCAAGTCCTGCCCATGGACCACCTCTGCCTGTGCAGGGCTGCAGTGCTACTCCCAAATGAAATGTTCTTTTCTCCCACTTCTACTGCTCTTCCAGCATGCAGAACATGCACAACAATAACAAACAAAAAAAAGCTTTGAAAACTGCAGAAGGCACTCTCTGTGCATCCAGCTCAAGTACGCTTTCCCAGGATGAGCAGGTTCAGGGGCAAGGAAAATTTCCATGGTGAAACACACACTGAAAGCCAATGACCTTGCTCGAAATAAACAGAAACTTTGAATAAATTAACTGTACTGTATAATCATTCTTTTTCAGGTTGATGACGTCAAAAAGAGCATATTACAGCAGAATACAGAACAAGCTGGGTCACATTATTATCTTCTGGTTTTTTGTTTTCTTATTTTCATCGTGTGTCCTGAAGTTGTATCACTCCATAGTGACAACCTGCTGAGTGAGAAGGGGATTTACAGCACTTTTCTCTGGTTCTTACAGTATTTTCATCACTTAGCTGCCATTTCAGAGTTAAAGGAGAGGCAACTACACATTTTGGACTGACCTTGCTGTTTACTCCCTCTTTAAAAGAAAGATTTTCTCTGTGACAAACGTGACAGGAAGTATGTTGTGTTGTGGGAGTGTCTATTATCCAAGGGTACATCTGAACTAAATTATCATGCTCTTAATATTGGACTTTTCAGTTAACAAACTGTTATACCATGTTCCTTTAATTATCAGAGAAACAAGTTGTCTGTCAGCGTTTCTCTACCATGAGTTTATACTGATCATCAGCCTCAGTGCAAAGCAGCACAGGGCAGAAGTGCACCAGAGCCTATAACTGGGGGCTGGTACCAGCATCGCTAAAGTCAAAGTGGGGAGGAATTCATGTTCGGAATTGCTACCCACAGAGAACAGACATGTAAACCTCCACAGAGGATTTTATCCCTGTGCACACAACTATATGCTGCCACTGGAGCTCTCTCTGCAACTGGAGTTGAGCAGGTTCAAGATTTAAGCCACATTTTCAGCAGATCCATGTGGAAATCCCTAGCTTGGTTGCAAAGGCATAACTCTGGAGTGGACTGGAGAGGCACAGCCAGGCATGGCCCTGCCGTGGGGCAGGGGGCTGCTGTACAGGGTGGATATGCCCCTGCCACTGAGGGACCTGGCTAACAGGGACTGCACATCCAGGGAAGACCTGGCAGGGGCAGGCATGAGGGGTGGCAGTGGGGGTTACTAAAGAGACCTAAATTGGCTACAGGCAAAGGGTCCCACGCACATTCAAAATAGTAACTTGAGAGGGACTGCTCTTCTCAGCATTATTTTCATCCTCTGTAATTGGTGTCATGAGGAAGGCACCGTCTACAAGAGGTGGGTGGGAAAAGAGGATGTAAAGGCACTGACAGGGGCGAGATGTGGCACCTTCCCCTATGCTAACCAAATGCTCAGTGTCAAGTAAAGGAGAGAAAGACGAGCAGTGAACTGAGATGTATGTCATCATGGCATTGTTCCCCGTGAGCTGGCACCCAGTGGAGGGACAAGGAGGCATCTGGCTGCACCTTGCTCAGCCTTACTGCAGCAAACCACTTCCAGCAAGAGCCCTGAGACTCCATTCTAGAAAGGTTTTGAGTCAGAACCAAAAGGCTTTTCCAGCTCTGATATGAGTTCAGTTTCTCAACATCACGATACCCTTTCTGACTCCCTGACCTTTCATGTGGCAACAAGGTTGGGCTTCCAAGCCAAAGCCAAAACATCTGAATGCATGGAAATGAAGAGCTAGCTGGAAAGTAAAGGTGGAAATAAATTTGGGGTGATATTTCCCTCACAAGGAATTGGGATGATAAATTTTACCCATAATTTTTTGTTGCTTAGAGTATTGAGCAGCTCAAACCAATGAGAAAAACTAAACAGAAAAAGCAATGAAAGAGGACCTTCCACACTGATGCAACTAACCCTTCTGGAGTGGACTGCCCCAGCAGAGGTATGTGCCCTTCTAGCCTTTTCCACCCCGGTTTCTGTTTGTAGCCACTTTTATGCATTATATTCCCAGATCTGATCCAAGGTTTGAGCTCTTGAGAGGCTGGGGATGCTGGAGACTCATCTACAGGAAACATACTATAAGTGTTGGAGCTGTTTGTCATCATATCTACCACTGGGAGCTGAAATGAAGGTCTTTGCAAACAGAGCAAGCCACTGCCTGGCCCCAGCACTCACCCTCCTACTCTAGGAGCAAAGGGTGGACAGAGTGAAGTGACAGGGATTGGCTGACAAGGTCATTCACTGTAGAAGCTGAGAAGTTATCTCATGACTTATGAATGCGGATCCTATGCCCTTTACTCAACTCAATGAGACCTTAAATTATATGCTGTGGAGAGTCAAGATCATAAATAAGAGAGAGGGCTCCTCAGATAATGGCATTCCAGTAAGCTTACAAATATGCCTCAATTTAGAACATATTACATTATGATTTTGGACTTGTCACATTATCTTCTGTTCTATTTATTAACAGCAGCCTTGTATCAGACTCGTATTTTAAGTTCTTAATTAGTGCAACTTTTTTCTACCTCAAAAAAAGATTTTCTTTAGCCCCTTCATCTCAGTGCTCTTACCACTTAGGAATCAGAACTGACTAAGGACATCAGGAAAAGCCCTGACACACCCCGACATTTTGCCCTAGCTGCCCAGTTCAGGAACCACTAATGCTGCAGCATCACAGCCCCCACAGCAAGAGATTCACCTTTGCTGGCACTGTCCACCTTCAGGCTTGTGCTTCAGAGGTCAACTTTTTGGTCTCAGAAAAGCACTGGCCAAACAAATGAGAGATTTTACATAAAGAATTATATCAAGGACACCATGTACAATGAAACAGATGTATTCTGATGGCACATGTAGAAAGCCTTGAATTATCCAGCACAAGCTGGCCACCCTAGTTCCCTCAAAGTGCTCTGAGGTCCTGCTCAGGATTTCAGACATGCACTATGAGGAGCAGCTGCTGCTCCAGGACACATGTTTCTGTCCAGGCAGGATCAAGTCCTGAGAGTTTCCAGTGCGTATTTCAAAGAAATCAGCCTCAGCTTTAGGTATCCAAGTTGGCAGTTGTAAATATTTATTCATTAAAGAAAGGTCTTGTTTGCTCCTGGTGCAGTTCCATAGCCTTCTAAAGACTCATGAACAAGGGAAATGTATGGGCAGGGAAGGGGAGGGAGGAATTTCTTCCCTTTCCTTATAAGTTAAATAAAAATTACAAAACCAGCTTGCCTTGTGAAAAATAAACTTGTCCAGTTTTGTATACATGTGTTTACTGTACAAACTTTCAGTGACTCAGATGTGAAATGTGCCTCAGGTTTGTTATGAGTTTTGTTTAGTTTTCTAACTAACCCTGAGAAAACATGGGCCACCGTTCAGGCTGATGTCTATCCCATCCAGTAGATTGCAGGGGATGCACAATAAAACCCCTACCCTGTGAGTGTTTGTGCATGCATGAATAGACCTGCATTCACCGAGCTTTTTCATGCATGTAATCATCTGCAGGATCAGGGCCTCAGGCACAGCACAGAACTTGGGTTTCTACATTTATTTGGGGCATTATTTTGACATGAACTCTTCATCTGATTTCAGAACTCACTGCTGCATTCACGGCAGTATTTCCAGTTGGGCAGGAGTGATTTTTAGCAAGCACTGAGAGACTACTGAACTCCTTTTCCTTCCCTGTCAGCACTGAACTCCGTCAGATCCAATGTGCCTCCTTTTTAATCATCTTGCTTCTCCCGCAGTTCTCTGATTAGGTCACATTTCAATTTGTGCCCGCAGAGTTGCTCCCATGTTAGTGGCTGGCAATATTACAAACGCAGTTTCTTGGCATTCGTGATTGAACAAAGACCCCCAGGTAACTTCAGAGAGTTGGAAACTGTTTCATCAGTTTGAGATATTTCTGCTTCCTTGTGATGCATAAAGAAGAGCCACAATGTGGCTGATAAGGTGCATTTGACTGTTGGAACTAAGGGGAACTACCTGTCTCATTTTGTTTGCCTGGAAAAATGTACTGTGGCTTCAGATGCTCTAACTGAGAGCCTGAGGGTGTTGAACTTCAGCAGCAGTCATATCTATTCCTCACATCCATCAGACATTGAGGCTAAATAGCGTGTGGTATTAAACATACATAAATAGATAGATAGATAGATAGATAGACAGACAGACAGACAGACAGACAGACAGACAGACAGACAGATAGATAGATAGATAGATAGATAGATAGATAGATAGATAAATCCAGTGCTTGGTAGTCCACAGTCCCCTGGATCATGTCTTCACCTCACGTTAGCTCATGGTCATCTGAGTGAGGCTGGCAAAGATGGGGCAGTTATCTGGAGATAGCAAAGCCAAACGGAGCAGAGAAGACCTGCCCCAGGAGCAGTGTTTTGGACCTCCAGATGTCAGAGGAAGTCATAGAATCATTTAGGTTGGAAGAGAACTTGAAGATCATCAAGTCCAGTTGTTAATCCAGCACTCCCACTAAACCATGTCCCTAAATCCACAGCTTCACATCTTTCAAATACCTCCAGGGATCGTGACCCAACCATTTCCCTGGATAGCCTGTTCCAATGCTTGACAGACTTTTCTGTGTAGAATTTTTTCCCAATATCCAATCCAAATCTCCTCTGGCACAACTTGAAGCCATTTCTTCTTGTCCTATCACCCATTACCTGAAAGAAGAGACTAATTCCCACCTTACTACAACCTCCTGCCTTAGGAGTCTTAGAGAACACCAAGGTCCCCGCTAAGCTGCCTGTGCTCCAGACTAAGTACCCCCAGTTCCCTCAGCTGCTCCTCATGAGACTTGTGCTCTATACCCTTCACCAGCTTCATTGCCCTTCTTAGGACACAGGAAGAAACACACGCAAGTTTCTTTCCATCCTAATAGGGCCAGTAGGGAAGTTACGAATACCAAACCCTGGGATGTTGAGAGGAGATCTCTCTGACAAGTGCATGGCTCTGTTAGGACCTCCATTCCCTGCCAGGTACTGGACAAGCAGAGATACTCAACACCTCCAGGCAAAGTCCTGAGCAACACTTGTACTGCGCACAAACGTTTCAGTTACTTGTCTGTTTGTGAAAAGAAATACATGAAAACTACAATCCAGTTTCATGGCCTCTTGGTAGCATGCTGTTTATTGTTCCCGGAGGAACAATAAGGATTCTTAAAAGCAGATGGACTCAGACACTCTGGTGATTTGCTGTAGAAGAAAAACAATGGGCCAGATTTTTTAAAAATAGAAAATATATCCATTGCACAAGTAAACCCCACTCTCTTCTATTCACGAAGTGGGACAAGATGGACAGTATTTTGCAGCAGTTTTTGTGGATGCAACTGAGTAAAGGGTCTTCCTGACACAGCAAACATGAAAAATTCAAACATGAACAAGGACTTAAAAATTAGTATAAGCACAGTATCACAGAATGGCTGAGGCTGGACAGGGCCTCTAGAGACCATCTGGTCAAACCCCCTGCTCAAACAGGGCCACCTACAGCCAGTTGTCCAGGACTGTGTCCAGACAACTTTTGAATATCAACAAGGATGAAGACTCCACCATTTCCCTGGGCAACCTGTACCAGTACTCTGTCATCCTCACAGTGAAAAAGTGTTTCCTGACGTTCAGAGGGAACCGGCAGTGTTTCAGTCAGTGCCCATTCCCTCTGGTCCTATCACTGAGCACCACTGAAAACAGTTGGGCTCCATCTTCTTTCCACCCTCCCTCCAGGTATTTATACACATTAATAAGATCAAACCTTACTCCAGTTTTCTCTGGATTATACAGTCCCAGGTCCCATAGTCTTTCCTCAGAGAAGAGACGGTACAGTCCCTTAATCACCTTTGTGGCCTTTCATTGGATTCTCTCTAGAATGTCCATGCCTTCCGTGTACTGAGGAGCCCAGGACAGGATACAGCACTCCAGATGTGGCCTCACAACGCTGAGTAGGGCGGAAGGATCACTCCCTTAACCTGCTGGCATTGCTTTGTCTCATGCAGAGCAGGACACCATTGGCCCGCTTTGCTGCAAGGGCACATTGCTCACTCAAATTCAACTTGATGTCCACCAGGACCACCAGGTCCTTTTCTGCCAAACTGCTTTCCAGTGAGGTGACACTCAGCATATACTGGCACCTGAGATTTTTTCTCCACAAGCAAGGGATTTAATAATCCCCCATGTTGAATTTGATGAGATTCCTTTCAACACGTTTCTCCAGTCTGTTGTGGTCCCTCTGGATGGCAGCACCACCCTCTGCAATATCAACCACTCCTCCCAGGTTTGTGTCATCAGCAAATTTGCTGAGTGTGCACTCTGCCCCATAATCCAGATCACTAATGCAAATGTTAACCAGGACTGCATTCTGTATTGATTGCTGGAGCATACTACCAGTTAGTACACTACCAGTAGTCCTACAACTAGACTTCATGACACTGATTACAATCCTCTGGGCCCACCCATTCAGCCAGTTTTCAATCCAACTTGTCCACTCATTCAGCCCATACATCAACAGTGTTAAAGGCTCTACTGAAGCCCAGGTAGAGAACACCCACTGCTATCTTCTCATTTACCAGGACAGTCATTTCATTGTAGAAGTTTATCAAGTTGTTCAAACACGACTTCCCCTTTGTGAAGCCATGCTGACTACTTCTGATAATTTTCTTCCCCTAAACACTCCATCACCTTCCCAGGGATCAAGAAGTGGCTGACTGACCTGTCTTCTTTGGGTCCTCCTTCTTGCCATATTCTTGAAGTTAGGCATGACTTTTGCTTTCCCCTAGTCTTTGGGTACTTCTCCAGTTTCCATGATCAAAGATTATCAATAATGGCCTTGCAATTAAGTTTGCCAGCTTCCTCAGCACTCATGGGTACATTTCATTGGGGCTCAGTAAAATCTCAGGCAAAGAAGGCATTTAGTACTTCAACCTTTTCCATATCCTGTGTAACCAGGTCCCCCCACATGATTCAGCAATGGGCCCACATTTTCTCTAGGCTTCCTTTTGTCACCAACATACCTAAAGAAACCATTCTTGTTGATTTTAGCATCCCTGTTCAGATTCAATTCCACCCAGGCTTTGGCTTTCCTAACTTTGCTCCTCAATGTTCAGCATCTCTGTATCCTCCCAGGTTCCCCATTTTTGCTACCATCCTCTGTATGCTTCCTTTGCAATGCAGCAAAGAGAAGGTGCAAGAAAGGATATTCCCTTCACTCTGTGGAACAGTCACTGTCAAAAATTACCCTGGCTAAACTCAAGCCATTACCAAGACTGAGAAAATACAACACCTGAAAAGAAATATTATAAGCAGAGCATGCCTGTTACTACTCCACACCTCCAGAGAAGGCTAACAGAGAACATTGGGAGGCCCAACCCAACCTCCTGTAGGTCAGCACTACACCTGGATTGAAACCAATGTATACGCATATACACACATCAAACACACATATATATACACATCAAACTGTATAACTGAAACTAAACTATATAATATAAATATCAGATATTATATAACATGTATAATAAGGCCTCTCTTTAAAGGCTAGTGGGGCCTTTACTTTGATGAGTTAACATATTTCAGAGGGTGTGTATCTGATTCATGATTAAAGCTTACATATTTCTAGAACGAGAAGAAATTAAACCAGTTTGCTGATCCTGTAGGTAGCCTGGTGTTAGAAAGCACAGTTGTTTCTTTTTACGTGGCAAACCTGGTAATCATAGGTGGAGGGGAATTAACCCACATCAAAAAAAAAAAAGAACCAGTTTTTCTAAACGAAATTCTGTAATGTGAAAGAAATACTTTAAAGACACTAATGAAGTCTAAATAGTGCATCATAATTTGTCCTATTAACGTTAGTGTCATCACTTTAAAATACATGTTACTATAGACATTATATTTTTTAGACATCTGAAGTAGGGCAAAAGTAGAGTGACATATAAACCAGACAGGTTTATGTCAGAATGTATTTTCAGATGCAGAATTTTCTTGTGTAAACCGCAGGTTTACAATTATATATTCCATATAGAGTGCAAGTTCTGTGTTTGAAGCTGTCAAACACTTTCGAGAAAACTAATATATCTGCTTTGATTTTTATGAAATTCAGAACATAGAAGATCAAATGCACTCAATAACTGATGCTAAATGTCGATGACATACCAGCAGAAAGGAATTTTTTTCCACACAAATATGGTATGAACGGAATGTGTTGGGAATAATGTCATTGCCCACAACAAGCCCTTTTCTCAAGAGCACGTCTCTCCTAACAGATGCTGAAAATGGGCAGTACAAGGGGCCTCTCTCCCATTCCGTGCTTTGCTGTGTAATCTCTACAGTTACCATCTTTGGGGCATTTGGGACTCTAAATTTAGGATTCTAAACCCCAACTCCTCCCTAAAGGAATGTCTTAAGTGTTAGGGTTCAGTTTAGAGGGTGCACACATCCCAGCAAGACTGGGAGAGAAATCTTAGGCGTCTCCAAAACATGTAAATGTGCCATTCCCATCTACCCATGAACCTGTGACCCAGGCGCTGCTCTCCTTCCTCCTCCAGCCCATGCAGCCTACATCCAAGAGACCTTATTCCACATCACTCTGCCCCATTTCCCAACCCGGTGCCACCATGACCTTCACCACCCTTGTATTCCACATCCCCCTGAGTCCCTCTGGTGCATTTCACCCTCCTCCTGCACATTGTCTCTTTCCCACATCAAGGGTACGTAAGGAACTACAGTACAAGTCAGGCACCATGACGTGTACATCTCACCTTGGATGGATGCAGCATTTTTAACCTTCTAGAAGTGCAGGCTGTGTTTGACTCCAGTTTGTCCTTCAGACTGACCCCAGTATCCAGGTCCAGGTACCTACAAATTTTCAAATGTATGAGAAAAGCCACTGCCTGCCATCCCTCTCTTATCCACTCCTGGCAAAAGCTCTTGACAGAGGTTTTCCAAAGGGTTGCACCAGCATGCTTCTTGCCCTTGCTCTGTGCAAGTGCAGGACACCTTCATGGTGTGAGTGGATGAAGTGAAGAGTCAAGAGGAGGTTGAAGAAAGCTTCCCATTGAAGACCACAAGTTACTATCTGCTCAGTAACATGTCTAAGCTAGAAAGAAGTCTGCCATAGATGATGAATTTGCTGATGTAATGGGCACATGCTTGCATTAGTTGTAAATAACGTATGCCAACTTTTCCAAATGCAGTTGGTGATTTTGCATGTGGCAGTTCCTATTTGTCACTGCTTGGAAACCTGCTTTGAAGAAGGGAGACACAGCCTCTGAAAAATTAAACTGATACCAAAACAAGTGTTTCCTAACATTTTACTTTTTTTTTTAAGACTTATGCATGGCTTTCACAATCCTCAAAGGCATCCTCAGCACCTGTGAAAAAAAGCTGGAACTTCCTTTTCACAGCCAGGATGTATGATTCAGCCCTGCCAATGCTCATGTTTGGAGCAGCAGAAGCAGGTCAATGAATTTTCAAAGAGAACAATTACAAGTAAAGCTTTTTACCCAGGGTGATGATTTCTTATCCACTCAGAGTATTTTTGACAAGAGGAAAAGGCCCATCTTCCCCCAAGTTCTGCCTCCTTAGAAATCTGCCCTGGCAGTTACAACCTGCCTCTCAAACACTCCGGTGTTTTAAATCCAAGCAAAAGCATTGGCAGCTGTAAACTTAGCACAGGCTCATTGTAAGTGATGAGAGGAAATAGGCTGACAGTGAGCTGATTAGAAAGCTCTTACAGCTCTCTCAGCTGAGTGGAGAGAACAGGACAACTTTCTTTATGTGTTTCCAGAGAGGGGACATGGGGGCTGCCCCGAGCTTGGCTTGCTGTCCTCGGCAAGATCATGAGGATGTGGGAAAAGACCATTTCAGGGAGGCTGAGCTGCCCTTGCCAGCCTGCCCCTTCCTAACAGCCTCTGTTCTGAAGATAACAAGGGAGGAAATAGCAAAACACTATGGTAAAGACTCGATGAATTCGCAGAGACAACTGCAAGCTGCTTCCTGGCCCTAGCCTTATCTGGAGTCCCAGAAAATAACCCTTTCTCTGTGGCCAATAAATAACCCATTATGACTGGGGCGAAGTATCTGGTTAAAGTTTTGCTGCTGGGGGCTGTGTAGCAGGATATGCTTTCCACAAAGAGCAGAACTGACTGTATTCCTAGCCGTGCTTTGGAGCAGGGAAGGAAGGCTCTGCAGAATCCTCTCACCAGGGCTAGGAAGGTTAGGTTAATGTTGTTTAAACATGTGGTACAAAATGAAGAAGAAGAGATAGGATGGGAATAAAGGGTTAAAAGGATGCACTCAGAAAGTCACATAGAGGTTATTGAATAGACAAAGCAGCAAGCATTAAAAATAATTCAGCCAAAAAATAAAAATAAATACAGGAGGAAATTACTTCATCGCAGCCCACACTGTGTTATCAGTATGAAAGCTCTGGGAGCTGCTTTTCTTTCCAAAATGGCAGCTGACAGCTGATCTAAACAAATGGTCATGAGGACACTGAGAGGACAGAAGGGAGACTCAGAGAGGGGATGGATGGAAGATAAACCAGAGCAGCAAAGGTTTAAGGCCACAAGCAACCACAGGCAGCACCAACCACAAGAACAGGCAGCCCCCTTCAGCACTCTGCAATGAGCCCTTAACATCCATCGGACCTGAAGATGTGTCCTAGCTCAGATGTCATCTCTGACCTGTTGCCCAGTAATGTGTCTGCTTATCAGATGTCAAACTTAAGGGCCCAGCCCCCACATTTCACCAGAAAACCACTTCTCACTCTGCAGCAACAGCCCCACCACAATGCCAGGGCAGCAGCTCCCCATGGCAGTTCCCCACGGCTGTGTTTGCAGAGGTCAGTAGAGAGGCACTGAAAATTTCATACAATTTTAGTTGGTTTTGCAGTTTCATTACGATTTTTATACAGCTGTAAGAATACGGTGACCCTTGTGTGAGCGTCCACCACATTATGTCCCTACCTGGCTTAAAGGACCACCCCTAGGGTATCCTCAAATTTACTAGCTACAGCTCTACTCTACCTCTGCAAAAAAATTACCTCTGTGAAGCAATCAATTTTTTGCTGGTCCCCTGAGCAGTCAAGAAAGCAATTTATACTGCAGCTCATTCCTGCTACCTTTGTAAAGCAAAAAAAAAAAAAAAAACCCCCCAAAAAAACAAACAACCAAACCCAAAAAAAATAAGAGAAACTAAAAAAGCCTGTTCACTCCCAACTACAAAACCACTGAGTTCAGCCGTATGGTGGTACCTATAAAATCAACTATCTGAGATGTAAGTTTGGTTTGGAGTTGGGATTTTTTTTTCCTTTATAGTGAAATAACTGGGAGTAATAGTCATAAATTCTTTCGCTGAGTTTCCTGGGGTCTGAAAGACATCTGGGAGGATTATGGGAGGAATACAGAGTGCTGTAGCTGTTCTTGAAGCAGCCTCGATTTATGGCTCCATCTATAACTGCTGCAGTTTTCCTGAAGTAGGCACTGAAATTGTCCCTGGAGTTGAGAAACGATGATGTTACATCTCCACAGCCAAACTCCATGCTGGGACAGCCCATGGTCTGTCCTTACCTCCCTTTGAACGAGCCCACTTTTTCATTCCCTAGCCCTGTGTGCAGCCCCACTGGGACACAAGACCTCTGGCCCCACTGTCACCACTGCGGGACATGAACGTGGCTTGGTGACACCTGGGAGCAAAGGTGGCAGCAGCAAGGTGCCTTGCTACCAGGGCAGTGGGCTGCCCTTTCCAAGACAAGCAGAAGCACCACCAGTCCCTGTTGCAAAGTGTCATGGAGATGATGAGCAAGGAGGCCACAGCAAGACAGCTGTGTCTTATTGCAGTGAGGTGCTTTCTTATCCCTTCTCCTAATTTGGTTCTTTTCATAGTGCAGCCTAATGATGATATCAGAGAAACCTTATCATAGTGTTGTTGAAAAACAGTCCTATATTAAGCAGGGATCCTGGTGAAGGCTGAAGAGGGGGGGAAGGATTCATCAGCACAGATAGACACATTTTTGTGGAGGCAGATGACCAGTTCTCCGCAAAGCATCCAGAGCTTTCATGGTTCTCCCAGTCAGCCTCCATGCCTACAGTTGACTTCCCATAAAAATGCTGAAGGGTCTTTGATGTCAGAGTACATGTCCTTATGAGAAAGGGAGGAGTAAATTTGCAGGGGTCAGACAAACACTCGACAGCAGTGACTGCAGCTCCTCAGACCTCGGCCAGCCTTTGTGATCCTGTGCCAGAGATCACAGATTTGGTTTGACCCAAAAGCTGAGCTGAAAAGGCAGAGAAGAGCTGCTCAGGTCAAATTAGATGCTTAACTTTGTTTACATTTTGTGATGGGTGGGGAAGTTCAGTAAAAATTAAGATAAGAAAGAGCAACAACAGAATAAAAGGCTAATGGGAAATTACATATTGAAAGCATCAGCCTCCCTGTTACACATCATCTGAGTTTGGATATCAGTTAATGGCTCAGCCAGTTTCCCAACTCAGCCTACTCAAATTATCTAAAAGTGGCAAAAAATTTGGAAGTTAAGTGTTTCCGTGGAACATATTATATCCCCAGCTTTGTAGCCAACACACATAGCACAGCTTTTTTATCTCACAATCTTACTTTTTCTGATACTAGAACAGAGCTCTGACCCCGAAGGGGATGAAACTAGTCCAAATGATAACTGCTTAAATGGCACTAAAAACAAAAAAAAAGTTCATATACATATTCTTATGTCTCTAACAGAAAGTCCTCTGTTCAGTCTGTAATGGAGAAGTCAGATCTTTACTGATTCCAACCTTCTCAGTGCTTATGGATCATGCATATAATGGTTTTCCCCCTGAGAAATCAAATTTATCCTAAAATGCCATGGAATTAAAGTGATGGACTCCCCTCCTGCTTACCTCGCCAGAACACTCCTCATGTTAACAGCTCTCTGCAGCAAAAGTTAAACAAACTCTCCACCATCACCCTGACTGTATGAAAGAGAAAGAGCTTTTCTGTGCACTGGGGCTTGTTATTATCTAAAGCACTGGAGTTATTCTGGAAAAAGAAGAAATCAGGCATTGAGAATCTAAGCAGAGGCCTGAATAAATAATTTGAGGCTGATATGAAGGCTCATGTAAACTGAGCAACGTATAGCTGAAAAAGCAGTGGTTTGGTTCCCCTCCACCAACCCATCTCTTGGGGAGGGATGCATGCCAAAATACTGACACCAGGTACTTAGGAGGAAAAGGAGCATGCTGCAAATGGAAACCTGTAGGCAGCAGATAGTGCACAGTAGTCTTTATTGTCTATTAGCTAGGAGCCAGAAGAATGAGATATATAAACAGAAGCAATAACTTGTTAATGGGCAACACCCCAGAAGTTCATTCTGGAGACAAAATCCCAGGTTATTTGAAAAATCTCCCCCGGTGCTGGGGTGGTAATCTCGTCTGAGAAAACATTTCTAGTAAACACAGACCTTCCTGGACCAGATTCTGCAGTAGTTCTACCAAGCAGACCACTCCTGTGTGTCCAAATGCATCACCTTCCATGGGGAGTACAGTCTAGCGACTGATGCTCAGCTCTCTGTAGAGCCCACCTCCTGCAAAGACAATTCACCCTTGACTGTCTGGTAGCTCAGATGAATGTGGAAGACAGGGAAATGCTACTGAGTCCCAGTAAACAGATTAATTTGTAATGATTAACCTCTTTTCTCGAAAGAAGTGGGAAGCTGGAGCAGCTGGGGGCTGTGATGGAGAGGGTGCAACAGAAAATTGCTAAAGATTTTATTCCTGGTTGTCTCTGCTTTATGTGTCCCCATGTTGTGAGGTGTGAAAATAGTGGGACCATTTGCATGACAGTAGGAAGAAGAGGCAGACAGAATAGCTGCCATGTTTATTAGGAGGTATATTTAAAGAGCGGTTTGTCAAATATGCTTTGCATATACATTCAGCCACAGACAAAAGGAAGCAATTCATTCACCAATTCCTGTGGTGAAAATTACTTCAGGATTTATTCCATGGCCATGTGCCAAGCATATTCCTGATGCAAACCCTACACTTACACACCCATACACTCACAGGGGCACACACGCTCCCACACGCAGAGACATCCCATCAGTGGCACTAAATAACTTGTGAAATGGTTAGTTACGTTTTATCTGGAACAAAAACTAAATCTGGATCTGAAAATACAATCAAAAAAGCCATAATGTTGAGAATCCTGAGATGGGAAACATCTGTCTGGGGAGGAGGCACCGCCTGCCCTGACCCTCAGACACGGTGCAAGGAGGTGTGTGCCCAAATTATGACTCTCTGCAGAGGGCTGGGGACACAAGTCACCTCACTCGACATTGTACTTTCTTATCCTTATCACCCTGGAATACTACACATGCATGACTATTTTACAGTGCTCTGCATACTCCAGCAGGACTATCATGCCCAAGAGAAACAGAAAGACATCTGAAAATGAGAAGACTCTAGGTAGTTATTTGGGAGCTCCGTCAACAAAATCATTATTCAGCTTGGGAAGTGGCTATGGTGTTTGGCTGTGGTGATGTATTTGAGCTGATGGGAGCTGGGGCTTCCAGGTAGGCTACAAAGAAATCTGGTCTGCAATGAATGTGTCTTCAGTTTATCAGAGGTAATGGGAGAAATGGTTCATTTGAAATCCACACGGTTTGGAAGGCCCTCAGCTGAAACCAAGGCTTGTCAGTGTCTATTTTCCAGAGTTTCAAAGAACATAAAACAAACAAACAAACCAGAAAAAAAAACCAGCATAAGCAAAGGAAAAAGAAGAACATGGTAGAGAGCAGAGAGGAAAGCTTATGCTGAAGAAAATAGACAAGTTGTATTTTTGGCTGTATGTTTCACTGGAGAAAGCAAACACAACATAATAGACACACTAGTGATCCAAAAACCACATCTCAGAGATATCATTAGCTCAGGACGTTCACAGCATATATAAGCTGAAAAAGACAAATATATACTTTGTGTAATCACAGCCTGAGTGTAAAGACTGCAGAGACCATTACCATACCAGAGGGATAACCCAGCCAACCACAGTCTCATAGGTTATAAAAAACTGCATTCAAGAAAGTCAAATAGGCTCCACAGAGTTCTTGAAATGACAGAAATGGCAGGAAGGAGAAAGCATTTCTGAACTGAAGGGACAAATCCTGACCCACCAGTTATACAGCGCAGGGTAAGCTATGCGTAATTATCTGAGGGCAGAGACGTAGAGAACAAGAAAATAGTGCTGTTTAAAGCCAATAATTGTTTCCTATGGCTTCACAGAGCTGTGCTGAATAAAATGCATTTGTTACTTTATGACCGCAGGTCACAGAAACCATAGTAAGGGAGGAAAATGCAGGAAGATTATATGTTGCAAGGAGACATAGCTGCACTAAAGATGAACATAAAAAGCAAAACTGAATAAAGATCTAGAATTTCTAAATTACCCTTGGCCCAAATGTCTGGCTTACTACTGAAATAGTATAATTATAAAGCTGGCATAAAATACAGGACATGGATCTAGTTACTAATTTCTTACTAGCAAAACAGTTTCTGCCAGTAGCGGGTCTCTTGACAAAAACCTTGTGTCTTCTACATGATGTGACCCATAGGGAAAACTGTTTTTAATCAGGCAAATCTATAAATGGTATGCAGTTGTGGTTGGTCCTCTCAGATGTCAAAAGGAACACAGGAGAAAGTGGGGGAAAGGGAGGGGGGATATTCACTGTAATTTCTAGTTTAACACTTCACTTTCTCTGAAATGCACAGTGGCATTTTGTAGATTTAGGAGGCTGCCTTTGTCATGCAGGCCAGTGATGGCAACAATGTCACCTCACAAGCCAGGTGAAAAAAACATGTTTAAAAAAAACCTACCAAAAAACTCTTTCTAGTAGTATTGTTTTATCCCCTGTGCTTCACTTCAGCTTTGACTGCAAATACAGGGACCTTTTCATTGCTGCAGTTCTGAACTCAGTCACTCTAATCTCTGTTTTCCAGCACACACTTAAGCCTAAGCACATGAGCTACACCACTAAAGTCAATGGCATAGTTCCTGTGCCAAGATGTTAACCATGTGTTCAGGTGTCTCACTGGGTCTGTCCAAAGAGTTTCAACGGAAAATAATTCTAAATAGTTTTCTTTTTCTGTGGTAGGTGTCCATGAAACAGCAATCTGTGGAGTGGTGTCAGTGTAATAACATTTAAATGTCTTACACTATATCATAGCCTATAAATAATTTAGGTTGTGTGGAGAATTTTGTCTTGCCTTTTTACCAGTGAAAAGTTTTCTTACACAAAAGTGGACTTTTTTGCCATGTTTCTGCTTTTTACTGAGGTGTTTGAGCTTTTGACAAAAATCTGAACTCTTGAGAACCTAATAGCTTGGCTGCCCTGAAAAATGCAGAGTTTATGGTTAAAAACCCCTTTTAATCTTCTGATGAAAAGTCAAAATTCTGCACAGAGCCAAATCCAAATCATTCAGCTGTTGAGCTGAACACATTTTCTCAGGTAACACATGGCGCTCACATAGGTATTAGAAAGGCATAGTCCCTTTCATTTCGACCAATATAATTCTAACCACAGTTTTGCAAACCTGTGATCTATACTTCATATTTTAAATGTCATTTATTTATGTGTGTGTGTGTGCATATTGTGTATACATATTTCCCTGTTTTTCTGCCTTGGGTGTGTTGAGGGCCCTCCAATGCACAAGAGCTGCCAGAGTACTTAAGCATTTATGACCTGTGATTCAGAGTGGGTCTGAAGGTCATCAAAGGCTGGGTGAGGAAGCGGTTCATGCGACAGCCAGTTTACCATGATTGATTCCTGCGCTGTAAAATATTATGAAACCTCCCCATTATCTCTTTTTCTCTGCCTGCAAGCGGTGGGGAAATCCTTGAAGAGCAGCTGTGTCCGAGCATGGGCACAGGCAGCACTTGTCCCTCCAGCTTTTCCAAATGGTTTTCTGAGTAATGTCACAACACTGCTGCAATGTTGAAAAAAAGGTCACCAAGGATGACAGATAATGATTTTCAAAAGCAAACAAACCCCATGAGCTGAAGAAATGTTTTTGCTCTTAAAAAAAGTCCACATGCAGCTCTACAGCCATGCAATAAAAGGGATCATTGAACTGTGCTATGCTAGATGATGTTATCTTGCCAGGCTTATGGACAAAGGTGATCCATGAGCAACTCCTCCCTCCCACACTGAACAAAACAGACACAACAGCACTGCAGAGGTCCACTGATGATCACTCTGTGCTGCCTGCATATCTCATCCCCCTCTGGATAGAGTTATAATTTTTTTCGGAAGAGATGTATTAATTCCTTCCAGATATGATTGGCAGAGCCTTGCCCCAGTGGTGTCCACCTGCGTGTAGCCCAGGACTGTCCTTTTACGCTGCACCAAGGCCACAGCCCGCTCCATATCATCCCTGCTTCCAAAAACCCTGAACCTGTAGCAGACATGAATCTATCAAACAACAACAATAAAAAAGCAGGTATCTCCCAGCACTTGACACAGAGGAGAGGAAGAAACTTGCTTCCATGCCTTAGGCCATGTTTAGACGTAGTGTGCCCAGCAATAAGACCTCACACACGTAACCTATTGCACGTACAAATTCTTACCATAAGACCAGAAGTGTACTGTAATGTGATCAAGGGTGTTTGGGTTTTGGTGACACAATAAATATACAGCTGTTTGCATGACCCAAAAAACAAAACAACAAAACAAATCAAAACAAAAAAACAGAGGAAGGAAAAAAGTTCTGCCATAAGTCTCAAGTATTTCCAAAGGGGAACACCCTGATCAGCTGTTCCTCTCTCATATCTACCTCAAAAAAGAAAAATAGGCAACCCTGTGATAACTCCTGAGCTGGGGCACAAACAGCAGATCAAGCGCTTGTTTTCTTTATAGATCATTCATCCCTTAATTCTCACTACAATGCTCTGTCACTAAATCCTGCTGCACACTTAGAGAGCAACAGTTTAACCCTTGGCTGGTCCCACTCCAAGCTGTTGTCCACCTTCAGGCGTAGTCCCAAAGGAATGAGTGGGATCACCCAAAGAGCAAGATCATTTGTGAATAAAAGCAGTAGTACCTAATCTTGAGTACCAAAGTCCCAGACTCATCTGCTCCCTCTCATGATCTCAGTTCTCAAGTTTGCAGTCTCTATAAAAAAGTGTCTTTTCACTCTCTCATTTGTTTGCCCAGAGATATCATTCACATCACAAAGACCAGGCTGGGAATCTTCAAAGGGAAAGGTTTGTTTAAGCTAAAAGACATCTTTTTTTGTCCCATGCTTTCAGCTAAAGTGATTGACATTTTTGACTTCTGCTTAGAGTGGAACTTCAAATCAGGGAAAAAATATTATAGAAAGCAAACTCCAGTCAGTTTCTAAAGGCCATCTTTTTATTTATAAAACAAAAGTAACTTTTTACTTTTGCCCAAACCTGATATAGAATCATTCTGTGTGCCAGTATAACCAATCAGACAAAAAAATACTTTCTCTGACAGAGTTGGAAAGTAAATTCAGCTCAGCAAGAAACGTTTGTTTCCACAGGCTTTGAGCTTTTTATAAGTTACATTCAACCATCCCTCTCCAATTATTATAGACATAAATTACAAGGTGAGCTAAAACATGTAGTACTTTTTTTAGAGGAAAATGCAGGGGTTAGTTCTCTTGGTTTCTGCTGAGGATAAATTATATCATTATAGCCTTCTTCTGGGTCTTGTTTTTCTGACTTTTTGACTCTGACTAGCTGCAGTCTATACAATGCACAACTGTATTTGTTCACAAGGAATGCTTTCGTTCCTTTTGACTTTTTCCTTTCCACTTCCTAACGGTTTACATGTAGCAGCAGAGCTTTTGAAAAATTACCTAACACATACTATGTTTAATGAGTACATTTAAACATACTTTAGCTACAAATCTTATCAGCTGATTATTTAACCTTTGTGGATAGGCTAAATATTTTCTTCGATGCTTAAATAAATATGATACATGGTTCCCGTGGAAAGCCTAATGAGAAGGAAGTTGTTTTAAAACTTAAGTCAAGACTTCTCCTTTAATTTATTTTATCAGTATTTTTTTTCTAAGTGATCAAAGCAAGCAGTTTGCATGGCAGACCTAAATTGCTAAAAGAAAAATTAAGTACTAAAATATTAATGCTGCTGAACTTTGTTTGGGGGATGGGAGTTGCATGCCATTTGGAAGGACAGTCAAGAATTTGCTGTGCACTATGAAGCACATGGTATGAGGCAAGAAGTCAAAATCCTGCTGTGGATTAAATCCAAGGTGGATTTAAATAATTAAAACCAAGATGTGTGCATATCTTTCAGATTTCAATAACAATAAAACATGTCTATTAAACACCTAGCAGTTGTCCTGGCTCCCCCAAATGCCTCATGAACCAAGCCTCACTCAAGAGCCTCAGTTTCTATGCACCAGCCCAAGTGACTGGGACCGGGCAATCAGTCTGTCAAGGTCGTGTAAAAGCTCCGTGTGCATCTGTGGTCACTGGATAGACAAGGGCTGCAGCACTTTCAGACACCTTAGATGCAGCACAGAACCACAGCATCCCTCCTGGTGTGCTGCCCTAGCCTGGGGCAGGGCACTTGCCCTCCACAGACTCATGAGATGCAGGTGCTGCAAGGTGAGGGGCTAGCTCAGGGCTCTTCCTGTCCCATCTCTGAGACTTCAGTATGTGTGACAAATGTGCTCACACGAGTACAACAACACCACATATACCCACACAGTGGATGTCCCGTAGCACCCACTGCTGTTGGAGAGGGGTGGCCCAGAGCTAGCCAGAGTAGGGGGCTTTTTTGGGCCACAGGTCCTTCAACAGATGTTTCAAGGCCTGCTCCTCAGTGCATCTACATGAACTATTAAAAACACCCATGTCATGGATCCCCTTTCCTTCTTGAAACCAAAACACAACACACACACGCACAGGAAATCACCCAGAAACCGTGCAGGGAAAAACTTGAGCTTTATACTAGGATAGGCTGAAGGAGAATGTGAAAATGCACTGACGTCATGAAAGAAAGAAGTTGAATAGGTCAAGAAGCAGAGATGTGAGCTTAAGGAAATGGCAAGGCACACAAGAAAAGATAAGGGAGATTGTATAAATAAATAAGCACACAGAAAGGAGCTGAGAGCTCTGTGAACAAAGCCTTGCTCTTGAGCTAGAGTTCACCATCCCTTTTCTGTCTGAGAGCCCCTAGAAAGTTTCAGAGGAGAAGCAGACCCTTTTAGATGTTTCACATAAGGACATCACTGTGTCGCACCCACGAACTTGTTTTCCTTCGCATCCATTTGCAGAAAGAGCAGAGGAGACCTGCAGGCAACTGCATTCTCTCCTCAGCTTCATAGACCCTCAGCTGGAAGAAGTCTTACTTTCATAATTAAAAATTAAAAGAAGAAAGACAGCAAAAAGGAAAATAAACAGTACAAGGAAATCTGGCTTAGCACGCCTTTAGTACCCCAATCTCTTCAGAAGAGAGAAAACAGAGAGGTGACTGAAGTAGTATTAGTTTAGTCATTATTGGCAGCATGTGTCCTTAGGTCAGAAGCTGAAAATTAATGAGCATACTTACAGAGTTTTAATTACTGTTCTTAAGTCCTGAGTGTAAACTTCATCTACCCACAGGGAATCTTTTCTTGATTGCTGGAGATAGCTGTTAGAGGCATGTAAAAATCATGGAATAGGTTCACATCTTTTCCACTGTGGTTACTTTAATTTACAGTGACATTTGTTAGATCACATATTTTGAACCACAGTAATTTTTACATCCTGTATGCCAAAAGCAGACACACACCTGAAGCTAGGATGGTAGTGCAGGCAGCCATATCCCACCACATCCATATACTCACTGTGCTTTACCATTAACTGAACTTGATCCAAGGAAGTAAATTAGAAGACAATTCATATTTATTTATGCTGATCATCTGAAAGATGTGTCCACAGAAAAGTTAGCACAGGTTCCACAAACTCAGCAGTGTCTGGTTGTGTTGGTGGCTTGGTGGCACATGTGTGTGCCCCCACATCTCCTTGCATTAGCTGAAGTCTGCTCTGTGGACAGTAAAGAGAAAATACAAGTGTAACAACTAATTTGCTCTGCCTAACTTAGAAAGTATGATGAGGTGCAGAAGTGATTAGAGGATGGTATTCTAGGCCTCCCATCACTAGTTCTTGGGGTTCACTCACAGACAACAAGCTCTTCATGTGTCCCTGGGATGAACTGTTGAGTTGGAAATGCAGACCAAAATTCATTCTGCAATGATATTGCAGGATGAGTAGAAGTAATGAGATATGTTTTGGGTATATGGAAATCAACATCCTGGCCTTAGTAGTGTTCGGATGGGACTTTGGCAGCAGATTTTTACTGCCTCTAATTTGAGACAACCTGGGTTGAAAAGCTGTCCTCTTGCAGGCAATTTGTAAAGGTTATGTGTGCTATAAATGTATTTCAGGATCTGTGGAGCAAATCACTGGTTTGGAAGTTTTTTGAGGGGACGAAAATTTGAAACATAGAAACAAACTAAACCTGGAAGAAAATGCAACATAACCCTAACAAAAGCAGTTTCTGCCTGTCTACCAGAATACTCTTATCTGATTTTACAGACAAAGGAAGTATGGGAAGATGTCATTTATCTGGACTAGAATAAAGCATTTGATACTCTGCCAGATGGAAACTATTAGTTCAAGTAGAGAAAGTGAGGATTAAGATAAGAATTGCAAAGTAGTTAAGGAATTGGCTAAAGGGGAGGTGACAATGGGTTGAGCTGAAAGGAAGAAAATCACTAGCCGAGTTTCGCAAGAGTCAGTATCAATCCTTTTTGTTTCTTTAACAATTTTGGCACAAGAATGTCTCATGAAACTTTCTAATGACTGAGGCTGGGGATACTTGTCCAAACTGATAAGCAGCAGAATTGTACCTAAGAAGAGCCAAATAGTTTTCAGAAATAATAGACATGGAGGGAAAATAAACTATTTAAAGTAAAATGGTGTCCACATAAGAAATCGTGAGTAGGAGCTTGTGTTAGTCATGTATCCAGCAACATGGCCTGGAAAAGGTAAATGTCACTTAGAATGAGGTAAAGTATTTAGACTACAGGAAGAAAAGTATTCCTGAAATCAATAAATGCCAGACACTGGCAGGACCTCACCGAGAAGACCATGACCAGTTTTGGTCACCAAGGCTCTGTGTGTGCTGAGGACTGCTCTCTGGCTTGGAGGCCATGCAGAATGGCACAAAGCATGCTTAAACCTCCAAATCAACCCACCCTCTCAAAAGAGCCAAGCTCAAGTTGACTTTTAGGAATGGTTCCCAGTCTTTGCTAGTTCCAAAACCAAGCCTAAGTACTGCCTGGGAGAGTGATGATTAATATATGCAAGAGCCATGAGGACAGTAAATCATGTGTGGGTATCTTTGGCCTAATCCTGTGCTCTGTTTAGTCTTCTGGGATGGACATACCCCAGTGGGCCCAGGATTTTGGCTGCAGAGGAAGGCTACTAGAATGAGAGGAAAACTGGGGAGCATCTTACAAGAGGAGATGATAAGCACTTGTATTATCCAGCAACACTGATGCTGACAAAGGTGATGAGCAGCATAAGTTAGAACTAGGGAAGGAATATTTAAATTAAAAGACAGCACTTGCCATGAGTAGATTAAGAGAGGCATAACAAGCTCCTCCATTCATCCAGTAGAGCAGAGTCCATATCCCAGATGTGTCCTTTCTCTTCAGACTTCTTCTGTGGTAAGAAACTATGTCCATAAATCCATCATGGAGTAGAAACACTTCCTGTCTTTTCAGAAGAATCACTGAACACAGTATATCTCCATTTAANCTAAAAAAAAAAATCTTCTAGTTGCTAGATTTTTTCCATTGACCTATAAAACACATCAGGAAAAAAAAGTTGCTATTTGACATTTAAATAATAACTCCTTCCTTGTAATGCACTGCGGCTGTGGTGTTGTTACAAGGGCACAGTCAGACATTTGCTAAGTAGGCTCTAGTTCTAATTTTTAATTTCCTAGTGGCAACATTCCCCTTCGCCTCCCCCAAACCAAAGTCTCCTATATGGCAATGTCATGGGCTGTTGCCATGCCACCAGCCAGCCACTGATCTTTTTTGAGAACAAATGTGTACTTATTGCGAATATTAAACTAGTGACACAATTTATCCACAGGCCAGACACTGAGGGTATAGCATCCCCATGCTGCTTTTGAATGACATTAATCTGACCTGGCCTGACCACAGTCTTCACAACAGCACAGTTTCCCCTTGGCCAGAACCAGAGTTCAAATGAATTGCACTTTATTCACGGCAAACCCTGAGCCTTCATCTCTCTGCACAGAACTTTCTGACTATTTCCTCTAAGTTTACTAAACATCTCTTTGTTTCCAAGACACAGAGCAGCTGCTGGGGAATGGAGAGGGGGGGAGTGAGGGAACCCCCGGGGTGGCAGGGATCACTCTGTGAGGATGACTTCTCACTCTCTGTAAGTCAGACCAAAAAAGTTTTGCCCGGGAGGTCTTCCTCAAGACAACGGATTTTGGACCTGCACCTCAGGTGTTAACTGTGGAAGAGGAAATTGTCACTGTTTGACTGCTGAAAGTAACTGTGTGACTAACAGAAACAAGTAAAGCACTATAAGTGTCCTAGCATCAGAAAAATATCACCCATAGCATCAGGACTAGACTATGTGATGGAGCAGAGCAATGGTTTTGAGCAGTTGGCACACAGGATGAAGTCTCAGGGGGGGCTTGAAACTGCTTTTGGAAGGGAGAAAGGACAACAAACCTGATGACTTTCAGTAGCCCTTCTTGTTCTCATTCAGTCCTGTTGTCAGGTGTGCCAACCCCCTGCTCCTTAAGGGTAAGCACAAAATCAGAGGCAGTGTTTCTCTCTCTTCCCTGCCTTCCTACTGGCTCCTGGTCTTCCCCTCCCCAGAATCCAGCATGTTTCTCCTTGCTGGCACCAGAACACAACCTGCACCTCGCCGCAGTGGCCTCTTTCTCCTTTGTTAGAAGGGCTCCTGGTTCACGCCATCTCTTTCTCATTAGCTTCTACTGCAATCCATGAAAGATGGGGCAAGAGGAAAAGGGAAGAGGGAACAAGCCAAGTTTTGTAATGCTTAGATGCAGTTTCACATCCAGGAAATGTGAGATCTTCCAGCCACAGGCCTGACAACATTACAACAGAAGCCACGCATCCTAATACAAATGTTAAACAATGTGCTTCTCTGACCTAACTTTCCTTCAGTCTTCCCACAAAACCACAAAAAGTAGTAGGAGAAGAGTTAACACATTTTTTTCTAGGATTCCTTTGACAAATGTGACAGCCTGTCACTGACTGATAGACAATTAGAAGTGTGATGGATTGGCTCGAGAAAGCTGAGCCCTGTATTTGTCCTGTCTATGTAGGTCCAACAGAGCGTCTCCCAGACTAAAATCTGTATGGAGAAGCATTATCTGCCACAGGCAGCAATCAGGATCCTGCCGGGTGAACTGCTCATGGAGCAGCAACAGCAGTCCCCAAGTCTGACACTATATATCTGCATGAGTAGTCACGGGCTGGTTCCTCCTGCCACCAGGGTGGAAAGGAAGAAGAGACATCTATCAAAGCCCCGCAGAGAGGAACAATGC
Organism: Grallaria varia; assembly: GCA_013396735.1. Taxonomy (NCBI): domain Eukaryota; kingdom Metazoa; phylum Chordata; class Aves; order Passeriformes; family Formicariidae; genus Grallaria; species Grallaria varia. Next base: position 295,317 of record VWZG01003588.1, read on the forward strand.
GCTCCCTTGGCTGCTCTCCATTGCCCATGCCTTGCTGGAGAAGCACACTCACTGCCATCCCCACCAGTCACTGAGGGCAGGGGCAAACCAGTCCACAAGGTCCAGCCTTGCATGCAGTATCAGTGCCAGGAGTTATAGTCTCTGGGGCAGTGACAGGGGCTGTGGATGGGAATGGGAGGGAGATTCAGACCAGATGTCAGCGGGGCCTTTCCAAGGAAGCCCACATGAATGTGCAGCACGGCTCACAGCCAGAGCTGCGTTGTGTCAAACCGCTGTGGTTACACAAGGACCCGTGTGATAGCGTCGAGCCAGCACTGGAGCAGGGGAAAGGATTCTTGCTCAGTAATTGAATAGAGGCCTCGACCAAAGGAGAACAATGCGCGGCGCTGGGGCGGCAGGGCTGCATTGTGAGAGCCTCTGCGAGGAGCAGCCACAATGCCAGTCGCATTGTTCCGCGCTATCTCCATCTGCTTGTGGGCCAGAGCTCCTCACCCATGCCCAGGCCAGCCATACAGATCTGCATCCCATAGCTCCACCACCCACCTCTGCCAAGGGCAATGAGTCCTCACCAGTAATGCTGCCTGACCTGGGTGCTGATGGCGGTAGAGTGCTCCTTCAAGCATGGGATGTAATTCTTGTGTTTCCAGCATCGCCAGTGAGCCCAAAGCTCTTACCACAGCTTTATTGTTGCTGTTACTATGAGACCAAGTCCACAATAACTGTATTTTTCCAATGCTGGTAAAACAGACACATTTTGCCAGCAAGGGTTTTGTTTTTCAAAAACAAAAAAAAAGAAGGAACACAAAAACTTTGCATATGTTAGCTTTTGCTCAGCAAAATTAGAGGGAGGTCCTCAGATGTTGAAATCAGAGAAATGTCACTGAAGTCAACAGAGTTCAAGCTCATCTGTGTAGCTGAACCTTGGACTAGAGTTTTACTAACGCGTGGCTGATCAATATACCATTAAACCAATCCCAAACCTGAAACTAAGAGACCAGTTCCTTACTAGTGACAACAAAGAGGAACAGCAAAAAGTAAAACAGGGAAAGAGGACAGACTCAAAGGAAGGAAAAGGAGAAGCCTGATGAAATAGAAGAACCTGAAATGACTTTTCTAAAGCAACCTACAGAGAATGCTAAAGAAACTCCTCTGACATGCAGCTCTACCACTAAACTGCTTGGCTTTTTCAGTAAATCCTTATTCCTGACACATCTTAGCTGCTGAGCATAGGCTCCTTGGGCAACAAGTTAGGGATGCCATGAGGTGAAGCACTGAATGAAGAGGAATTGCTCATCTGCACTGGCTCGGACCAGGGAAGGACTTTCTGCACCTTTCAGTTACACAGAACCAGGATCCGGAGTCTTCTCCAAAGACATGGCATTTAGCCCACCTGTTGCAGTTCCAGGACCTACCTGAAAGCCCAGAACCTTGGGCTGAGAGACTCTTCAGATAAAATAAGACATTCAGAAAAATGGAACTGAAAATTCAATAGAATAGGAAATGTCGCAGAGGTTTGGAAAGTTCCATATGCTTCATGGTCTTTTCTAAATGTTTATGCAGCTCTGCAGATTCAGAAACAGAAAAACCTCCCTTAAAAGGCTGCTTAATCACCAGAAGTCTCACAAAGAAATCTGTTATTTCCCAGTCACTTTCCGGGTAGTAAAATTTAATTTCTAAATTTAGTTAGAAGTTTATCTACATTTATTACAAGCTAAGTCTAATTTTGCTTCCCCTTTGAACAAAATTATTTCCTTCCTCTTGAGTAGCTTTTGCCTATTCCCAGGACTAGGCAGATATGAGAATATTGGCTGAGTCCTGGAATTAATTCAAAGCTTATGTGAAGCACCAAAAAAATGTGTATAAACAGAGACTTAGAGAATTAAAGAGCTAATGTCCTTTGCAAGCAAGCAGCTCCATGTTTCATCCAAAGACTCTGAGGTTCCCCCTTCCCTACTGGTTATGCAGTCTGGTTTGAAGAAATAGACCCAGGCTTGGAAGGAGATGGTTTAAATAAAGTGGCTCTTCACTTGCAGGTATTACCTCTTCCTATTCACGTTTTCCATTCTCATTACTTAGAGGAAAATGTTCACTTTCCTGCTGGAGAAACCAAAAACCCAGACAGTGCCCAATCCTGTCCAAGCAGGATCTGGAGCAGGTGCCCCCCAAGTGAATGCTGGGTTCCTGGGTGGGGGTTACCAGGGGGAAGCAGCAGGATACCCCACTGCCAGGTGATAGCAAGTTACTCCCTTCACTTCTCATACACGGCTGCTAATATTCCTTATTTATTTCCACGCTGACTGTCCAGATCCAAACATTTCCATCCTGGATAGCCTGAGAATCCTCTGGAAAACTGAATTTTTCCATGTACCCTGCTAGCTCTGCAACTCAGTAATCCCTTAGAGCAGCGAGCTCCAGGAGGCTGAGTATCACTTTTGTACTGCAGTTTTAACCTTGCTTGTTTTACAACTGTTGTCCTTCAGTTTAATTGAGCACAGTTGATCTAAGACAAACCAGTAAAATGGGAGTGAACTAAGGAGGGGCCACAGATGGTCTTCTCTACAAATCCAGTCTAATCACTTTTTCCTCTTGGCCACATTCTTTCATTTCATATACAAGGAGAAAAGGTGAAGGCCCACCTGGTCGTTCATCCTCTGCTCATATTTAGAAACTGCACTGGGCATAATGCTTTGTGAAGTGACCACTGCCATATTCCTCTTTCCTTGTCCCCACAATGGTTTTCTCAGAGGTACATTATACATTCAGGGAATTCAGCTACCTTTTTCCTGACTGGCTGTTACAGCAGTTGTAAACCTAAGTTGTAAAGGGGCACTGTCCAGCCACTGAGCTTCAGCCTTCTGCAGAGATGTGGAGGAGTGAGATCGCTGCTCCAGGCGGCTTGCGCAGCAATCCGGGGCACCAAGCTGAAGGGAACAAAGGGCTGGGACAGGACAGCCATCACACACCAGATGGCCATTTGGGGACAGTTGGTTGAGATGAACAAGCACCACATATTAAAAAAAATGCTGTAAGGGGAACATTTAATCTCAGATTCCTGTTTACTGATGCTTTCCTTCAATCTTTTGCTGGCATTATCTCGCTTTTACCTAGCAAATCAAATAATGAATGGATCTTTCCTGTGTGTAGCCCCATCAGCTCAGTACACAGCATATTCCCCAGTTACATTTATCCAACTTGCCCTTCCAGTCCCATTTGAACTGATACTTTCATTCTTGGAATAACAATTATTAAACCACTTGGTGCCTTTCATGGTTAATTATTTCCTTTCCTTAACATAGTCTGCCTTCAAACAGTAGGCTAGGTCTTGAACATACCTCAGCATTCCCATTTTCATTTCCTGTGAGAAATAGCGTTGAAAAGTCCTTGTTATTGGACTACAGAATTCTGTCACATACATTTCTTCCCAAAGTTTCATCATCTAGCAATTTTTAATGACCAGTCTGAGAACATTTTCTGTCTTTTGGACCTGCTTTTCATGATGACAGTAAATTTACTTGGTTTACATTTTTCACATACAAAAATAAGCAGGTTACTGCATTGACTTTCCTGTCATATGACTGATAGAGGTCGGATAATCATATTAAATAAATAACAGCTATGAAATGTACAAATTTTGAACCTATTCTCTAGCTCATATTTCATTATTTTTATAGATCAAATATCATTAAAACCCGACTTGTATTTACCACTCCTGCAAAAAAAACCCAGATGACTCTTTCAAAAACTTTTATACAATATTTTCCTACTTCAACTTCAAATATTACAAAGAAAGAACCAAATCCTGACTTAAATTATCTCTGTGTGATACAGAGTAGCAGCCCATTCCTTAATTTAATAGAATAATATTGATAAGTACTGAGATGGTGTACCTATTTTGCAAAGTTATGCCTAAGGCTTTGTTCCATTTTAGTTAGATAAAGTGTGTTGCACCAACGTGCTTAAACCAACAGACCCTGTTTACATTTCCAAGCTGTAAGGAAGCAACTTTAGTAGTACAGAGCACGTTATTATAACTGCAGACATGTTAGCCCCAGAGACAAGTGCAGCACACTGGAGCTAATGCAAAGACTTGTGTAGATGTGATCCAAGTTATTGCTACTACACAAATTATGACACCAGCATTGCTCTATGTGATAGGAATAACAAGCCAATCTCTTATCCTCTGGCCAATGTATAGCCTGCAATGGGAAACAAAGATACACTTGTCAACCCATTACAGTGCAAAAGTTACAGAGAAAAGGAAAAATTGGGATGCATTTTCCAGCATTTGGAAATAACTCTAGTCCTGTTCTAAGTGTATATGCTTACTTGCTGCAGTTCATCTTGTTACCTCTTCCCCTCCTATGTGCCAACATTAGGCTTTCTTCTGTAGGAGTTTCATTTATCCCATAAACCAAGATGTAATAAGAGAGGGGAAAAAACATGTTAATACATTTTATAGCCTTTTCACCAAGACTTCAAGAGACCCTATTCCTCATCACCTTTACAAAGAGGAACTTACTGGTATGTGATATCCTTCCCAGGGGATAATCCCATGCCAAGGGCAAAGCTGAATGCTGAACATCACACCCATCTCTGTTTCTCTGAACAGAAACCAGTGTACCAGCACTCTTCAAAAGGGTCTGCCGGACAAATGCACTTCTCACTATTGTATTTCTTCAGCTTCTTCATATCAGAACTCCAAAATACGAATTTCAGCTAACGACTTTCCCCATAGTTACTTCACCTGGCTCCAGGCATTCACTTAGAAGGTGCTTAGCACCTTTTGGTCACAAAATCCTTTTGACATCGGATTTTTTTCAACTTTATTTCACAGATCACCTGATCAAAACCGTTGGGGGGGGAAAAAAATTTGACAGGACAGGTCAACAGACCAGCAGAAAATTCAGTTTTCATTTCTGAGAGCAGTCAGTTCAAACGGGTCACTGTAAAGGAAGGATAAATCTGACAGTCAGTGCTTGCTATCATTCTCGTGAGGCAAGGGGATGACTGCCCTTCAAAGGAGGGAGTTGTTTATAAAGAATCCTGCTAATGACACCTAGGATAATCAGTGCAAACAGGTCTTTCTACTTCTGGGCTCCATGCCATCTGCTCGTTCAGAGGTCAGATAGCTGAAGGCAGGGCACTCAAGGGCTTTGCTGCTTTGGGAGGTTCAGGTGGGAATACACCTCGGGGATGGGAGGATTTATGATTAGGGGGAGTGATCCAACCTTTCATTTGAAAAGTGTGAATTTAGCAAACTTGGACCCTTTATGGTGGTGTATGTTAAGTAATGATTGGCTCCAATCCTGAATCTCTTACGAAGTTTCCCTTCAGATCTTTCTAAACGAGACCTTGCTTGAGTGATAATGAGGTGAAAACTGGATGATGGTCCACTTCTACAGGTGAGCTTGTAAAGGCCCAGTGCAATGGGGTCCTGACCTGCTTGGTTAAAAAGGACACGCTTTATGTTCCTAAAAACAGGCTTCCTTGTCCATGTCCAGTGAGCTAGGTGCTCTACAGACCAGTCCCCATGCCCTCAGCGGTACCACATGCCCACATGGCTGCAGGCAGTATCTCCTACCTAGTGATGTTCAGAGCCACGGACTGCTCACTCCTGTCACTTCATGGTCACTTATGTGGCATCATTTCCTGCAAAATGGTGTGTCTGTGCTGCAGAGTTCAAAAGAACTGTACCTGGGCACGCAATTCAAGGCTCAGAAGACTGACCAGGGGCACTGGTTGTGAGACTCTTGAGCCTTTGATTTCATGTTCTTAAGGAAAAGGAACTTTCTTTAAAGAGCTGGTAAAACATTTTGGTGTGACACAGGGCATGGAGAAAATTCCCAGTAATGGAATATAAGGTATCCAAGATACAGCGATATCAAGAAAGACAAAAGAATATCTTAAGAGGGAGGGTTTAAGGCCTGAATACCAAAACCCCTGGGGAAAAAATAAAAAGAAAAAAATAAAAAGCAGTATAGCTGGTCTTTGGTCCTTCTGGAAGTGTTTTACTGAAGAGAGCAATTCCAGACTCCAGGCTACATCAGAAAATCCTGGCCCTTCAACTAAGCTAATTGACTTAGTATTTTGGCAATGTGTTTACTCCCCCTTTCTCCTCTTTTACTACCTTTTCTATTTTGATGCTGTAAAACTCAACTAACTTCTAAAAAACAAATTCACTTTTTTTTCCAGTGTTTGTTAGACCTTCTCCACCTACTTAATGACTGGCTGGAACAGCAGAAGGCCAGGAATACTTCATGCTCTGGGCACTCACTAATTGGGTTGTTAGCAGACTAGAGAGACGGGAGGAGATGAGGAAAAGCACTGCTATTATAAGCCACTGAGTGTAAAGAAAAAGAAAGTGAAATAAATATGGAATTGTTATGTTAGGGAAATTACGGTACTTAACGCCCTGTTTTTCTGAAAAAATAGCTCCCTCGGGGCATCTTGCAGGCACTAAAAGCAAAACAGGCCAGAAATATATCTGGCTTTATTTTTTATAGAAAACTCAGGGGGGAAAAAAGAAAAAGAAAAAAAAGGACATGTTACTTTTTATAAAACAAATCATCAGCCCAAACCCACCTCTCAGGTGGCAATGGCTGAGGCTGAGGCTGTGAAGAACCGCTTACAGCATCCAGGCTCAGTTTGTGTTAGCTGGGAATGCTGACCAGCAGAGTCCTTACAGACACAGTGCCAACATCGTGTTGTCTGTACAATCTCGCCTGTAGTTCTTGCAGGTTGAGTGACTCAATGCAAGGTCCAGCCTGTTATTTTTGTGCTCAGTGACATCTCAGGTGAAGGAGCCATGCTTCTGCGTATCACCCAGGGTGGTATCAGCGTCTGCATGTGCCATTGCAGAAGCAGAATGTTAAGCTCTTTGGGGAAGGGGCCACAAGAGCCTGAAGTGCAGGGGGTGGGTGAGATGGGTGCAGACCTGCTGTGTTCACAAGCTGCCTGCACAGTCGCTGTGAAAGCACATCAGCCACAAGCAGGGGCTATGGGCTCCCCACTGGCACTCTGGAGAGACACCAGACGGGACACCTGTAAAACTTCGGAGTAAGACAAGGTGACAGAGTGGTTCATGCCACAAGAAGCACACAGCACCACGGTGCTGCAGGGCCAGTGGTCAGAGCCACCAAACCCCCTTGCCCACTGCACACCTGGAGCAGTGGTCATAGAGTCATAGAATGGTTTGGTTTGGAAGGGCCCCTAAAGATCACCTAGCTCCAACCCCCAATGTCATGGGCAGGGAACCTTTCACTAGACCAGGTTTCTCAGAGCCCCATCCAGCCTGGCCTCTAACACCTGCAGGGATGTGGAGTCCACAGCCTCTGGTCCTTTGCATGGAGGGAGACAGCCCTGGGGCAAGCCATGCATGGCCAACAAAGCAAAGGCTTCATCCACTCCCTGTCCTTCCTCATCACCCAGCACCAGGAGGGCAGCAAGAACCAGGACTCATTCAGCAGGAATCTTACCCACTCATTCCAGCCTTCCCGGAGTTGCTGCACAATGAGGTTTGTACATGTGCCTGTGGAAGTTTGTGTGTCTATAGGTGCACGTGTGTATAGACGTGTTTGTATAGGCTTTTGTGTCTACAGGTGTGTGTGTCCGTGGGGTTTGTGTGCCTATAGATGTGTTTGTATGGGCTTGTGTGCCTATAGGTGCGTGTGTGTACTGGGACACGTGTTTATTGCCAACTCTCCTTGGCCTCTCTACAAGGTGTGAATTTCACCTCCGGTGAATTATTTCTCCAGGGATTACATAACAAAGTGATTGTGAAAATACCATCATCTGTGTTACAGAAACTTAACAGAGCCCCTGGAGTCTTTAAATTAAAACATTGCACTGAAGTGCTTTTTGCCATGTATCTCCTCCTACACACAGCTCATTCTAGTCTGAAAAATAAAAGGGCAGGACAGCTTCCTACAGGCTTTCAAAGAGAAGATCCTACCCTAATTAACTATAATCTTGTTCAGACGGCATTTTCCTTCAAGATTCAAAGACTAGCAGGGGGCTGGGGCTAGGCAGAAAAGGAGATTATTAAAACTTTAATAACATGAGCCTTTGAACCTTTCAAATTCTTTACAATTTTCTCACATCTCTAACCCAGATGTCTGCATTTAAAAACTGTGCCAACAAACATGAACTTTTTGTTTATGCTTTTGTATCTTTCAGTGAACAGCCTTTTTTAAAATGATAGGAAACATCATGCTTGCAGTTCACAAGGCCGGATGACAAGGCTAAAGATTAAAAAAAAAAAAAAAAAAGAAAAGGAAAAAAGACAAAGAGGATTTCACAGGCACTGTTTCCAGAAGGTGAAGCCATTCCAGGAGGCACAGGCAATGCCTCCACAGAGCTCCAGGCAGAGTTGGAACAAGAAATGGTTTTCCTGTTCGGTAAACAATTTTCAGAGTTCAAAAATGTTCTCATGCTGCATCAGAGCATAGTTGAGACCTTGGGAATTTTTTTTTTGAAGGAAAAAGAAAAAAAAAAAAAGCCCTCTGCACATGCCTGTAAAAAAGGTACTCCTAGAAGTCAGCACACCATAACAAGGGCTGCTGCGAATGAGGTTTCTCCAGTCATGATAAGCCCTGAGCTATAATCTGGGCAAGTTTCCTTCCCTGTGAGACTTTTACTGCTTACCAAGGGAAGAACAGACTCAACAGCAGAGCTGTGGAAAGGTATCTCCAGTGGCCCCAGCAAGAAGGACCAGGGCCACAGCCCTGTCCCACCAGGAAGCCATCAGACCCACCCCATCAGCAGCATTTCTGCAGAATGACTTTTGTCTGAGCTGGATCTGAGGTATTTCCCTGAGTAGAATTTAGTCAAAATTGGCATTCTGCCATCCAAAAGCTTCCATACAAGGAATAAAAAGGCTCTTCTGTCCAGTGTTCCCCACCAGCTTCAATTACTGTTCAAGGGAAGGACCAGAGTCTCACTCCAGCTGCACAGTCCCAAACCCAACCTAACCCTGCAAGATCTCACCAAACCTTATAACAGAAGAATAAAAATGGCAGCTATCCTGACACCACACTGCCAGCATTTCCAGAAGCCTAGGAGGGAAAAACCCCTTTTATTTCTACAAGGATTGTCCTAGGATCCACTAGCCAACAAGTTCAAGTCATCACAACCACTCCAGCTTTTGAAAACAAGCAGTTGTTCAAACACAGGTGTTTGTTATGACTTGCTTCCCAATCCCACAGTAAGAACAAGGGAACGAGCTATTTGCTGGGCAAAAACTCAAGGAAGCCTCTTAACACTGCTAGATCCCTGCTGTTGGTACTACCTGCTGGTCTGGCTCCAAGTGGCCAGGGTCTGCAGGGCTCTGCTGAAAATGAAGCCAACAATCTCAGACCTGGAAAGTGCCTTGTCTTTGGGCCAGGAATGGGAAGTTCCAGTAAGGATCCTGAAATGGGCTCTCAGAACACATCAGGCTGGAAACTCATCCTGTTTCTCCATGGCCGAAGTGGGATAAGCACGGACAAGCACTCTCCAAACTCCAGACTAGTCACCACACTGCCTCTGTCAGAAACATTTATTGCTTCACCTTTCACTTCTGTTTCTTGTTGTTCAAGGAACAATGATTTTTACATCCAAAAAGTCCCTAACAAAACGAATTCTTGGCAGAGCACGTGGCCTGCAGGCACAGAGCATTTTGGCCCAAGGAGAGCTGGAAATGGCAGAAGTCACCAATGTTCCCAAGAAAAAACTTCAAATGGGCTTCAAAAAGACCATGCCCACATCCAGATAAACTGTTCATATATCTCCAGTTTGGTAGTATTTAATCTTTCCTCCCTAATGATCATTTTTCAGTTGTCTCTCTAAACTGAAACAAAAAAAGTGAAATGGTTTCATTTAACTGGTTTTTTTTCAGAATATGATTTGTAAAATATATCTGTCATTTATGTGTAAAGATATCCTTTTGTGATTTCTATGCAGATAAACCAAACCTGCCCAGGTTAATCAATGCACCCAAGCAAGACTGCAGTGGGAAGTAGAAGCTGAGTGCTGCGGCCTTTTGGAATTCCCTAAGCAGGTGTTATTGAACTGCACAGGTACAAGCACCCGGCACTGTAGCAGGGGGCTGAAAAATAACTTACATCTCCATCTTTGGACCGTTCTGAGTTCAAATCCCAACATTCAATGCAATTACTCATGGGTGACAGCTCTAACGTGGAAACACAGCGTCATTGCACTCACCTTGCTTCACTCAGGATCCCCAAATCCTGCAGCTCAACTCCTGACTTTGCTGTTCTGCCCCTGAATTTCCTCCCTCAAAGGAGGGAAAATAGCACTTATGTCCTTATAATAGGTCTACAAGGAAAAAGAAGTTCAAGACCCAGATGAAGTGTTCGGTTGCCACAGTGATGGGGCACTATACAACCCCAAGAAATCATTCTTTCTTTCATGTGCAAGACCAAATATGTTGAGAACCGGAGAGCCACCCAGGAGGTCACGGCTGATCAAAGGGTGCTTTATTTATCCACTTACTTGCAGGGCTGCCTATGGTGAGACCCAGGGACCTGGTGGACCTGAGGTGCAGGGTCCTTCCCACTCATGGCAGCAGGTGCCAAGGTCAGTGACAAAGGCAGTGTGAAGGTGACCCAAATGATGTTTGAGCTGGAGCCAGACTGTGAATCAGAGGTGGTCCTTGAGCACATCAGGAACATTGGTGTTTGCTCCTGCCATACCTCCTCCTTTTCCTTTTAATCCTGCCATAGTTGCACTGAATCAAAAGGAATAAGAAAATACCTCTGTTCCCACGAGAGGAATACCTGGCCCTGCTGTCAGCAAGAGAGGTGAGGGGCTGGGAAAGTCACAGCAGGAGGACTGACTGAAAGCAGAAGCAGAGTGTTGCAGCAGCTCCTTGTGAAACCCCTCTGGAGACACCGGCCACCCCAGCAGCCCAGGAACCTGCGAGCGCCCCTGGACCCTCATCCCACAGGGCAGAAAGGATAGAACTGGGCAACATCCTGCAGAGGAGCGAGAGCTTCCGATGCACCCACCCAGACTCCAGAAACACTGACAGGCCTTACAACATGTGGATTTTGTTCTGAATTTACTGAAGACAAGAAACTGCCCAGGAAGCATTGCTCAAAAGATGTCACTTGGCTCCTCACCCATGTTCTTCACCCAAAGGGTCGAACAGGGAAGTCAACACAGCACCGAGCCAGCATTCAGGAAACATTTAGAGAACGCTCTCAGGCACACATTGTGATTTCTGGAGTTGTCCTGTGCAGGGCCAGGAGCTGGACTCAATTAGCTTTGTGGGTCTCTTCCAATGCAGGATATTCTATGATTATTCTTTCTGTTGCTCTTAGAATATTATATCTTGAAAAAAAATTCATGGCTGGCAAAGAAAGAAAGTTTTCTTTCTTTTCTTTTTTTCCCTTTTTTTTGTTTTGTTTTGGTTTTGTTTCTTGGTTGGTTGGTGGGGGTATGTTAGTACTGGATATTACACCACTTGGTTCTGAATTCATTACCTTGGGCTTTCACTTTAAGTGGCTCTTCCAGGCAACCTCACAATAAAAAGAAAGCTCATTTCTCAGATAAAATGCTTGACACGCTCACACCAGCCTACCCCATTACATACCATATCCCGCTTAGTGCGAGACATTAAGGCAGGGACAGACAATCCAGTACAAGATTTATTCTGCTCTAATCAGCTCAGGCTTTGAGAACCTCCTTATGGATTTGAGCCTGTGTTCAGTAGCTCATTGACTGCTGTTTTAATACCAAAGCTTTCCAAACCAGCTGCAGTAATTACCCCCATGGAGAATGAAGAATCTCAGTTATAAACTAGCTGGCAAACTTGCAAGAATATGTCTCCTAGAGGACTTCAGGATATTTCTTTCTGAAGTTAACCCTGCTAAATCATTCCTAAGCTGTCTTCAAATAAAGAATGAACCTTCAGAGTAACTCTTGCTTTGGTTTTAAATACCCTCTTTTCCTTTTTAAGTCAGCTGATCTTTGGGGCCTTCAAATCTATCAAAGCTATTTCAGTTAAATAATCTCTACTTCTCCTGAAATGGTGCAAACATTCAACAGAAAAGCTTAGGAGAGATATTAAATGCTGTTAGACTCTAAGTAAAAGCTTAATACATGTTATGCAGAGAATACGTCCTGTTATACTCAGGCAGACAGGATGCTTTCACTTGGGTTGTATCAGAGAAGCTTTATTGCACAGCAAAATTTACCTCAAAGCCTTGGCCAGCAGATCCAAAATCAGCTCTTGGCATTCATGTTTGGCCAAAGTTGGCGCAGGTCAACCCCCGAGTAGAAATGGCACTGAGCTGTGGAGCCTCCCTGCCCCACCTGCCTAAATCCAGTCTGGCTCAGAAGTGACTGTCACCCATTTGATGACAGCCTTGAAGTAACTGTGGAAAAGAGCAAGCAGCCAAGTCACTAAAGCCATGATACAGCTAATACCCTTTTTGTTACTGAAAGGGGAGAAGAGATGGGTGAAGAACACACATGCCTGCCTGATAATCTGAGTCCTGCAGTCCTGGAGACAGCTCCACTGAGATAAGCACTGAAGCCTCCCTGGCTAACAAGAGGTGATGCCACCCAAGCTTGTGGGTGGCAGAGCTTTTGAAGGCAAACACTAGGTAGAAATATGCACCTGGCCGACATGCTGAGGAGGAGCACATTGTAAAAGGCAAGTAGTGCAGGACTTCCTTCTGTAGTGATGCATACTAATGAGTTTTAAAGCTTTTTTGCTTTGAGCAAGTAACTGAAAGTTAAACAGCGTGCCACCTAATCCCATCGCTGAGTCTGGTCCTCGCATATATAAACTTGGCTAGGCTGGGAAAGATCCTTAAGCACTCTGGGCAGTCTTCAGCAGGAGGCAGTGGAGGGTCCAGAGATGCCCAAGGAGAGGGAGGCACAGCACAGGGTTTCACTACCACAGACACCCATTAAGAAAGAGCTGGAGATAAAATGCCTTCTTCCTACTCAGGCTGCTTTTAATTCCAGGCATGGTAAGTTTGGGCAACTGTCTTTACAGATTGTCATACAAATGAATAGAAGCAATTTAAAATTGCTCTTTTTGTATTTCTTGAAGCGAAAAAAAATCCCTTATTTTTCAAACATATCAGTTAGTCACTACTAGGGCAAATTCACTAATATTAAGGCCAGGTAATTTTACTGTCTAATGAGGAGGTAATGTTATTGTCTTTCCCAATACTCTTCCTTAAGCTCAGACCCACAGCATCCTCCACAGCTGCCCTCTCTGAATTTGAGCAGAGTCTATATGGATCTGTGTGTTTTTCCCATTGGTGGACTCTACAGAGAGCTGGGGACGGGATGAGCAAGCAACAGGGGCACTGGCACCACTTGTGGGGCAGCTGAGGGGTGAGGAGTCTCAGGGCCACCCATGCTTCTTATAGACCAAATGCAGACCTGCCAGGAAGCCTGAAGACTTTTCCAAAGCAACAGAATTTATCAAACTGCAGAGAAGTGGTTGATAGGAAAAATTCTGGGAAGATGATTAAACTCTTACTTTGTGGGGTGTCCAGCAGCAGTTATCAAAGCTCTGTAGCAGACAGTGCTGCTGAGACTGTACTAGGGAGATAAATCACCACATCAGCCCCAGTTAATTATCTTGGCCCTGCAGTTGCTTTTTGCCAAAGTCAGGAAGGTTTAATTCAACATGCCAAAAAGCCCTTTCTGTGTCAAAGAACATCTATCCTGACCTGAAGGGATGGTAGGAAGAGAAAGATATTTTTCAATTAAAAAATGATAATTAAAAAATTCATATGCACAAAGCAAAATACCTTCTGTATGAATTAGGCAGTTCCTAAGAGACATCTTGGAGCAGCAAGGGAGCTGGGTAAACTTTAATAAGGGAATTCTTCAGAGACTGGAGCTTTGCTTTGGTTGCTGGCTGCCTCCTGGGGAGAGAAAACACTACGGAAATGAAATATGACCTTGCACTGTTGTCACAGAGCATTTCCAGTTCTTTCCCTTGCCCATGTGAGTAACCCTTCCTTGTGTAAGGAGCCCCATTTAGTGGTTACGTGCATGGCAGGGCTTCACAACAGGAGACTTTGCTGCACTCTTTTACCTGGCACACACCAAACTGGGAGCTCTAACAAAACTGTTTATACCTAAGATTTGAAGGATGAAACCAACTTACAGCGTTTGCTCATGGCTTCAGAAATTTCATGCAAGTCTGAGTCTAGAGATGAGGTTCTGCACCCTCTCCCTACTTGCACGTGCACTTCCCAGTCACTCCTGCATGGCATGTCCTCCCAGAGCCAGGATGCACCAGGAGAAGGGTCTCACCCCAGCCAGTCCATGTCCATGCTGCAGAGCTTACCCTGGCACTGCAACATGGCCCTGCCCATCTCTGCCAGGGCAGCACTGGGACCAAAGTACCCAGCCCCAAGGAACAGCTTGGTGTGGATAGAAACCCCCACCAGCATACCTCCCCAGCCTTCCTCCTGATACAGTAATTTCCAGCAATCTGGTTTTCTTTTTTATTTTTCAAATCATTCTGTCTAAAATAATTAAAGGGGGAAAGCATTCCCCAAATAAAAATATCAACTACGTCTGAGCTTCTCCACTTTAATCTGTCCCCCTCTGACAGCTGAAGACTTTCCTATTAGCACTGTGCCAGTGCGTGATTTAGTTAAATGAATCATTGATTGTAGAGTAATTACAACCTTCCCTGGGCTGATGCTTTTTTTCTGTTTGTTTTAATTTCAATTTCCACAAACGGTGGGAAGTCCCTTTTTTGTTTCTGCCTCACTCTACTGTGGTCTTTCACTCCCAATCACGGATTTTTCCCCCCCCGGTGAAGGGAGGGCTTACTACCTCGTTGGTGTAATTCCTGCCCCAGTCACATGTAATTTCCTACAGAATGAGTAAATGTGCCTGTAATTTCGCCATGCAGCTGTCTACCGTCTGCGTGATGGCACCATGATACCGTTACCTGTTTATCTCCTAGAGGAGCAAGTACTGCCGGCAAGCCCCTGCCCATCACTGTTTATGTGCAAGGAGTTAATACCATAGCATTACAGTGCCCCATGGTGAAACTATAATTAGGCAACGGTTTTATTTTACTGCTTTGTGAGCTCTCCCTGACAGCACAGCCACTGGGTGCTTTCCAAACTGCTCCAGTTTCAGGTCCCAACCTGAAATTCTCATTTAGAGGATGACTTTTACTGCTGCTAATCCCTCATGTACCTCTGCAAGGCCCTGGCTTGCATGGGAGTGCTGGGGCATGGGGCTGGACTGGGCAGAGTTGGGTGAGCCTCTCTGCTCTGTTGGCTGTGCGGTGGCAGAACAAAGCAGTGGAGGTACACGACGATGCTGGTGGGCTGAGCGGGCAGGGCAGGGGGATGCAGTGCCCCAGCAGCAGAGCACAAGCAGCCTGCTGGCCCCTGGAGCCAACAGATTGCTTGGGTATGTTGATATGGGCACAGCAGCTCCGTGTCCAGCAGCAGCAGTGCCTGTGGGAGGACAGGAGGAGCAGCTGAACAGCAATGCTCTTTTTCTCAGGGCAGCTATTTTAAACCATCTTCCTCGTGGGTAGCCCTTTTGGCTCCCAAGTCTGTCTGAGGCAGAAGCATAGAATATGTTGGAGGGCAGAACATAAGAGCAGCACCCCAAGAGGACAAACACAGTCTGTCTGCCAGAGCACAGGCTTGCACGGGACTGAGAGATACATGCACACTTGCTCATCTGAGACTAGACGAACAAATATATCCAAGGTTTCTGTAGTTACCTCAGAGTTTCTGTTATTAAGGCGTTTATCAGGGTATTTTCTTCTCCTTCCAACACCAAACTCCCCTCTTCTTGCACAATCTCCATGGAAACTATGGAAATCTGCATGGCCCAGAAGGACAGGGGATCACAAGAACCTAATAAAACAGCTACTGCTCCAAACCACTGCATTTAGGACTACTTAGATGACAGATGAGAAGAGTATAAGCAGCTAGGGAGGAGAGTTACTGGCAAGAAGAGCATCACTAAATCTTTTGTCCACAGTGATAGGGAGGGGGAAAGCCACGAGCAAACCAGGGATAAACCCTGGGACTGCAAGAAGCCCTGTAGTCACAAAGGTTACCTAGCCTTGGTGAAGCACTTCTGCCTCCTTAGTGGGACTCATGTCACCAGCTGGGCACCTAACAGCCCCTGGTGAGGGCCTGGAAGTCCGTCATGACAAGGAACAAGGGCTGGGAAGTTGGAGGGGAAGGGCAGCACTGAGCCCTTGATGGTGGGACAGTTGGCAGCCCACAGCACTGCCTGGGGAGCCCAGTCTCCCTCTCCCAGAGGATGCCCATGCCAGTGGGACTTCTGCTTCCTCATGGCACACTGGGCACTGTAAGCCCTAGCACAGGGCACAGGACCTTCACATATGGCAGAGGGGTTGGAACTAGATGATCTTTAAGGTCCTTTCCAACCCAAACCATTCTACGATTCTATGGTGTAGCTCAGCCTCAGGCACAGTCGACCTCATGGCAAGCCAATTCCCAGCTTTCAAAAGCCTGTCGGATTGCATTTCCTTCGTGCACTCACTCATAGCAGTGACTTACATTTTTGGTATATGGGCAACATTCCTGGCTGTCCCGATAAAATATGTCTATGCCTTCCCATCTTTAGTAAAGAGTGAAGGCATTTCCAGAGTGAAGGCAGAGCTGCAGCAACTTCTGCCTAAACTAACATTTCATTTCCTTGCTACAGCTCACTTCTATTGTCATCACTTTCATGCCTCTAATTAACTTGCATCTGTTTCGTGTTTGAAGTTTGTAGCACTTGCCCACTTTGGCTACAGTAGTTTATAACCCAATGCTAAACATATGTTTATGTTTACTGCACACTAGCTCTGAATCCTTTGACTTAGCATTGTATCAGTTCATTATACCACTGATGGAGAGCCTCGGAGACAGGGCTGAAGCCTTTAGTGACAATAAGTTGGGGAATCATTTGGAGGTGGTTGAAGAGAAGTGGCCACTGAGGACACGCGTGGCCTGACATCCAGAGGTGTTGAGCACTTGCCACCCACCCTGTAACCAATGGGATTTTTAACACCTTCAAACATGAAACCACAACAGCTTTCAGCAAAACTGTCATCTGGATCTCAAAGAAGAGACTTAAATCTTTTGCCGTCTTTGCTCCAGAGGCCCTCAGCACGTCCCACCTACCTATAAACTGAGAGTACATTGAATTTTCATTAGGGCTAATGAGATCTTCAAAAGGATTTCAGATGACCGGGAGGGAAGGAGGCTATATAATGCACCATATTACATATATAATGTATAGCATATTGCTAAGTAATACTGAACACCTGCC
Source organism: Grallaria varia (assembly GCA_013396735.1). Taxonomy (NCBI): domain Eukaryota; kingdom Metazoa; phylum Chordata; class Aves; order Passeriformes; family Formicariidae; genus Grallaria; species Grallaria varia. Next base: position 312,615 of record VWZG01003588.1, read on the forward strand.
ATAGCTGCAAGGTTACAGGCTGGTGTTCTGGCACCAGCTGAGGTGAATATTAAGGTCCAGTTGGCCATTCAGATCAGTTTTACATGCATTAGCATCAGCAAATCTTCTTTTCTTTTCCACCAGACATGTTAAATCATGGCAACATGTGGGTGAAGTAAGCACACCACATCTTCATAGCTCGAGTCATTAAGGTGATGCCTAGATAAATGTATTTATTTTTCATACAGATAACAGGACGCTCCTTAGAGCTAATAAGTATTTACTTTTCCTTGCATTGCTATTATCTCCCTCACTGAGAACTGTAATTAATATAATTGATCATTGGTGTAGTTTGCTGTCTAATCTTTTTTTTTGTGCTATGGTTGACTGAAACTGCAATGTGCATTAGGTCAGTATAGGAAAAACTGCGTTTAATTTCTGCCTTTGCACTGGAGTGATCTACCTGGTAGCTGTGCATAAGCTGCTCCTGTGACACATCACAATACTTTACACTGTACTTTCAGTTTAAAAGGGACTATCATACATTTTCCATGCAACAAAAGTACCTTGCCTCCTAAGATACTCCCTGAACACAAATTAGCTGGTTCCACTCCTCTCATGGTTTCTTGATGGGCACAGGCAGCCAAATCCTGAGGCTGTTGCTGGAGCAAGTTTCTGTCACCAATCCAGAGGGTAGGTGTCATGCAAATACTGCTGAGAACCCAGAGGCCAAAGGACCATCCCCTCACTCTCCCTCTGCACAGACACTGCTCTCAAGAGGTGGTTTTAGAAGACAGGACCTTTTCTGCAAGAATGTGCTCTCTGTCTGACAATTAAAAATGCCAAAAGAATCTTCCTGTTATTGACTATGTGCAGTGAGGATTAAACAAAGCCACAGCCATGACACATAAGGACATGCCCAGTCACAGAGCCTGAGATGCAGAGATCAGTGCTGTCTCACTGAAGCCAATGCCACAAAGCTGGTTTGCAGCAACACATATCTGACCAAGCATCTCCCGGGCTGCTGTTCTTCCACTTTGGAAGAAAGCATCAGTTTACAGCCATCTGTTTTTTACAGACAGCAAGAGCTACACAAATAATAGATTTGCAATAGTAAAATTTGTGCAGTAAATTGGCCTGGAAAGTAAAATACTCTTCATAGTTGTTTATTTTTTTTCTGGTTTCCATACACTCACATAGGCGTGAGCACATGCTGAGAGGCATCCTGTGAAGAGCCTCTGCTTTCCAAAGAGGGTCTGAGAAGAAAAGCCATTCCTATAATGAGAGCCGTTGCAGAAGGACCTCAGCATCCTTGAAGCGTGGCTGTAAAGGATGTTAGTTCCTTCAACATCCCCCTGCAGAAGGGGTCATCCTTAAAGGCCAACCAGGCCAGTCACAGCATCACCTAATCAAGGACAATTTAACCTAAAGCAACGAAGTTTTCCTTTCCCTCTGTACCTGGCTGCATGTGCCTTACACATGGGTTGCTTTTCAGTAAGAAGCAATCTGTAAAGGAGTCACCGCAGGTTTGCTACATTCACCTGCATTACTTCCCAACCTATTAGAAATCTGGAATGGGAAACACTCCTTATTTCTTTTGTTTTGCTTTCTCTCATCTTGTTGGATAGGAAACGCCCAGACTCTTCCCTAATTTGGCATAAATTCAATTCACCTATTCTCAAACCTTCAGAGTAGAGAAGAATCCATTAAACTCATTTTCATTTGTTCTAGCAACAAATCAGTATATGGAGACATGAAGAAAACAATTTTGAATTACTTTTTCCATTATCTAGTTCTCACTTCCTGCCATTTCCCGTTTGCCTAGCTTGGCTTCTTTATTCTCCTTGCATCCAGCCCGTAGCAATTATCTCGATATCTAGGAAAAAGCATTAGGTTTTAAGATCTCAGACTCCATTTTGACAAAGGCTTTGCAATCCAGAGACATTAAGGGGAGAGGATTAAACTTCCATCTGTTTGCCTTGAGGGGGCAAAGCAGAGAATCAGAGAGAGGTTTCAAAAGATGCTTGCGTGATAACATTGCACGCTCACTACACAGGAAAGTATCAGGTAAGACATATCTGCTTGGGAGTCATTCCAGCCACCAAGTGGAACAAGTTCTTAAAAACTCACTTTATAAACAGCAGGATAGAAAGACTCCTTCAGGTCCCTTTCTCTGGAGTGCCTGATTGCCTCTCTAGACCTGTGCCATCTGCAGCTGCAATTTTTCGGACAGCAGTGAGACAGTGGCTCGATCCTGCCGGCTGCTGAACGTTGAACAGAAACACCAGTGCAGCTATGCCCAGAGGGAGCAGAGGGATCTTGTGGAGGACCAATCCCATCCTTTCATACGGATGAGCATCCCATGGCACAGGCAGGGCAGTAGGTGGTAGGACCACCACCTGGCCCCTGCAGCACCCCAGTCCTAGGGCCACTGTTCCCAAGGAGAGGGAGTGCAGGAGCCAGTGTGGTCTGACCCCTGTACCACATGCTGGCACTGACCTCTCTGGGGACAGAGATGAGTGGGGCTGTGACTCATCGGTCTCCTCTCCCTCACCAGTGGCTGGTGACTAATGGTATTTAGTCCCATTCTTCATGTTTTGGGGAGAATAAACATAAATAGACTTAGCATTAATTGCCGCTATGTCTCTACCGTTTCCTCCTCTGGTCAAGTAGGGGTTTTCCCATATACTCCTAATCTTAGGGCAGCGTTTTAAGTACCTTTTCTTATTTTTAAGAAATAGTGTGAATGTTTCTTGGCTGGTGGGAAAAGAAAGGAGGAAACGACAAGGAATAATTTCTGATTTGGTGCGGACTCTGGGGAAAAAGTTTCTCTAAGCTATCCACAGAAGAGGGCTGGTCCACTGTGGGAATCGAGTATTGCCACAACACAAAGCAGATTGCTTCCCAGCCTCCTGGAGGAGTCCGCACTGGCTCTGGAAAGATCAGCTGTAAGGATAACTTCTCTAAGGACACAGCCCAGAAACATGGTGACCTCTGAAAGAGGTCTCCTGGGAGGAACACTGAACATCTTGAAGGCTTATTTGGGGAACCAGCTGCTGTCACACATCCTTGCCTGGGAAGTACTTACATATGTACCTACCCATACACCTATAGTTCCTCGCACACACTTGTACATAGGCAGGCATCACTGTACACAGATATATTTGGTGGAAATCTGCTGCTCATGTGTGGAATGGACCCAAAAACTCCTTGAGGGGTGAATTCTTCTCCCTAGCTGGAGAACGTAGAGGCTGGCCAGAGGAAGCAGGGAGAAGAGCAAAGAATGAGTGTGTGGGCAACTGGACAGGGCACTCGCATAACTCAGGTTTTATTGGATATGTTGTTAATTTTACAAAAACATAAAAAAAATCTAAAATAAATTGTATAGGACCAATATACAAATTAATTACATAATCTTCATCCTCAGCCAGAAGACTAAGGCAATTCTAAGTTTTATAAGCACATATTTTTATGTATTTTAGATCATGCATAATCCAAAGCTTAGCACGTTGTACACTTTCCTAAGAGACCGGAGACCTTTGGTCAAGCTTTCACTTTTGCAATACCCAGAGGACTGTTTAGTGGCAGTCCTGGCAGTGACAGGTGACAGTGCTCCAGCAAGGCAATTTGACCCAGGCTGGCCCTGAGCACAGACTGCCAGCCTCTGCCACCTGCAGTTAGGTGTTTAATCCAAGATTTGAGCTTATCTCTGTGCTCTGTCTGCAAGCTGGTCTGTTTAAGGAGCTAAAATCTTGCTGTTAGACACCTGTCTGTGCTGTGCACCCAGCGGCTCCCACTGCTGTGCAGCTGGCTCTGGTGGTGGCTTTGCCCCTTCTTGGGAGTTGTGAGCTCCAGGGGGCTGATGCCTACTGCAGGGCCCATGAAGCACCATGAGGTCCAAACTCACCTGATCCACAGCATTACTGAAAAACTGTATGCAAATGAGTCAAATTCCATACACTTCCTTATGTTCACTGCAGCCAACTCATCAGATCCTTGCCCAGTGCAGTCATTCACAGGCTGCAACAAAAGCCAGACCTTCATACTCCATGGGATCACAGAAGGCTGGAAGCCTTCTCATCCATGTTGTGGTTGAGATCAACATCAGTGCTGGGATGAGTTAATCTGTTGCTTTTACTGTTAATTTTATATAACATACATGGCTATTTTCAGGGAAAAAATAGATTTTTGCATGCTCTGATCTTCCCTTTGTGCCAAATTCTTCCATCTTGGTCCAGGCAAAAACTCCCATTTACTTTCTCTGGCCATACTCCACTGTCCTATTCTGAAACCTCATGTTTCACAGCTGTTACTCTCCAATTACTGCTGTTCAACTGTACCAGACTTTTAGAAAGCTGTTGGTGAAGGACAGAAAAAAAACCAAAAAATCCAAGGTAAAATGGATTGAGTATCTGTAAGTTCAGGTCTATGAAATGATGCTGTGACAAAAACCCACTGAAAACATCCCCAGCTGTGATTAAACAGACATCAGGCCATCTGTCCTGCAGCAGTGCTTTCCTCAAGAGCAGATGATTCAGAAAGCCCAACACTAACAACTACACACTTACAAATTTGTCATATGTAATGAAATACTCTGGAAACTATCTGTGAGCAAACAGTTCCGAGAGTATTTCATTATTCATTACAAATTTGCAAATTGTTCATGAATGATCAAATATTAATATGTAGATAGGGTGCAATACCAGAGGGGATTCACTGTTTTGATAAGAGATTAATCATGTTCAGCGGACACCCACTTGGTGCTGTCCCCAGGACTGTTGCACCAGGCTCATCAACTGCCATTTAAAAACAGGAAATGTCATTGAATATTCGGCCTTGTATTGAAGATTACTGGGGCATTATAACCTGCTTGCAAAGATGCTCTCAGGAGAAAGTCAGACTCCTCCCACACGCGGAGAGACGCTGTGTACAAAGAGCTGCTGCAGCGCTGGGGCGGCGGGTGCGCTGGCTCCAGCATGTGTGCAGCCTCGAGGTGGAGCAGAATGTTTTGCTGATACCATGTACGTAACACTCCACCCAAGCCTCCCTGTGTAAATAAAAAATAAAGTCAAATTATGCCAGTAAAGAGTGGATTACACTGGTCACTGGGAGTGCTTGTGTATGTTCAGCCATAATCTATGATAAGGTGCTTGCCATAAAATTCCTCCTGGAGCCTGCGGCTCTCCTGGAAGCTACAAGGTGCCAACAGAACCACCAGCTTTTTTTTTCACCCAGTGGGGACAGCAAGGGGGGCACTGAGGAAGGGGTCAGAGACACAGGCAACTGCACAAGTCCTTGGGGCCATGGAGGGGTCCTTCTCTCTTGCAGGAAAAAGACAGGAGTGCTGACTGCCACCAACAGATATAAGGGGACGAAGTTCATTTCAAAGAGGTAAAAGGTGACAACCTTTCTACAGACAAAATTATCCCGCAGTCAGTAAAGCACTGCAGCAATCAGGACAGATAACAGAGCATGTAATGAAGGCAGAGATTACAGAACTCTACAACCAATCTCTCCTGCAGCAAAAAGCTGCTGTAAAGCAGTTTTAACCCAACATATAAACACAACTAGAAATGTTATACCTTGGTGCACAATGTTTTTAAAAGCAAAAACCATATGACAAGTTTCATTTGCAGTATAATAAATAAATAAAAGTCTGAGCAGGTCCCAGATTTGGTGCATTTTTTACAAACAAACAAACAAGCAAAAGGATTGATTTCTGTCATCTGTTGATGCAGGGGGGAAAAAAGTATTTTCAGCTTCTGATATAAAAGCGTCCTGAAAAATCACTTCCAAGAGAGTGTGTTTTATATTCCGTGCTTATGAAAAGGAAGACCCCAGCATTTGGACCTGACCCATCCTGAAAGAAGGCGGCTAGTCAGTGGAGGCTGGCTCTGCTCATCCACCTAGAAGCCCATCCTGAGGGAACCACCCTCCTACCTGCTCTCCCAATACTGAACAGGCAGGTGGAATTGGGTTGGAAGAAACATAATTGTGGCTGTCCCTACAGACCCCTAGAGAAAAAAAATCAAATAAGGGAAAGGTTATTGCAGACTGATAACAGCTAGGGAGGCTGGGAACGGTACCTGTTGCCAAGGAGAGTTTGCTCTGGTGTAGGCAGGGCCCCCTGCACCTCTGGCCCTGCAGGGAGAGGTTGAGGAAAGGCATCCAGGGGAGGGAGAGCCGGAGTGGAGCCCTCCTGCGAGATGAGGAGCTGAGGAGAGATTGGAGGCAGCCAAACCGGGGCCCAGATGGTCAGGGAATGAGATTTGAGGAGAGGGGTTTGTGGAAAAACCATTACGTGTGTTCATCTGATTAAAATGTTCATCGCCATGCATTGTGTGTGAAAGTGGGGGATCATGGCTGAGCACGCAGCTTGGGCACTTGGTAGGCTTCAAGAGCTGGTGTTCTGCAGGCTTAGCAATCATGCTGTGATTTCTTGTGTGCGAAAGCATAAAAGGTTCTAAGTGATGGAAACCTTTTGCAGGGAGACATGGAAAAACGCAATCCCGCCAGCAACCAGACTGCTGCACAAGCATCCGTGCTTCTGCACTTGTTGCTTTGCGCACCTCTTACTTGTGCCATGAGCCCAGGGCTTCTGCATGGAGGTGCAACAGGATGGAAACACATCACCTCATGGCTCTGGCAATCAGTCACCATGTCTTGGCCTGGGGGTCACGTACCGGTGAGGTGCCCATGAGCACAGAGCAGGGATGGTGTGGATTTGCTGGGGGACATTGCTTTGGGTTTGGGAAGATAAACCAAGCATGACTTCAAAATCTATAAACCATGGCCCCTCCTGAGCACAGTCTCACTGTGAAGTGGAGCCAGCCCAGCCTCCCTGAGCAGCCCTCCTCCCTTTTGTGCTGTCGGGGTGCTCCTCCCTACACTGCCTGTGGAAAGAGGTGGCTACAGCCTCGGACAAGGCTCCTGAGCCAGGTGAGATGCTGTCCTGACAAATACACATCCACACTAATTTGGACCCTTAACTGTGTCCAGCGTGGGCTTTTGGTCCTGCTAGCCACAGCCAGGGCAGCAGGGTAACCCCTCTGGGGAAAGCATCAATTCGATGGCCACCAGCAGTGTGACGGAACACTGGCACTAACTCTCAGACCCACACAATGCTTTAGCAAAGCAAATGCCATGGCACGAGGGGGTCCCCCAGAGCCTGCTGCAGCCCCCCCAAGACAGGCCCACTGTGAGTGCAGGTACCGAGCACAGAGCTCAGTAAAGCCCTGCCAGCAGCTGGGACAAAACAGCTCCTGGGACCAGAGTGAATTATGCACATCCTTAAGTATTTGCAGGATAGAGGCCTTAGTTCACTGGGTTAAAATACCAGAACAATATAAAACACCTCTGCCTCTGGAACCCACTGCACTTCATAAAAATGCTGGGGACCCTGCTGGAGCTAAGCCATTGTCGATAGCAATAAAAAATTGGTTAATAAATCTTCTTCCACTGTTGAAATAGCTACTTCACAGCCAGAACTAAACAAATTGAGCATTTCAAAGCAACCTGCTTGACACAAGCCCTGATTTGCACACCAATACAAGCATCCCCAGCCTGGGTAGGACCCTGAGCCTGAACTGTTCCTCCCTCCCTGTTGTCACAGCCAAGCGCCAGGAGGAGATTTAGCGCACCAATATTTTCCTCCCCAGTGACAGGAAAGGGATTTACATCTGCAACCCACAGGCCTTTGGAGTGAAACGATCCCAAAAGCAGAGATTAGCCTGGCACACAGTGGCCACACTGACTACCCCACTGGCATTGCCAGGGTGACGGTCCCCTCTCCCCTAGAGCCTCTTGCAGACAGATGTTAGGAATTCATCGTTGTGCCACTGCTACCTTTTTTTGGTTGGAAATCAGAAATGTTAGAATACATGTTAAGAGAAAGGCAAGTGTTCATCACCTTGCTGTTGCACAGACTCTATCCTGAAAGTTTAATCTAATAGGTAAAAAAGCAATTGCAGAAAAAGCTCCACGCTAAACAGTCACAAGTCAGTATTTTCCAAATGCAGCCGATAGCCAAAGAGAGTGAAATAATATATTTCACTGCCTTTTCCCAACTGCATGGCTGTTGATATATTTAAATAGTCTGATAACTACAAAGAGAAGAATACTGTAACATTTCAGCTTTAATAAATAACTTTTTAAAAAATTGAATCACTCGAAAATCATGCCACTTGGTTTTTATTAAGTCGAGGCTGACTTCTCTTCCCTCCTGCCTACAGGGAAGAGGGTAGGGCTGGGCTTGGGGGCAAGACCTGCTTACAAGCAGAAATATTTATTCAGTGAAAAGTTGCATCTAAATATTGATGTTTCAACAGAACTTACTGTTTGCTCAACTGAATGTTATAGATTTACATAGGGAATCACACTGGGGAATAAAAAACACACTTCAAGGCCTTTTTAGCAACACTGGATGATTTTGAAAAACTTAGGATTTTCTCATCACTGCTGCCAAGCCGTGTGATTTGGGAATCAGATTTCCTGTTAAGTTATTATGACTTGGGTTTGCAAGACAGGTGTTTGGCATTTCTAACTCTGTGCTCCCTTTAGGAGACATCAAACTGAGCATTAAACTCCTGCGGTCTTGAAAGTTCAAGTCAAGGTGGTTTTTGTTTTGCTTTTCCCCCTGAAGGTCAGTTCAGGATTGAATCCTTTTGTCAAGGTTGGCTGGAGAGCAGAAGGCTCTGTTAATCTGCAGGCACCACGGCTCCCTCCTGGCTTTCTTCCCTTACAGTTTGTTTTACTTCAGGATTCACTCCCTGGGATTGTAAAGGCTGCAGACGAGGGTTAGAGGTGAAACAAAGAAAACGAGGTTGGTTGTTTATTTAGAGGGAGCCAGAATTCATAATGTTGGAGACACTGGGCCCCTCCCAGAAGGTAACCATAATTTCACAGCACCTCTCGATTTTTTTCCCCCTAGAAATACAATACAATGACAGATCCAAAATACAATTTCCCTAAGTAAGTCGTAGAACCAGAACAAGGACGAATGTTTTCCTGCGAAGTGACCAGACACTGGAACAAAATAAACATGTTTCCAGTGACCTCCACCTGGGAAAGCATCTGAAAAAAAGAAATAAAGGCAACTTTGCCCTCTTCAGAGACCTTCTTCTTTTATTCACTCAACTTTTGCCTCATTATAGTGGTTTTGTTTTGTTTTGTTTTACTACATATCTCTTTTCCTTGGTAGATAATCTCCTTATCTCCTTCATTTTCAATGAGAAGGCCAAATTCTGCTTTCATTTATTCCCTGTGGAACCCCACTGATCAGTAGCTAACAGGCACATCCCATCCCATTCAGGCAGCCTGGCACTGTATTTTCCTTCTTCACGCCTTGTTTTAACACACCCAACAGCAGCAAGGGAAGGTGCCGATGCATCCATTACACCTCAGAACAAACTTTGCTCTTTTCCCAGGCTTTTTTTTTTGGGTGTTTGCCCTTCGGGGCATCATCCATTTGCAATGAGATGCCTGGATTCACAACAAAACAAGGATTTAGTACCACGACAAAAACTGGCATCCGGGGTGCTGATAAGAGAAGACAGACGAGCGTCCTGCGGCCAGAGTCGGCCCAGTCACCCCGCCACCGATCCGGGCGGCTCCGCTGCCCTCGGGGGGTTCGCGCTAAACGCACACCGGGGCCAAGAAGGAGCGCGGCGCTCCGCTCCGGCAGCGCAGCCCCAGCGCTCCGCTACCGCCAGGGGCTGCTGGCTTTCAAGCTCTCTGCACAGCCTGTAATCACTCAATATTGAAACCAGATTTACAAGCTCTTTAGAGGAGAAGTTTGTGATTTCCAAAGCAGACGCATTTGGTATTTCAGAAAAAGGTCAAGCCCCCTGTGGAGTAAGGGGTTTTTAATAGAATCAGTTCAGCAGGAGTTAAGAGGAGACATACCAACCCAGCAGCTCGCAAAGCCAGGAGCGGCAGAGACACAAGAAAAGCCACAACCATTATTGTTTTGAGGAAAGAATCAGAGAAAAAGAGGCACGGGGTATGCTAAATTAAATCTTGGACATTTGATTTCATTTATTCCAATCCGAGAGACTTTCTCAGCTGGAAATAGAGAGGGATGTCCCTCTTGTGCTCTCAGGCTTGCAGAGGTTTCAAAGAAAGAAGCATTTGTTATTGTCTGCAGGGGAAATCCGAGAGTGGTAGTACAATGGTAAATCCAGGCTCTTAACTCAAATGTGTTTTAAAAGGATAGCCTTTGCTTACTATTTCACTTCTTCAGCCTCTGGCCAAGCTCTTCAGCTATTAATATTTGTAGTGGATGTCTAGGACTACCTTGTTCCGTGCTGGTACAGCGCCCCGCAGCCAGGAAGCCCAGGGACCATCACCGAGGATCGTCCTTGTCACAGGACTACAAGTTTTCTAAATAGTGCAATGGAAAGTTGGTGTTGCTGAGGTTTGCAAGCTACAAGAGCAGCCACTACAGAAATAATTCCTAGCAAAGCAGCTGGCTACTGCTTGCTCTGACACCCTTCGGGCTTTGCAGCCAGCAGTTTCAGTGAAAAGATTTGGGGCTCATTCCATACCTCACTTAGCTGCTGCCAGACAGACACCAGAACTCGTAACATAGTTTCCTGAATACAGAAGCTTTAAAATAAATTGGAAATCCAGATTTCATACTCTTCTGGTTTTAGCTGGGATAGAGTTAATTTTCTTCTTGGTAGCTTAGAAGACTCACAGCCCAGAAACTTCTAGGCCATATCAGCTACCACACCTGAACTCCAACACCAACAGGTACCCGAACAAGCCCAGGAGACCACAGCGGCTAACCCAAGCCCCATCCCCAGCGCCTCTGCGGCACTGCTCCCATGACTGCAGGGGATGGCAAACAAGCTCTTTTTTTCTCTAAAACATCTCCACAGCAAGGGGCCAATTAGAGTATCCCGGTCTTACCAGCCTTTTAAAGGCAAGTATAAATAGGCCCTTATGTATTCAAATCAGCAGCAAATGAGTGGTGAAGGTCACAGGATGCTTAAATGACTATACAACATGCTCCCTCTGATTTCTGGAGAATGCCTTTAAAAGGTTTAGCCATCAGATCTTCTAACGTCTAGTCATAGTAACTACTGGTGCAGCTATGCCTGACAGACGGTGTTTCAGGTTTGTCTCTTTCAGCATCAAGTTCCCAGTCAGCCTTTCCCAAAAATAATAGACGTGGTGGAGCAGACAACTGCCCTAGACTTCCAGATCAGTGCAAAGGAAGGGCAGAGCTCTTAAAGGAAAGCAGCACTTTGAAAGGTCAGACAGAAGACCAGAGGCCAGATTCCAAGAGAAGTTGTGGCCATGTAATTTCTTAAACTTTAGAGGCAGAAGGAGGTAGAAATCAAAGAATGTAATTCTTTGCATTAAAAGCAATTCTGCAGGCACTTTGAGGAAGTAAAAAGGATCAGCAGCTTAAGGTACACAGATGAAACTAATCCTTCTAAACTGCACTTTAATATTGCAAACCCGGGCACAGTGGGACCTTGGCATTCCCAAGGCTCTCACTGCACTTGGCTGGTACAAGTCTGCAACATCAATACCTCTGTTTGCACAGCCAAGTGACCAGCTTCTCTCCTCCAACAATCCTACCACAACGTTTAAGTGTACTTTCAGGAACACCAGTTTGTGACTTAGAAGGACAGGTTTTCCTTGCTCACATCCCCTTTGCACTTCAGGCTGCATATCCCAAAGCACTCTCCTACAGCAAACAGTTCTCAGGATCAGAGCATTGTTGCAAGGTTGTTGTAACTCCATGTGTGCCATCCCTTCTTCACTGCGGGCAGCAGCAGGAGCTCAAGGTCACAGCCAGAACAGGAGGCAGAAGCACTTCTAAAGCTGTTTAAAACACAGATGAATACTAGACTCTTGCCAAGTTTTATCTTCAGCAGCAGCATTTTGGATGCTTCTTCGCCACAATGTGGCATCAGCCTTTTAAGCAAGTCTACTTTTAATTACTAAGAAGTCTAATAAAGCAAGAAAAATAGATACAGTAAATTCCCTGAATAATCCAGAGGTGGTTTGTTTTTAGCAACTAAGCATTGACTAAACAAAATGATGAAGTGAAGCCAACTAGCTGAAGGAGTAAGAAACAACTCAGTGCACAAATACTGGCAGGGAAGAAAAGCCACCTCTGCGAGAGCATAAAGAAGGAGCCAGAGATTAAAGTACGCTGCTCATTCTTCAGTCCCACACAAAAGTAGCAGCATGTCCTACGTAGTTACACGAAGAGCAAGGAGGAGGCTTTCCACTGTGCCCAGAGGGGCCATAAGCGTTACAGGAAAAAAAAAAAACCAAGACAAAACAAAACCAAAACAAACAAACAAAAAACCCAACCAAAACACCAAACCACAGCTGAAAAGGCAGTGTAGTTTTGGGGTTTCCCTCTCCTCCCCAAAAAAGTTCAAGTGTAAAAAGTAAAAAAGGAAGACAGATCATAGAAAGAATTGTGAGACAGAGGGAACTCAGTTACAAGGAATTAGGAATTACTTTCTGACATGTTTTGCATAGAGAGAGGAAGTCTTTCTTCATTAACAGAGAGAAAGAAAAGGTTATCACATAAAGCTTGGGAAGAATTCACTGAGGTTATGAACAAAATTCAACAGCCAGGAATTGAGGATGTGGGTTCACTGCTACTTGAAGTATTAAACAATGCAGCTGACACCTTCTTTCTGGAATAACCACCTAATTTTCCTTCACAGAGTAGGAAGAGAGTCTGTTTCCAGAAACTAATTGTTATGCACAGCATTACTATGCATACCACCTTGATTTGTTTCCCACTACCACCCCAAAAAACCTCTGTTTTCCAAAACAAAAGTCACAAGCAAGTTTCAGACAAAATATATATATTTAAAAAAAATCTTTACAATAAGTCAGGAAACATAGGAGCTTGTACACAGTTTATTATAACAACTCAGTTCTCAGCTCCCTACATTTCAGATAACCCTGGTGACAGTGTTTACAACTTCTAATTTTTGCTTTCATAACTTTGAAGCAAACAACACAATTGAGTGTATTTTACTCTGTGCAAATAAGACAACTTTTGGAATCCTTCAGAAGAAATATCCAAGATTCTGTTTGCAGAGGTCCTTTGTTTCTCAAAGATGACTTATGAAAGTTTTTGTTTTAAGATAAAGTGCTCCTGTCCAGCAGAACCCAAAGGCCTTCTTCAAGAGTTCAGAGAGCAAGTTTAGCTCAGATTAAAAAATAATTGGTCATACAAATTCCAGCTTCCCATGTCCGCTGTACATTCCCCAGTGGACTAGCGAAAGAATTTTATCATTGCTGAGGTCTGAATGTCTCATTTTATCACAGGTCATGCAGCAGTTCTCGTGACCAGTCACAGGCACCATGCATTCCAAGTCCAATTTTGCCACCTGCCCTTTTTTTGAATGATGTCCATGAAAACTATAGTGCAAACGGGAGAGCATTTGCTGTCGTTGATCTTGCAGTCTCTTGTTTTCACTCCTGAGCATCCTCAAGGCCAGCATGATAAGGAGCACCAAGATTAGCCCACCAGCTATAGGAACAGCAATTACAGCTGCCCTGAACCATAACTCCTTTGAAGAAGTCAATTCCTGCACCTTGGTGATGAGATTCCTGCTGCTGTCATGTTGATATCTGCTCCCTTGTCCTGAAAAGAGGAAAGATGTGAAGCTTATTTCAGGATTTATATATACTGGTTTACATATAAGCAACTCCCTTAAATCCCACAGTGACAAGTTTAAGGAGCAACAGCTACACTCTGCAGTATCTGCAGAAAATATTCCTGTAAAGAAAAAGACAAGTTTCTAACTGCTTATAACATGGAATTTCTTATCCCAATACCCGATTTGACTATGAATACCACTGCCACTGATCCCTTGAGGCAAGGTAAAGCTGGCAAGAGAGACTTCCAATATTAATGCAGATAAAAAAAGCTAATTGGCTAGGATGCTCCCCTGCACCCAGCCACCCTCTTCTCCCTCTGGTGTCTCTACTTACATTAACAACTAAATCAATAGTAGCAGACGCACAAGGTTTTGACTGTCGCCAGCCTGATGGCCAGAAGAGAGATTGCACCCAAGTTTTATTGCCCTACCTGAAGTATCGCCCCTGGAAGGAGACAAAACATCATGTAGTCCTCTGTAATTGCACATATCTTCATGACAGCATTCCAATGTGGACATGGTGGTGGTGCCAGAGTGGTTTTGCGCTTGTTTGGCTTGGCAGATATCAGCTGTGCTCGCAATAGAGTCCAAGCAGCCATGAGTAAGTGGGGAATGTGTATTCTGAGGATCAAGCAGTCTGGAGAAGCAGGCGCTAAGCTCAGATTTGCACATATAGCCAGTTGCAACACAGTGTGCAGCATCACAGTAGCATCTGATCTCACCTAAAAAATAAAAATTGTGTAAGAAAGGTAAAAATTTGGTCCTCTAAGGACACCTCACTAGGTATTAGTCACAGCATCATACAACCAAACTCAGTGCCAGTTTTGAGGTACTCCTCTAGACAGCAGATCCACAAGAGTAGGGGTAGTTTCCTTCCCATCACTGTACAGTGCCTACCTCGTTGTACCTTAATCCCTACAGATGCCTTGGGGCACTTGCCTTAATTACTAGAACTACAGTCCTTTGATTTAAAGCAAAAGCATTTCACTAAAACAGGGATGGGGGGAGGAGGTTACAGTGGCTTTTTTTTCCACGGTGAATTACTAACAAGACCATTTTATAGCTACTTGCTGTCAGCAGTTGCATTTAACCACATTTAAAGTGAAATCTCAGTTCTAAAAGCAACACACCTTCAGTCCTAGCAGAAAGTCACATCTAGGTTATAACCATTACTCCAGGAACAGCATTCTGTTTTTATAAAAGTAACATTTCTTTTAACTGGGTAAAAGCACACAACAAAAATACTAAGTTTAAATATTTATGTGACAAAGGAAAAAAAAAAAATCGGAACTGCTGAATTGTTTATTACCTCTCAATACTGTGCCAAAATTTAAAAGGTTTAACTAACACCTTATAAAGCTATTAGCTAGAACCATTACCATCCAAGTCTCCCAGTCAGGAAGGTTTTTACTGCGTGAAACTGAGCAACTATTTGTAATTTCTCCAGAAGAAAGACATTCTTTCAGTTATTCCTGCAAAAAGGCTTTTTTTATCAGTACTATAAAACAAAAAAGTTTCAATTTATGACTATTCTGTGCATCAGAGACAATGTCTTGCGCCTCAAATTTGAAGTTATTAAATGGGGTGAAATTGCAAGGCTAAAAGCTCTCACTCGCCTCTCCCCAATTTCACATGCAATCCAACATGCAGTCAAAAAGGGGAGACACTTAGGTTGAAAATCTTCTATCGGCTCTATGAAAAAAACCTCAGGAAACCTCAAAAATTTCTGAAGGAAGCGATAAAAAGGTTCCCTTCATAAACCTCTTCAATTTGTGCTCTCCAAACTGCTCTAGTACGAATTAAACATGTCCTGTGCCGTAGTGAAAACTTACTCTTTCTAGGCAAGTTGCAACTCAAACATAATTTAATATGCCATCGAGCCAGGTTTAAGAGAAAGCCAGATTTTGGAGCTATCCTTGGAAGAATGAACCTAAAACTACTTCTGATGTGCCTGGTGTACTTGCCATTAGAGTGACACCAAGGCTTTCAAAGTCGACCAAATTGTCAGATGTCTTCTACAGTCTGCAGTTCAANAGGCTTCGCAGCTGCCACCCCTTCTTATGATGCTACCTACCACCTATAGCTAAAAAAACTGTCCTACAAGATGTTAAAAATCAGCCCATTCAAGTTTAGCTTCCCATCATCGGGCTACCTTAATACTTTCTACAGAATGCTGCTGGCAGGCTCCGGGCCTTGAAGTTCCCGCTGCTCTTCAATAACTCTGCTTAACAGAAGCCAAATGATGGAGTGTCTCACTGTCTCCAGTCCAGTTCCCTTGGGCTTTTAGACTAAGTAACCTAATTTTTCATGAATTCACACTCACTGTCATCCAGCATGTCACAGAAGAAAAAGAGACTCAATCGTTTTCTAAGCATTCTATGTGAGGTCCTGCCCCTAACCTCTCTGAGAAAAATACTCTTCATAATTTTCTCGCCGTATGAGAGTTAAAAGTAAGATGCAAACATAGCACAGTAGCAGAGCTGACAACCCTTTCATGAGTCTCAGCATAGCACAGGAATGAAGCGAAACAATACACATACTTTTACTGTTTATACAATCACTCTTACAAATGTATGTTTTATTGACCTCCGACAATCCTATGAACAAAATCTGACAGGCTAGTCATCAGGTTAATTCAACTGCTTTTTAATTAAAGCCACGTTTTCAGTGAAACAGAATGGACTTTGTATTACTGTATTAAAACTGTCCTTCTGTCAATTCATAAAGTTTCTTCCTGTGCTATGCAAAAGGCCAGAAAGGGTATTTAGTATTTTGAAACAGTGAACAATGCCCTTCTGTTCCCTCCTCTTTCTTGTTACTGTATGTAGCTATTAAAGAAAAATGTCTGCTTTTAGTCAAGATGGCTACAGGAGAGACTGCAGGCTTCTCTTAAAGCTTTTGAAGTCAACAGCAGCCAGAAGTCTGTGATCCCCTAATTATATCATTATCAGGCACATAGTTTCAGTATCTGCGACTTCACATCACTCAGTCACTCCCTGTTCTGCCTGCTTTGATGGGGCGAGCAGGCTCCCCCCTGCACGCTGCAAGGCTGTTATTTAGGGTTAATTACAGCCTGCTTTCCAAAATAAATAAATACCGTCGCCCATCACCACCGCGCTAACTTATCCCTTAGCCTGCTCCCCGCAGCACGGCGATTACCGGCACCAGCGGGTCGCCTCTGCCCCGGGAGGGCGCTCCCCGGGCGGCCACAGCACAGACCGGAGTCCCCGCGGGGCCGGGACAGCCGCGGGGCCCAGGTGGGAGGGCCGGGCCGGGCCGGGCCGGACGGCGCAGCCCCGACGGCGCTCGGCGAGGGGCTCCTCGGGCACCGCCACCCCCCGGGCCCCCTCACCTCTGGTGAGCAGGACGGCCATGGCGCACAGCTCCAGTTGCAGCCAGATGAAGATGTAGCTGGAATGGCGATCCATTTACCCGGCGCCGCTCGCCGCCGCCGGCA
>VWZG01003588.1:329782-411673 GCA_013396735.1 Grallaria varia
GCGACGCTCAGAGGTGGGCGGGGACTCGCGGCGCGACGCGCGCCCCGCCCGCGGCGCCCCCGGGCGGTGGCGGTGGCGGTGGCGGCGGCTCCGGGCGGGCTGGGAGGGCGCTCAGCCCGGCCCAGGCCGGGACACGCCACTGCCGGCCGCTGGGACACCGAGCGCCCTCGACCGCCGCCTGAAATTCGGGGCTCGCCGGGTCCCCGGCATAGTCCCCTGCGGAGGCAGCAGCGCGGGGTTCCACAAAAAAAAGTCATGTCCTGGCTGCGAGTTCCGCGGAGCCGCGATGGATGGATGGATGGATGGACGGACGGACGGACGGGCAGAGCCTCCCGCCTGCCCGCTGCCCTGGTGCTGCCGCCAGCCCGGCCCCGCCGTTCCGACCCCCAGGGCTGTACGAGGTGCAGGAGCGTTGCCACGGCGGGTCCGCCGGCAGTGTCACTGCAGCCAGGGTTTTTTTCCAGGGTAATGGAAATGCTGCGTTTGGACTTGGTGCAGCTCGGAGCGAAGAGCCACCGGCCGGCCCCGGGCTGCAGCTGGGATCTCCATCCCTGGCCCCACACGCTCTCAGTGCCCGGGATACACTCTGTGGCTCGGGGGTCTTCTGTGCCTCCTGCTCAGCCCTGCAGGGTCTTGCCTGCCGCTGTCACATCCACGCAGGAAGGGTAGACCCCTGGGACAGAGCCATTAGCAAGTATACTCCGCAGTAACTCTATTCTCTTTCCAGTATTTCCTTTCCAAAGCCAGCTGTTGGGAATAGAAGCACAAGGTGATGCTCTGCCCCTGAGCTCTGACACAGCTTCTGCAGGTCATCTTTAGCTTGGACATTTTCCTTCATGTGTTGGTGCTGAAGAAAAATGTGCCTCTTAATTAAAATTTCTTTGCTAACTCAGTTTTCTTCCTTCTATTCTCATTACATTTTATAAGCCTTGATTTCTACAGCACTGTTTCCCATTTATGGGCAAAATGCTTTAAATATTTGGGTCCACTGCTAGAATTAAAGCTGTTGGATGATGGATAGAGAAGTCAATAGCAAAAAATTTACTTTAGAATTTTAATTTGAAATATTTCATGAGTCTTTAAAGACATTTTCACTAGACAACACAATACCTTGTGAAAAAGACATTCCTCCCTGAAAGAGAAAGGAGGAAATACGAAATCTGAGATTAAGATAACTCCAGTTTACTTTGGCAGAGAGAAACAGACTGGATCTCCAGCTAATTAGTGCTGATGCCATCACATGTTATAATGGTTTTACTGTGAGTCTTGTGATTTGCATATGCATAAGATAGATACATGTGTGCTGCACCGCAGTCTTTACACGTATTTGCACTCCACCACAAAGTAATTTCCTAATTCTTGTTTCTGTTTAGAAATTACAAAAAGAGCAAGAACAGCCAAGCCATATCTCCCACTCTGGCACCGCCTATCAGACACTCATTTGCAAACATACGAAAATATAATTCATTATAACTTAGAATCATTACATAAACATGTGCAATTCTGTTTCTCCTGTTCCTGCCACTGGTGACAAGCGCATTTAGCAGATCTCATTTGTTACATGCCATACCGACAGACTGGAAATGGCTTTTATTCGTGGAGCCACATTACTGCACTAAGTAACATGAGAGACTCCCTGAGTATTATAAACATCCTGGCCAAGCGAGCACAGACAGACTAACCAGAGGGCAATGTGCTCGAGATCAGTTTTGAACAGCAAATTTCATTGACAGCTGTCAAGTTTGAATTGTGAGGTATAATTTACTGTAAAAAAAAATTGCTAATTCTGTATGCTACAAGCCTGCATGAAATGCCACAAGTGAGGGAGGGACAGCACAGATCACTGTCCAGACTTAGTTTCCCCCTGAAGAAACTAAAGGTCCTTTTGGAACCTGTGCATTGATTCAGGGTGTCAGGAGGGTTTGACTGACATACTGTGTCTCCTCAATCCCTGGTGCTCTGCTCAGGGAGCCATACAAGGGTTGTGTGGGGTCCTCTAACAGACCATAACATAAACAAGATCATTCAACTTCTGCAGTGATAATTTGCTTTTGTTTTAGAAGCAAGAGCCAACAGGGCCAGATTGGCCTGTAAAAAGGGACAGGAGACAGACCCAGCACAAAGCAATAATAACAACATGTTCTGCAACCAGAAGGAATGTGGGATAATGACTACAAGGAACCATCAAGGAAAGCGTCAGAAGCCTGAGGCCGCATTACGTGTCTCCAGCAGCCATGGGAGAGCAGCCTGGAGCCTCCACTTGAATGGACTACACAGCCTATAGTCAGAGCCTGCAGAGCACAGGGCAGCTCCCATCCACCAGATACGGTAAAGCCCTTTGAAGCCAACATGAACAGAAGGACCTGGTTGCAAAATCAGCCTCTGGGCACCTCAGGGAAAGGGATGGCTTTGGGAAGCATCTCGCAGGAGCACGTTCTGCTCTGCATCAGCCCAAAACTCTGTCATAGACAAAAAATTTTGTCTTTAAAAAGATGTAATTGCCAACTAAAAGAAAAGATATGTCCAATGAGTCTTTGCAGGCCACACAAATGCTGATTTGGTTCTTTTACTTCATTTCACAAGGTAGTAGTTGCAGTGCCAAGATTCTGGTAGGAGGACTTTAGAACTGATGAATTCTTCTAAAAGACCAATTCAGATGCACATCCAGGGTCCTGAACTATTCCAGACCAGGATTTTTCCTATCTGGCAAGCAGCTTCTCAGGACAGACCCTTCTCTGCCCCACAGTCACATTCCAGAAAAGGCTCACTATATTCAGTCAGGAGCATGTGAGCAGTGCAGCTAAATAAGAGTCCCCTTGCCAATGCCAGCTGGTGAAATGCCTTCAGTGAAGTGCCAAGCCACATCCACCACCTTCTCCAGAAGCTCCATGTGCCTGAGAGCCCCAGAACAGGCATGAGAGAATGGCTGCCATAAGGGGTTTAGGCCTTTCCTGTGTCAAGAAGGAAAATAAGACAAGCCAAAACAGAAGTCAGCCTGGCAGCACTTTCTGAGTACATAACTTTGAATGAGAGAAAAGCTCCACTCTGGCTCTGGGAACCCAGATTTAGAAATTTCCACCTCCTCCCTTTGTATTGCTTCTTTCATATATTCCCTTTCTCTTTTACACATGAATTGGCATTAATGCTTGTCCCTGCTGCTACTGCATGTTGTTTATGCAGCACTGCAGCAGAGTGCCAGCAAAACTGACTAAATCAAGTTCAAACCTCAGCTTGCAGGTGCCCCCAGTTTAAGTAACCCACGTCAGAAAAACAGGTTGGAGTGAAAAGTAATTCCTTCATCTGGCACCTTTGAACATTATCATGAATTCCTCATCCTTCTGTAAACTTGCCTGGCATGCTAGCAACTCACCACCATTTCCCTCAAATGATTGGATGCAACCCTTCCATCAATCTCTAACAAAAAACAACTGTGTTTTTGCAGTATTCTTTGCTTGTTTTAACCTTTCAATCACCTCCTGTCAAAAAAAAAAAAAAAAAAGAAAAAAAAAAGAAAAAGAAGTGGATAACAGCTGTAATTTGGAAATCCTTCCTCCATTCATCTCTACAGTCAAGGCATCATGGCAGCCGTGTCCTGGGGAGACCCACATTCCTCAGGGAGCTGAGTATTTGCATACTGCTGGATGTGCACACCGGCATTTGCCAGCACTGCCACATAAGATGCTCATTTCACTAGCAAGGAAAGTTTAGTACTTCTGCATTAGAGTCATTTCAAATTGGTGTCCAAAGCAACATTTGCACACCATATCCGTTCTTTTTTGCACCTTGCAATTATAATTTGGCTGAGAATCTCTCATTTGGAAATTATACAAAGTTGAAAGTATTGGGACTGTTTGAAGCATCTTTGGAGCAGTATTAATCAGAGCAGTTTGGGTCTCCTGTTAACAGCTCAACACTAGCCAACAAACAACTAGCTTTTTCCAATTATTTTACTAGCATTTTGGATATGATACACACAAGTTAATTTTACTGAATTACCTTTATTTATGCTGATTATTGCCTTTAAAATAATAATTAAGTCTTAAGCTAGCATAGCTCGGCCTAAAGCCCAGGGGGCAGGGAACATAATATGACTCTGTGCAATCCCTTTGGCTTCCCACTTCTGGGGCTTGCTGTGAATTTACTGAATCAAGTAGCCATTCCAGGATCTAAGGCTATGCAGAGCCCAAGGCTGGCTCCTCCCCCAGCCGCTCCCCTGTGACAGACAGGCTGCCGAGCAGGTTCCCACAATGTTAATAACTCCCAGGGAGCTTCATCCCCACAACTGGGGCGGTTCAAAGGGGTGGATGGAGGGCTGCACACCATTCCCTGCTCACTTTCGGCAGCAATTAGCACGTCTCCAGTGAAACTCAGTTACCTGCAAACTGAAGGAGGGCAGCTGCATTCCAGAGATGATCAGTGATACCCGTCCACATAAGTAAGAAACCAGGCTGGTGTTTGTGTGGCAGGACCCACCTCTTCATGCACATGTGGTGTATCATCCGATGGCACAAATCTGCATCCCCCTCAGACACACCACATGATAAGGAGACACTATTTAAGAGGCCCAGAAAGTGAAGCATTTCCTGCCATGCTCATCACTTTACTTTTTTTCCATTTAAAACTAATCCTCCCTCCCACAAACGAGCTGCGCTCCTACTCCTCCCAATCAATAGGACGATTTGCATTTATCCTCCTGGAGGCATCGCTCCTAGGACCGGGGCCAGAGCGATCCAATCGATAGGGGGAAGCTAGAGCAAGACTGGAAAAGAAGCAGCAGAGAGATTTCCCCCAGGGAGAAATGCAAAACACTGGAGAAAGGCAACAATTATTGTAATTGAAGGTAATGAGGCCGAGGCGCCAGCTCCAGCTCTGCTTAACATCATTCAATACAAAGTGAGACACACATGAAGGAGACGGCCCGAGCCCGGCCGGCCCCGCGGCGGCCCAGCCCGGCTCCCCGCGGCCCGCACTCCGCGCCCAGCCCCGNCAGCGCGGATGCTCGCGGGGCAGGCCGCTCTCCTGCGCCGATGCATTTGGGCGAGTCGCTCTGGATCTGACTGCTCCCGGGCTCCCAGAGTCCTCCTTTCCTTTTCCATGGGAGACTCCCGTGTCTGTAGAATTCTCCGTATGTTTATCGTAACTGTGCACCGAAAGTCACGCCCTGAGCACCGAATCCCTCGGCCGGGGACAAACGCTGTCCTGCCCCGTGGCAGGACAAGCTCAGCCCCAACCCCTTAACCTTCAGCCCTCCGCTGTAGATTCCCCTCTGTCCCCCCGCGGCCCCTTCCCCGCGGCTCCCCGGCAGCACAGCGGGGATGCCGGCGAGGAGCTCCCCCTGCCCTGCGGCTCCGCCGGCGCATGGTGCAGGTGGCTCAGCATCCCTAAGCCTGTGCCCGGCCGGCGGGTTCGCTGCTCCCGGAGAAGAGCCCACACCGGCTTTGAGGCGAGGGGTCTGCTCTGGACACGGAGCTGCGCCTTCGCCACAGATTCCTCAGGCACAGAGCCCCTGCGCAGCCTCGCCCTCGGGAGTCCGTGAGCCTCCGGCTCCGGGACGGCTCATTGACCCCTCCCTGAGCTGAAGGCAGCCGGGGCCGGCGTGGAGACAGCGAGGCGGAGAGGCGACCGCAGCCCCGGCGGCGCTGCCAGGCGGGCGGCAGCGGGGGCTCAGCGCGGGCACCTCTTGCCCTCTGCCGGCAGAGCCAGCCCTAGCAGGGGCAGCCTCTCCGGCAGCCCGAGAGGAACCTGTCCCGTGCTAGGGCAGGGCGAAAAGATGCTGGGTGGAGGTACAGCCTTTGGACCAGGAGGATGCGGTTGTGTGCAGGCGTCAGGATGAGTAATCGCACTGCCTGAAGAGCCAGAGTGGTGCAGGACCCGGTGGTACACCGGGGCTCACAACTCCTAGCCCCAGCCACATGGTGCACACTGTCGTTAACATCCAGGATTCAGCCATCACCTTCTGAAACATCCATGTGAAGGTGTAACATGTCAGAATTCATAAACGGTACCTAAAAAGTCAAGCACCACCTATCAGATCTGAGTTATCAGGTGCCTAGAGATAAGGTATGGCAAATATTAGGAATTTGCTTTAGATCCCAAGCATGAAAAAACATTAGTTATGTCCTGTCACAGCATAGTGTGCAGGAGAGGATATCCAGCCCCATAGTCATGATGTGGCCAAAATCCCTGGAAACTGAGCATCACTGTGGCAGGATAGAATATACAGTTCAAGTAACATTTCTTTTGGGCAGTTAGAGTTTGGATATAGGACATATATTGAAACAGTCATGTTGCCGGTGAAACCAGAACCTCTTTTAAATAAGAGCCTGTCGCCTAAGCAAGAGTCTCAGGCTCATATTTGCCCTGACAGACTGTCTATGAGTCTGAACATAGATACAAGTTCCTTGGAGGACTTACCCTAACACTTGGAGGGCTTACACCCACCAGGCAAACCCTGGCTGCTCTGCAGGGCCTGAGGCTATGTGAGGCTGTTCTCCACTCTTGCAAATCTATTCTCAGCAGCCCC
Source organism: Grallaria varia (assembly GCA_013396735.1). Classification (NCBI taxonomy): domain Eukaryota; kingdom Metazoa; phylum Chordata; class Aves; order Passeriformes; family Formicariidae; genus Grallaria; species Grallaria varia. Next base: position 336,306 of record VWZG01003588.1, read on the forward strand.
TCCACAACGGCAGCACTAAAAGCTTTTGATGCAGATAAAGAAACTCTCCAGTGATATGTTACTTAGTATTAGTCAATATTTATTGTTCAAGCTCTGTTTTCTGAGTCACATATTTCAGAGCCAAATGCCAGAGACAAGGCAGTCAATGGAAGTCAGGAAAGCCTATACACATTGTAATAGACTGGAGTCTCAGCTACTTAAGGAGGCAGCACTCTGCCAGATTACACTAAGCTCCAGTTCTGACAAGCATTTGCAAATGCAATAGAAAAGACCAAAGGCAGAGCTAGGTCTCAGAGCAAGGGCCAGCAGCTTAGTGAAGATGGATATGTATCTTATTAAGACTTTCATAATTCAGCCCCAGAAAGCTGCTGTTTGAAATAGAAGCCAGCAGAACATCTAAGCACATATGTGCAATAATAATAAAACCATAATTCTCACTTTGCCATGAAAAGCAGAAGGGACGAGAGTATTTGTGAGATGGTATGTGAGGAGCTGTGAGTCAGTAAAGGCTGTGGACTTGCTTAAACTCTAGCAGCACGTGATGGTGTGCTCCAAAGGGAGAGTGTGGACACTTCTCTCCCGTGCTCTATGGCAAGATCAGTAACTACGTCAGAGGCAGCTTGTAATTCTGATAACTGTGAGTCAGAAAAACCATAAAAAGGACAAACAACAGGGCAAGAGGAGCTGCAGTGAGCTTTGACAAATATGCAACGAGCTGGAGGCATTGAAAACCCCGAATGCCAGGCAGGGCAGAATCTGAAAACCCAAAGCCACCACCTCTGGTGGGTGTAACCAAAGAGGGTGAAGGTAGTGATATCTTAAGCTTTCTACCAGCATTCCTTGAGGGACTCCCACCCTTGTGGCAGGGACTGCAGATAGGATCACCCATCCTCTTCATCCACAGCCTGGCACTGAAGCACCCAAGGGACACATTTGAGCACTGTCCTGCCATCCTCTGACTGAGAGGATAACCTCAGGGAGAGAAGAACACACAGCTCGTTGCCAGTAACACCTCGAGATGCCACGGGGGTTCATCTGTAGGAGCACTGTGAGATCAAAGGCAAATCAGTCGGAGGAAAGGATGGGTGAAGACAAGCAGAGTGTTGGCAGAAAGTGATACCAAGTGCCATAGAAACTCAGATTCCTCACAGTCCAGGCCTCTGAATCAGTGAGGGGGCAGGGGAGATGAGCTGAGAGAGCTGATAGTCCTGGAAGGGGGAAGAAGTGTGGCCCCTATGTTTTCATAACCATGAATGCAAGACATTAGAGTTACACAGGACTAAAAGCAAAATTAAGGAGCCCCAGAGTAAGAAAGCAGTCCTTGTTATTCTCAGAGCATCTTTTGTCATGAAGAATATTATATAGCAGAGCAGGCCATTAAACTGAGGTCTTCCTCACAAGTAAAGGCTTTCAAGGCAGTAGTGAAATGTGAGACTCAGTAACGCTGGAGGTGGGGAGCAGGAGAGCACTGCCCAGAGCCCCAGAGCCAGAGCTGCCAGGCAGCCACGGCCGAGCCTTGCCCCCAGACTCCAGCTTCACATCTCTGCAACTGCAGAACACAACTGGTGCTTGCCTCCTCCAGGCTGCCATCCTCTTCCTCAACCGTACCTCCAACATGCTGTTCTTTTACCTTTTTGTGTTTGCTACTGTCACATGTTTAGGGAGGAATATTTTTAATTTGCTTAGACAGAAAGAAGTTAAAAAAAAGGAGGTAGTGAGAGTGGGTCTGTTACAGTCTGAGAGCCAAAGTAAGGTGGGCTGTGAGGATGAAGCTCCAATGGGCCAAAAGAGACTAAATTATGACCTTCAGCAAATATACCAGTCTGCCATGGAGCATGACCATGCTGGCCAACTGCTTTGCCTAATTTTCATTGCCTTTGATGCTCATGGCAGCACCGTGCTGCCTGTGCCTGCTGCAGCACTGTTTGCCACACACCTCTCTCCCGGCAGGCAGGACCATGTGCTCCCAGTGGGAGATGTTATGAACATCTTTTTCAATCAATTCAATCATGACCCAGTTTTCACTTTTATCTTCACTTAACAAGTCCTAATGAAACACAACTCTATCAACCTCTTTAAAGACATATTCAGCCTGATATTAAGAGTGCCTCTAGTTCTTCATGGACAGCCTGGGAGGAAGACTGATAAAGCATAGAATGCCTTTTTCCCTCCCAAATGCAGATTTTAAATTCATCTTGTTCTAACCATGGGAGTAACAGAAGGGCTGGTATTAGGAGCCCAGTTAAGGGAAACTGCTTCTGAACACTTAGGGAATGAATGGCTATTAGCATGATATAAATCAGACACAGCAATCTGCATTAATTAGTATCTCTGTTGTTAATGCTAGATACTTGCATTTCTAAATAAATACAGGTAATATTAATCTGAATTGCATTCCCATGAATAAAGCTGGACTCAAACTCTGTGCCAAGGAAGGAGGACCCTGCAAGCTGCTGTTTTCAGAGCAGGGGTAGCAGAGGGAAACACTGGCGCCAGCTCTGCCCCTGTGCCACGTCCAGCCAGCACCCTTTCATTTGACTGGATCTCTTTGCCCTTCCTGAAACCCTCAGGTTAAAACAACGTTGGATAATTCAAGATGCAATGCCAACTGAAACAATTCTATTTCCAGTAGTAGGAGGTACCACTTGATCAAGCTCTGAGGAGCCTGGCACAGGATTTCTCTGCCTGTCTGCTGGCAGCTCTAGTTGTCCCCCTTGCTGCAAAAGAGGTGGCACTCTGGTGCCCAAAGTCACCTTACATGCACTAGGCAACATTTTTGTACCATTAAAGCAAAAGGGAAGCTCAGTAGAAAGGTAAAGGGGAGACAGAAATAGAGAGAAGCAGAAGGAAAGGTCACTCATGAAGATGAGAGCAGTGCCAGCATGGGCTGAAGATGCTCAGGGGCTGCAGACAGGAGGCTGGGCATCCTGCCAGGTGAGCCTTCCTCCAGAGCACTGCACACCTCCTCCTCCTCCTCCCATCACTTCTGGGGAGTTAAAAGACCATTCAATGTTTCATCCCCTACATTAAATGACTTACTATCCAACTACTCCTTCTCTGGCCTTCTAGAGAAGTTTCTACCCTTGCACATTCCCCCTACCCCTTTGCTCTCTATCTCTAGAGAAATATATTGAAAATGCAATCCTGTATGAGGAGTGAAGCTCTGTCATGTGAAGCTGAGTGTGATACTGGCAGTGGCTGCAAGATCTGCTGTCCAGGACAGGCAGCAGGGCTCCAGGGCTTCACATGGCTCTGGGGCTGCTCTTCACTCAGTGCCAGTCTTGCGTCCCCCCCCCCTCAGCAGAGGGGCTGGGGAAAGTGATGAAAATATTGCAGCAGTGGCAAATGGTGAGGAGCTGAGAATAACTACCCACGTGCTTCCCTTGGCTGCTGGGCACTCCTGTACATCTCTGCTCTTCACATACACTCAGCACCAAAGTTGCTCATGCTCTTCAGGTCTCTCCCCAAAAACCTTAATTTGCCTTTACCCCGCACACTCACACTATTTTTGCCTGTATTTACACATGAAAAGCAAGAAATACTAAGGTGTTGAACAATGTGGAGTGAAAACAGGTCAAAATGGAGAGAAGTCCAAAAAGCTATCAAGGAAGAAGGATGAGAAATGAGCCACCAGAGTGAAAAGGAATGAGTGGATTTGAGCATAAATGCCGCAGTGAGAAAAGTTGGTCCTGGCACCATGCTGAGGGAACAAGGTGTGATGTGCCAGGAAAAAGAGATGTGGTAATGAAGGCTAAGGACATGCTGACTGACAGGCACTGGCACCACGTGTGAAAAATTGTCCTCACTGTCCTTTCAACTGGTTTGCAACTTGACTAACCCGGGAGCACAGCTGGCACTAGAGGCAGTGCTTAGAAGAACAGGGGACAAGGGATAAGCACAGGGGGAGCACCTGAAGTCTGAGGAGCAGATGTTTGGCAGGGGGGCAGAAACCTTCAGGGACACCCCCTGTGTGGGACAGTGCTGTCATGATCCCTCTCTCTGCTGAAAGGATCCCTCTGCATCCTTCTTGGCAAACCTACAACACTCATACTTTCATTCCTAGAACCTGGTACCTTGTTCCAAAGACAGATTATTATTTCCAGCATGCCAAGCTCAGGATTTTCCACTGTGCTCAGAAAACAAGTCTCCCCATGGCCTACTCCATCCCTGACTGTCCTGCAGCAACACTTGGGTGAGGAATATCTCACCGTAGCTGACTGAGTTTTTCCTTTCTGATTTCAATGATGTAATTAGGAAAGCACAAATGACATGGCTTTCTCAGAAGCCATGCTCCTTCCCTCTTTGCTGGCACATCTGGATTAGTCCTCCCCACTACATTTGTGTCAGAGATTTACTTCATTTGTGTTGAAAGAAGGGCTTGTCAGAAATCTGGAAATGGAAACTGTTCCAGGGTCCTACCTTAATCCTTAAAACTACACAGCTGCCTCAGACTCCCTCAGCACAGATTGCTTAAAAATGTGGTGGTATGCAATGACTTACCACCACCAACCAGCAGGGACTGGCAGATAATGTGTCAGGAGATACCTTCAGTTTATAAAGCATGTTTCTCCTAAAAGATCCCGACAGCCCAGTATGAAAAACAGCCAGCCAAAATGATTAGTTCTCATGATATTTGATTAAAAGATCTTCACTTTCTCAGCTGTGGTGTGGGTGATGATCTTGAATAGAAACACACACGCCAGCTCTCAAAGAAGAGAAATAGATGTTAATTGATTCTCTGTAACTTGGAAAACACGTAATTCTGTCACCAGCTCCCATAGCTCTTATCACAGTATTAAACTTCACTGGACAATTACCAAGAACAATCCTACAGCTGATTCAGAAAGCACAATAACTCGTTCACAAGCTTCTCATTTCTTCCAGCCTTAACTATTAAGACTGGGATTCTTCAGGGGAGTTTAATGGTGCTAAGCTCCCGTTTTCCATAGAAACACTCCTATATATTACCACAGAGTGATGGTTACAAACCAGGTCTGAATGTGGTGGACATGGGAAGCAGAGCAAGTTGTCAGTAAGAGCAGTGCAGCACCAACAGCCAGAATGAGTCCGTGCATTTGCACACCCAGCAGTGACACTCATTAAAGTATCCCCACTGGAAAATCTTCACTTAATTCAACAGATTGTTTTCCTTCAGCAGAAGGCAGTATACTGTGGACAGTGTTACACTGAAGGAGTTCAGTAGACCTCCATACAAAAGACCTTCTTTTCTCTTGGTTTTCCCTTGAACAGTGTCCTTACAGAAAATCTTTAGGAAATACTAGGCATATCCCTGTGGAAATCATCAGAGACCATCTTGTTGGACCCCTTAAGAACAGAGGAAAGGAACAGAAATGAATTGCATTTCTCAGTCCAGCTTCAGAAATAATTCAATTATGCAAGCTGCTGCCCTACCCCATGCTAGACTCTTGCTTCAGTACATAAAATAATGCATGAGACTTGTTCAGCATCCAAAATCGAAGCCATTAAGTTCTACAGATGTGGAAAGTTCATTTATAGTCATTCAGAAATGACAAGGAGAGAGTTGCAGGTAGCAATAAAGTATACAGCATATATAACCACTTCAGAACCAAAGAAAAATAAAATTAATAGTTGATTAAAAAAAAATAAACATAAATATATAGGTCTGGGAAGAACCTTAAAAGGTCATCAAGGTCATTCTCTTTCTCCAGAGGAGGATCATGTCTCCCTACAGCAGATTCTTGTCCCACTCAGTGCAGGGGCCCCACAGCTGTCCAGGACAGCTCTTCCCAGCTGTTTACTTACTATAAACAGTAACCCAAGTCTTCCTTGGTGCAGCTGTAGCTGGTCATTCCTTGTCCTACCTGCCAAGGACACAGAAAAACTTACGCTTCTTGCAACAGCCCTCTATGTATTTCAAGATTTGCATATTGCATGTTCCCCTCTTTTACCCTAAGGCTGCCTCAGATTAAGCTACCCCTGTTTTTTCAACTCTCTTTTGTATCATGTTTTGGAGAGCATTGTCCTTGTTCTCCTCCAGATACTTTCCAAAATGCAGTCTGCAAACACGCACCTCATGCTACACCTCAGACCCTCCTTGTTGGTTTTTGCAGACTGAAACATAGTTTATACCTCTGAATTTGCTGCTTTTCTGTAACAGCAACACATCGAGACATATCCTGAACAGATCTCTGCAAGGAAGAAGCTAATCTCTCCGTTGCAAACTTAGAGGCTACTCCAGAGGATGTTCCTGAAGAGTTGTCTAGCTAAGGCAATCCAAATTTCTGTGTAGGAGTTAACTCAGCTGGCTAGAAAGGAAGTTTGGAAAGGCTGGCATCATTATGCAAGGCGTGTCTGACAGATACACCACCAGTACCACATTCAGCTTGTGATGCACAGACAGATCCTCAGATACCTTCCAAAGGGCTACTGCCCAACAGCTGCTCCCCAGCCATGTTCCTGTGGTAGGTTCTCCCAAAGGAATGTACATGTTTATTCTTTTCACTGAGGAATTTCATCCCATGTTTTTTCAGAAAAAAATACTTTTAACTTCCTGTACACTCTTACCTTGTGAAAGAGGAAATCACATTGTGGACACTATCACCTCTTACTGCTTTTTCTTTCCTTGGTTCATGCTGGAACCACTTCTTATGGCATTCTTGTATTTTAAGAATGCCATGTATGCCATTTAAGAATGTCTTGTATGGACTTGTATTTTAATCGTTATTTAGAGTAATTACCAGTTCTGCTTAACTCCTTTTTTCTTTAGGCTTCCTCCCTGAAATGACCTACTAATTCTGATTTTACTCAAGACTTTTGTCTACAGTCTGCTCTTCTCTCAATTTGTATCCATGAACAATAAATACATTACCTTTTATCTTCATCGTCCACCTGTTTTATTCTACTTGTTAAACTCAGAATTATTTTTTTATTTTGTGGTGACCGTGGGGGCCTGGCCCTCATGGCTGCAGGTCAAGGAAGGTCTCAGCTCCAGCAGAACTGTGTCCTATCATTCCTGCCTGGCAGGCTATGTCCCATCCCAGCTGTAAACCCCTCCCTTTTTATCTCCTATTCACTCACAGGTTCTGGGGCTGAGGGATCACAGACCCTCTCCCAGCCCAGCTGTCTCCTGCTCTCTTTACTGGGTTGCAAACAGAGGGCAGAGATGCTACCTATTATTAAACTGATGTGGCTGGGGAAGCAGCAGCAGATGGCTCTGGCTGGAGGGATTATATGGTTATGCTGTGATTCCCTATAAATTCATCTCAGTCAGACCAGTTTTCTCATGATCTTGAAAGGCTAAATGAGAAAGAGTCTTAAAGCAAGTGAGGAGAAGGAGCATCAGAGCTGTAACAAAACCCTTTCATCTGTTTCTGAACAAGGATATTGCTTCTGGCTGCCAGTTCATATTGTCTTATAACAACAGGAATAGGGCTGGCTGCACCAACTATAGAGACCAACTCTTTTCACTACAAGATTGCCTTGTCAGAATGCATGCTAAGATTCACCTAGGTGAACTGGTTTCTCCTGTAAATAGTCACTTGCATATGTGTAAGACAAGACCAACATTTGAGAGACCTATTTTTAATTCAGTGTGCACAATATAAGCTTTATCAGCTGTTAGTATGTGTGTTAGGCATTAAAAAACTTAATCTTCAAAAGTCTTCCTCTGTGTTATTTTTGGCTATTTTTCTTAGTGTTTATTTTCAATATCTCTGAAAACATAATTAGGTTGATTCTTTCTCTGTTGAACATTATGAAAGAGATGGTAAACTTGTCTCCCCATTTCTTTACAGTCCATTCTTCAGACAGCTTATGTTTTGACCTACTACAGGCCACCAAGTTTCTCCAATTTCAGAAGGACTGTTAAGATCAGGGTTATACTTCCCTAGCCCAAATGTGGACAAGCAGCTAAGCATCAAACTTACCAAAACATGGCCACTTCCAAACAGTTTATCAGAGGACACCTTAAAATGATTGCAGAAGAAGTGAATAAATAACTTGAGTTTGTGTTTCATCTCAACATTAAAAGAAGCATTCTTCTTATTTAAGCCAAGAGATTTCTGCAAGTTTCCACATTTTTTGGCATCCCCAGAAACACTTTTGGGTTGGCTTTTTTTTTTTTTTTTTTTCTTTTTGTTTTTAAACTTGTAATATTTGCAGTGGGCATCTGCACTTCTCCATGGTACCCAAAACTGCTGTTTTGGTACCTCAGCTGCAGGACCTGGAACCTTGGAAGGGCTGAGGCCTCATGAGCTCTCAGAGGCAGGGATTGCTGGGAGATGAGGGTGATATAGGAAAGTGAAGGGAGTTTGTAGAATTGCTCCTCATGTGTAGCTTAGATAAAGCTATGTAGTCATGGAGGGGTCAGCATACTTAGATAAGGAAATCTTTCTTTTACAAAATTCATTAATTGGATGCATGCAAATGATAGAGGGAATTTTAGACAAGTTAATTCATCTAATACGCTAAGTTGTTGCAGATAGAGGTTCAAACTGAATAATAATCAAGCTAAGATATCTAGATTTCTTCTTCCTTTCCCAGTACTTTTAGTGACTGTCAGTGAATCTTGCTTTAGAGCATACTGGGCTGTGCAGTGTGAGGGCCATTTCCTACTGTCTGAAATGCTCCATGTCCTTTTTGGGACTCAGAAACAACGGTTTCCTATTCTCAGCTGAAATGATGAGGGCCATTCCCATAACACCTCCCAAATGTAGGCGAGTTTACACTCAACCTGAGCACTGATCAACTGTTGTCACAACCCAACCGCAGAGGAGACCCTTGTGACCCTTTCAGCTGCATGGCTACATTTGACCCACGAATGAACAAGCAAGTGACATGATCTCCACCCAGGTCCCATCCAGGGAAATGTATCCTTAATGTGAGATACGGGTTTCTGGTACAGAGGAGGTATTTTGGCAGAGACCAGCCTGTGTCCAAGCAGACTTGGGAAGTCTAACACACAGGAGCCAAATCTGGGTTCTCACACTAAAAATCAATCAATTATTCTCTTAATCATCTTATTGCAACATTCTGTTTATGCTGCCAAGCTGGGCTGGTCAACAGAATTTGTTTTCTCTCCAATATACCCTGGGACTAGCAAAACAGGCTACAAAATCCCACGCTTTGTGGGAGCTGCCAGGGCCTCTTCCTTTGTGAGGACAGCCAGATGCCAAATCAGGGCAGAGAGCAGAGCAAAGAGAACGGGCAGTCACAGCATTCCCATCCTCGTGTCCAAATTTTCTGCCTTCCAAATTGTAAAGGCCTGAAATAAAATGAACTTACGCAGCCCTATAAGAGGCGAGGGACACTCAGGCAGAAATGCGGAGGAGAGCTGGAGACATGGAGAAACAAGCTGTACTAAACAAGAAGATACATCCAGGAAAACAAAACTGACTGGCAAGGTCCAAGGGGACAGTCCTGCTTTATACCCAGTATGTATATTAATCAAAAACACTTTCAAAAGCACATTTTAACTTTCCTTCAAGAAACAAGCATAGCTGGTCTCCCACATGAATTGAAACACCTTGTGAAAATGTCTCTGGAAGTCCCTCAGCCTGAAGTCCCCCTCACTCACCAGCTTTGCTCTGGAAAAACACCTCCAGCAAACGCCAGCAGGAGCCAGAGTCTCATCCCAGCCACACTCTGCCTTCAAGTTCAAGTTGTCAGACATCAAGTTGTCACTGCACAGAATGCCTTTGGTACAGGCCTTTTACTACTGTGAAAGGCATTGGTGTGTGAATCATCACTGCAAGCATCAATTTAAAAAAATTAAATAAATCAGATTGCAAAATTATACCTAGAGAAGTAAAAAGAAGGAGAGATTTTCTTTCTTAGGTGGTGTTTCTCTGAGTAGAGCTCTTAGTCAAAAAACAGTTGGAAGAAAGTGGCTTTGGAGCCTGATCCTGCAAGGTCTTGAGTAGCATCACCTCTCCTCAAAGCTGAGCAATAAGTCATAGTTTTAGTAAATGGCACTTTGATCAAAAAACATTTTGATTCCTCTGTCTCTACATGCCTTCAGCCCCATGGTATATCCTCTCATGGTCAGAAACTATTAGCTTCACATCACTGTTTTTTGGCATGACACCTCTGTAAAGAAACAGGTTGCAGCTGTGCCCAAGCATTTGGCTTAGCTCAGCACAGCAGGGATGCTGGAAGCGGGGGGTTAACATGTCGGAGTAACCACAGCCCTTCAACTTCCCCTTGCAGCCAAACTCAGAACCTGCCAAGTGCTGCGTTCCAATAAAACACAACTCGCACAATCTGTAAGTGCAATAAAATAGCTGTTAACAATTCTGTAACTCTCTCGCTCTTTTAGCTTGTAAAAGCCTGAAGGTCAGCTGGAAGTCAAGATGCATTTCTTTGAGAAGAGGGCAGGCCAGTCCCAGGTGACGGATTCCTGTCCTTCTACATCCTCCTCTGGGGTTTCTAAAGGGCAAGCACTTTACCTGGAGGGGGTCTTCTGCCTGATTCCCACTACAGGAGAGCAAATGGAGCAGAGGGGTGTGTGGCCAGAGTGGACTGAGTATCAGCGGATTTTGCCATTCAGGGCTGCTCAGACCTGCCTTTAATCAGCAGTGACACTGAGTGAACATCTCGGTTTGGTGGTTTGGGCGAAACAAGCTGATATTTCCCCTTCTCTGGACTTGATGATGGAGACTCTCAAGACTTTGGAGTGAAAAGAGAAGGAAGTTCAAACCCTGAGCCTCCAGGTAGGAGCAAGTCTTTCAGATCATGGGGTGACATCCAGGCTGGCTCGGTTTGGGGCTGGGTATGCAAACCCAAACACAGTGCTCCTGCAGCTGAAATATAAGGTCACCACCAAACAAGGGACCAAAGCAGCTCTGCCATGTATGAAAGTGGGGAAGTAGGACAGATGTGGAAAGGAAGAACAAGGGTAAGGGAGGCAGAAAAAATTCATCACAAGACACTCCATTTCTAGTTTGGCAAATCAAGTGAATTTACTTGTCATCTCCAGGGTCAAAAGCCTTCTCAATTAATCACCAAGATTTGGAGGGACAGAATGTGTCAACACTTACAGTAAAAACAACCAACACAAAAACAATGTTTTCCCCAGTAATTTCCCAGTTTTGTCCCCAAGTATATAAAATTCTTGAAAGAAAGAGCATCCAGACAGGCCAGAGAGAGGGCTGAGTCACACTGCCAGAGCAGCCCTGGTGAAAGCTGCAGTCATTGCAAAATGGCATAAACCCACTTCAGTTAATTAACAGTAGTGAGAGCAAAGCCTCATGGCTGGATCCTTTTATTGTTTTAGCAAATGTTATGTTATTGTATTTATATAACATTTTACATTAAAACTCGGATTATTTCAGCTAAGAAAGGAGGGACTCTGGAAAAAACCAAAGAAGCGCACTAACCTGCAAAACCAGTTCAAACACAGGCTTTAAGATCAAGGTTTTTTCCAGGATGACACAGGAGTACCCAATGCCCTGCTCTTCCTAACAGGCTTTTGCTCGCCATTCCTTTGTAGTGGCTGAGGGCAGGCTCTTCAGGGGCAGATTTGGATGAGCAGTGCGAGGGAGGAGGAAAGGTGAGGCTGAACATCGTCAGCAGGCTGAGCATCACCCTTCCCTCCAAATGCTGCGAGCCCCTGTGCACAGAGGAGAGCCCGAGGTATAGACATACCCGCAACTCTCACACAGACCAAGTATGGATTTTTTAAAACTCTTTTTTCTTTTCTTTAAGAAGCATCTTTTAGAAAGTCCATCCACCGAAACACCTTTTGCAGGAAGGTACGATGGCACTTGAGGTAACATTAAGAAGCACAAGTAGCACAAAAATAATGATGAAACTTTCATAATAATGAAACGATCAGTTTTTCACCCAGTCTGGCGTCTTCAGTTCAGCTTTAATCAGGAAAAAGTACAGGTCCCTTGGGGGTTTGGTTACAGGAATCCAGCTGCAGCGCTGGATGAAGATGGAGCTTTTCCATAGGGAGCTGGTGGGGTTTGTGCGTGGTGGAGAACTACGTCAGTTCAAACAATCGGCCTCAAAAGGAGCCTCTCACCTGGCAAGCCCCATGGAAACGCGGGTAAGGTGCAGGGGGTGAAGAGAGGGGGAAGCCGCAGGTGAGCGCAGCAAAGAGCCCCGGGAAATGCCCAGCAGGGCTGGCACCGTCACCAGGGAGCCGGTGGGCTCGGCTCTGCATCAGCTCAGCCCGCCCCGCTGCTGCTGCTGCTGCTGCTGCTGCTGCTCTGGGGCAAAGCGCCGGAGGGGCCATTTGCCCGGAGCCGGGCGGCATCCCCCGACCCGCGGGGGCGGCGAGAGGCGGCGGCGATGCGGGGAGGGGCCCTGGGGGCACGGAGGGGACCTCGGGGGGCCATGGGGACACTGAGGGGGTGTTACGGTTTGTGGTGGCACTGAGGGGGCCATGGGGGCACTGAGGGGGCGATGGGGGCGCTGAGGGCACTGACGAGGCACTGAGGAGGCGCTGGCGTCCCTGAGGTGGCGNCAACAGCACAACCGACACACAACAGCACAACCGACACACAACAGCACAACCGACACACAACAGCACAACCGACACACAACAGCACAACCGACACACAACAGCACAACCGACACACAACAGCACAACCGACACACAACAGCACAACCGACACACAACAGCACAACCGACACACAACAGCACAACCGACACACAACAGCACAACCGACACACAACAGCACAACCGACACACAACAGCACAACCGACACACAACAGCACAACCGACACACAACAGCACAACCGACACACAACTGCACAACCGACACACAACAGCAGCAGTAGGAGTGCTGAGGAGGTTCGCCACCCTCTGCTGCATGTGGGGGGAAGGCTGTGACAAGGGAAATGGCTGAGGTGCTGAAGGCCGCCTTTGCCATGGGTTTTCAAAGGCCACTTGTTCTCTGGCACTCAGCCCCCAAGGTGGGAGACAGGGCTGCGGGGCAGAATGAAGCCCTCATAATCCAAGAGGAAATGTTACATTACGCCAAGGCCGATGGCATCCTGGCCTGTGTCAGCGATAATGTGGCCAGCAGGACCAGGGCAGGGATTGTCCCTCTGTACTGGTGAGGCCCCACCTCAAATCGTGTGTCCAGTTTTGAGCTTCTCACTACAAGAAAGACCCTGAAGTTCTGGAGCATGTCCAGAGAAGGGCAGAAGAGATGGAGAAGGGTCTGGAGCACACGTTTGATGAAGAGCACCTGATGGAACTGGGACTGTTTAGCCTGGAGAAAAGGAGGCTGAGGGGAGACCTTTTCACTCTCTACGGCTGACAGAAGAGGGTGGGCAGGTAGGGAGCAGTCTCTTCACACAGGATGAGAGGAAATGGCCTGAAGTTGCATCAGTGGAGGTTTAGATTGGATATCAGGAAAAATTTCTTCATGAAAGGGTGGACAAGGATTGGAACAGGCTGCCCAGGGGAGTGGTAAAATCACCAACCCTGGAAGTGTTCAAAAGACATGTAAACAGGGCACTTGGTTTAGCGGCAGTGCTGGGTTAACAGTTGGACTCAATGATCTTGGAAGTCTTTTCTAGCCCTTCTGATTGTGCATTTCTATACATGCTGTTCACTGAGAACTGTGTGGGAGATTTAATTAGAGGAGGGGTAAGGGAATTGCCCTTAAACAGCAGAAGGACACTGACCAAATGAGATGAAGGACAGAATGAAAACAAAATTCTACCTGGAAGAAGAAAAATTGCATGACTGAAATATCACAGCAAGACACTTTTGGTATAGGCATGAAGAGGAAACACAATCTCCAACCAAAGATTAAGATCACTATGACAGGATGTAGTGAAGAACTTGGGAGACATAAAAGTAAGGCTGAGAAGAAAAACAAGCTTCAAATATTAAAAAGTAAGAGTAACATTTCAAGTAAAATGGCCTGGATGGTTCAAAATGGACAAAATTACCAGGTTGGTTTCTCAGTTCAGGGAAGTCTCTAAAACCACTACAGCCTACTTCTGCATTGATTAAAATGCATTCATAATCTCTGAGTTTTAGATTAATATTAAAAAGCAGATTAAGCTATTTCCCATAGTTCATGAATGTCCTGTCACTCATCCCAGGAAATTCCACAAAATGGGAAAGCACACAGAAAAGATGGTATTTAATTAAATTGAATCCAACTTCACTGAAAACCTCAAGTCTGTGCAGAACTGCATAACAAAATGAGCAGGCAAATCTGTTTTAATTTTTAACTTTTTCCTCTCTTCAGCAAAGTACTAGATTCTCACAGCTTTTTTGGATTTTGGGGTTTTTAGGATATACAGTTTATGAAGACATCTCTCATTTATGTATGCTTTGCTTGAAAAAAAAAAAAAAGACGAAACTATGCTAGGTTCTCATGTAGAAATACTCTCCCTTGAATAACTAAGTGAATTAATCACTCCAGTTCTAATGAGAAAATCTGATACACTCTACCATGAAGAGGTACAAGACATGAAGTTATATTAATATTTCTACTTGTCAGCCTGGAACACCATTGCTGGAAAAAATTTGTTTAAAAAAATTTCCCTTGTGAAAACTCTTGCAATAATCCAAATACCACTGGAGTTGAACAAGGCAAAAGAATAGAACATAATTAAAAATACAAAATTTATTTTTTTTAATGACTGTGTAAGAAATTAACAGAAAGTTTCTCTTAGGAGGTCCTCATCTAAAACTATGTACCACCACACAAGCCTGAAGTAGGCTTAAGCCTCTCCACATCCCAGTGTTGTCACACTAGATCTTCCAAAATGTAGTGCCTGAGGGTGAGCACACTGAATGTGAGCAGGTGAATCTCACGATATAAATAGCTTAGGTAATAATAGTAGCAGCTTTTGGGGTCAATTCCTGATAATGAAAACCTGTTTTCAGACTACAAAATGCTGAATAATAAATCTGTAGCATGCCTGAATCAGTCTCTCACTAAGTACTATCCAGGAATGGTGTGTATCAATCCCACTCCCCACTGCAAAAGTAGATTCTTGTGAAACAGATCACTGTTACACTTTACCAATGCCACGAAGATCAGCCATGTGACACTGCAAAAGCATGTAGCAAACACCCATGGACCAGCTACCAGAATGTTTCCTTCTGATCAATAAACTATATGAAATTAAACCTCTAATCTCAAGTAGTTTAGAACAATTGCTGACATTTCAGATTAAAATAAATCAGTCAGAAGACTGCACCTAACATATAAACTCCACTTAATCTTATGTTGATCAAGGATGATCAGCACTGAAACTGGGTCCTAGAGAATTAAACAAGTTCAAATATATTAACAATTAAGAGAGAAAGCCATGAATGTTAGCTAGAAGAAAAATACAGAGATTTAGGGGCTTATATAAAAGATTATTCGAGGTGAGATATCAGAGCCCTGTGGAAGAATACTGGGACACAGACATCTTTGGCCTTGAGAGGATGCGGCTGTAGGGCTGGGAAAGCAGCAGAATACACCACCTGTGTCCTTAAGCCAGGCCTGGGAAAGAAGTAATTGAAGAAAACAACCAAGAATAGCAAGAGTGTGTTTTGAGATTTGCCCGCATGAAGAGAGGTGATGTCCACCTATCAGAAAATGGACTAAGACTGATGGACAAGAACACCTAGCCAATGATATGTAGCAGAGACACCTATGGACAGTAGTAAAATAGTATAAAAGATAAGCTGTGTGAGAATAAAGGGTTCTGCTTCTGCCTTTTGCTTTTACTTTTCCTGACAAAGTCTTGAGCCTGTGTTTTTTTGTCCATCGATACAGAGCCCTAGAATTGGTGACATTCATTTTGAAGCAAAAGGAACCCAGTTTCCAGAGGAACAGGGTTCTGGCCTAGCATTACCAAAATTAGATCTGAGTTGGCCAGTGCTTGATGCAGCTCTGGTGAAGCACCGATCCCCTGATATGCTTTTCTGAATCCTTGTTTCAGTGATTCTCTTGCTCTGACCATCCAGAGCTGGATCCTTTGCATGTGCCAGAGAGATTCCTGCACCATGGCGTTTCCTCGGCTACTACAGCACTAAAATCTCCAGTTGAGGAAAGAAGTGCCAGCTGAAGCAGAGGCCATGCACTAGTCTGTCTCTGCTGAGCCAGGGGCAGTGCTGGACTTGGATATCATGTTCCCCCCACCCAAGCAGGCACCAAACAGTTTCAGCTGCCACAGAAGTGAGGCGGATTGTCTGGAGAGGGAGAGAAAAAACATGCAGAGAAAAAGCCTGTGTCTCTCCATGTACTGGCTCAAGGGCAGAGGTCTGCACAGCACCCGAGCTGGCCCCCGAACCCTGGGAGCTCCCCAGCCTGGCAGCCTGCTCAGCACTCGTGGCGAGAGCATGTGCTTGCTCACAAGGCTTCTGCAGGGGAGCCTGCAAAATCCTCATGGAACAACTAAGGAGTTCAGGAAATGCTCCACGGTCATCAGATGGCACATGAGGACAGCCAAGTTGATTTTCCCTAATTTTTGAGAGAGGTTTGGTTTCTGAAGAAACCACCCAGGGCAAGAAGAGCAGCTCAGTGTTAGTTTAACAGGGAGTAGTCGCTGAAAAGGCATAGCATTTCCTTGGAGACACTCCTCCCTTCATATACCAAACCTATTAAAGATGCAACTGTTTATTTTGGGATGGGTGCTTTGTTTAAAATATATTAAGAACATGCCTGATAGTTAGACCTTTACTTATACTTACCAGAAAGTTCATGTAACAGTTAATAGGGCAGCTTGGTTGCTATGCTTTTGTTCAGATGCACAGCTGGTACAAATATACAGAGACAGAATTTTCAGATGAAAGCCTACATGCATCCAAACCTCAGAAAAATATGCCTAACTCGAAGAGGTCTCCATGCCCCAAGCCCTCCTCTCTGCACATGTACTGGAGAGTTTTAATAACAGGTAGTCTTTACCGTTTGAGCTTACTGCTGACCCGAGTTACTCTGACCTGCCCTTCAGTACCAGAAGGTGCCAGCCCTACCCTTGCTTGGCCCCCTGGTGTGAGCTCCTTCAGCCTCTGAAGTCAGCGACATATTTAGCAGGCAGGTTTCCGCTGAGGCTTTGCTCCCAGAACTGCTTCAGGGCTGGCAAAAAGGAGCACATCGCCTGGAGCAAGGAAGCAGTAAGGAAGGGTCTGTTCTTTTTGCAAGGAGCTGGGTGTAAGAGGAGCCCTCCCACTGTGTGAAGCCTCATCCTCACCAAGCAATTCTTTCAGTTAAACCACCTGTGAACCAAACAGATGTCCTTAAAGATCTTGTCCTATCACAGTGTGTTACATATATTGCACTCTGTGCACACCCACACTTCCATCCCTAATTGTTCAGGTGAAGAGTTGTCAAGAGGACATGAGAACAAAATCTACAAAAAAATAAATTCTGCTTTTTTAATCAAGTGAAATTCAGATACCATCCTATGTCAAAGTGAACTCTGAGAATTTCTGTCTCAAAAATAGAGCAGTATCAAGAGGTTCAGTTATCCATGCTTCTACTAGCAGTGTTATTGCAAGCAGAAAGACAGTTTTATTTAGCAAGTGAAGACAGGGACATGCTGTCAGTGATTTAATAGCTTTTCATTTAAAAAAAAGATAGAAGACTTACTGTGACACTGAATCCCCAACAAGAAGAAAGAGTTTAACATACATTTCAAAATGTGGAAGAAAGAAAAAGCCTTTACTCCAAGGATGTAGAGCAGCAGCTAAAGGAACCTGGGTTGAACTGACGGACAGCAGAGCCCCTTGGCACCATCACATAGTCCAGACCTGCTGACAATACATTCACCTTCTGTAGCACCATCTGCCATGGCTTTGGTCACTTTACCAAATAACTCTTCCAGTACAAGCTTTCTGCTGCTAATGAGGATGCATCCAGCACAAGAACAGGAAGCCCAGTCAAACTCCAAGAGCATCCCAATTACACTGAAAAAAGATCCAATCACAGATTTTTGCCCAGAGAAGTATGTAAGACCTTGTCAGCAAATCTGCCTGGCCAGGCAGAAGGAAGCTGTCCAGGCTGTTCAGAACTCTGAGCCAACACGCTAACTGACCTCCATTTGCCAACTTTAGAAATTCAGGAGAAAGAGAGGGAGAGATCAATTTAAGCGACTTGCACCATTCTAGCTGCTGGTGCAGATGCCTGTGACAGTATTATCCACTATTAATTTCCTTGCAACATACAGTGAAAGGGAAGATGAGCCTAAGAGATCGTTCTGAGCTTTGCTTTATCAATACACATTTTTTACTCATCCCAAATTCTGAGACTTCAAATGATCTTTGAGCATGGCACTGCATACAGGTATAGGTGGTATCCCTTTGCAAATGCTCTCTGGTACATGTGACTGACAAAATACTGTCACACACACTAACTGCTGGAAAAATAAGGTTGTTCAAACCGTGTTTGCAAGCCTGCTGTGCAAAGTCTGGTATACAGAGCTATGTAGTGCAGCTGCACACAACCCAGCAGCAGCTCCAGGTAGGACGTCTGGGATGCAAGAAGTCTTGCCGGATTGGTCCTAGTTCCTATGGGAGACAATTAATTCTCTAGAAAGCCCTAGATCAGGTGCATTAGTGTCTTTATTAGGAAGGAGAAAAGTGCTCCAGAACTTCCAGATTCTCAGCTACCTGGAACCCTAAGCGGTACAGCCTACATCAGTCCTTCCCCTCAGTCAGGCTCTTCAAATAAAAAGCCATAGTTGGGAAAAACAGGAATCTGTATTGAGGAACACGTACGAACAATTCCAGACAAATTAACACAGCAGCAGCAATACACGCATCCAGGAAGGTTAGAAGAATAAAGCTGATGCCTACAGCTATGAAAGACTGAATCTTTTCAAGCATCCAAAGAGACAGAAGATAGAGGAACTCAATAGATATCTAAAATGAGCAACATGTAACTGGAATCCAAAATTTTATCAGAGCTGAAAACAATTCTCTTTGCAGAATAAGTCAACATATATATGGATCTCAATTGCAAATGAAAGCTTTTGCTTGACTGACTGCAGGAAAACAACTGCCAAAGAAAAAGTTAGGCTAGGCAAAGAAACAAATTCCTTCTACATCAAAAACTCTGATTAAGAAATAATACAAAACACAAAAGAAACCTCCACATATCATTAATCAGCAATGATATGCAGAAGATAGGCTAGTGTCAATGAGATGGCACTTTAGCTCACAAAATTCCTCTGTAGGAAACTTTCAAAAGTCACAGGCACCTATTTTTAAAACATCCAGAATTCCCTATTACCTTACATCTGTAAATGAGATTGCTTTGGTGAGGACAGAATATTTTTCCAGGAACAGGAGTAAGGATGACGTATTCAGAGAACCATCCAGCTAATTCCAAGAATGGACTTGATATTTAACTATATACACAGTAGTCATGTGGTAAATTAGAGCTGGAGTGACTGCTCCTTACACACGGTGGTCTCACAAGTCCCCTGAGGCACCATGACAGGGATGCTCAGGGCACATCACTCCTCCCTTGCAGCAGAATAGAGAGTATTGGCCAGTGCAGCAAAACTCACAGCAACAAAGGACTCCGCTTTGTAAGTTCTCAGGTTGTCACAGGCAAGGTGACATTGGAACAAAAGGTATGACATGGTTGTCTTTGACCCACACACTTAGGAGACATGGCACAACTACCTGCAATGAAGCTGCTCCAAAGAAGAAACAGGGTTGTTTTTCTGAATACGTTTTGAATTGCAACAGTAAAGACAACACCAGTGTCCCCTAAAAGAAAAGATGCTCCTACCAAAGGATATAAAACTAATAAACCAAGTCTGGAAAAGAGGCTGCAGTTGACCCAGTTTGAGCAATTGACCATAGCACCTTTGGATCAAGGCCAGCGCAAAATGAGTGTCCCTTGGAGCAGTCATGTGGTTTTACAATTGTATTAAGCTTCTCCTGCTATACTCCTTGAGCATACCACCACATGTCACAACATACTACCCCAATGGCACTGCCTGCAGTACAGGCTCAGACAATCTCTTCAGTAATTCTAAAGACTGTTTCTCTATTACATTAATAGTTGTTTAGCAAATGCATAACAAGAAAACCATAAGCAACATATGCAACAACAGTTCTTTCACCTATATTAAGCAACTAATATAGGAAACACAGCTCCAATAAACACCTGCCTAGGAAAGGTTTGATCTCGGGGAATTCCACTTGATTTGACTTACAGGTGTAGACCAATTCAATAAAGCCCCTTTCATTAAACAGTGGAAGGATAGCTAATTTCAGTATGGATAATTAATGACAAGCTGGTAATCTAGTAGCAGGCCTCAGTACACCTGCTCATTTTTTGTTGTCCAGCTTCAGATACAAGATTTGATAGGAGGAGGAAAATACAGTGTTTCCTACCCCNCCCCCCCCTTCCCCCCCCCCCCAATTCAGGTAATTTAGAGTACCAGCTTCTGCTCATCACCACAGAAACTGGAGTTTCTCTCCATACCACACAAGGCCAGAATTGCATTTTCCATGTTAATGAAACCATTTTGAAGGACTTTAACCCAGACCTTGCCCTTTGGTTAGTGCTGACTTTAAAGCAGTGCCTGCAATGCTGATCCCCAACTTCTCTAATGCGGGTGAAAGTTTGGCAAGCTGTCCCTCCTCACTAACTACAGCACCAGGCTTTGGAAGGGAGAGGAGAATGGGGGAGGACAGCTAATATATGATGAGCAAATACAGAACCCTACAAGGTGTCAGCATGCCATGGGATGCTGACAAGGCACCACCTTCACTGCATTACTTCGGGAGGGCATCACTTCCAGAGTGCGCATCTCGGTGTGATATATATGAATGCACGTGTTTTAAGGGATTAAAGTGGCATGTTAATCCTTGTTACTCCCAAGTTATCTGTTATCATTCATACTTTATACAAGTTTTCAAGTGATAAACAGACTAGCACTCTTTAGGCTGGAGATGAGACTCATCTGTAAAACAGTAAGATCAACAGGCAGTAGATAAGCGTAAGAAAATGAATTCAAAACAGATTTTCAAAAAATAATCCAAAGTCATTTTCTACAAGTAAAATTAACTTGTGAAGCTTATTGATACAGGATGTTATAGAGGGTAATATAAGAATCAAAAGGAAACAAAATAAGCTTTTCAGCTTACATAAATATATTACATAGATGCAGCGTATCTATTAACACAAGCAACCTTTGTCTCAGCAAGTAACTAAACGGCAAAATGCCTGAAATAAGGACAACCACTCATGAGAGATCCCTTGTACATCCATGCATTTCACATGCTATTTCCCTGCACTTGTGAAACCTCAAGATGATGAGCATCACATGACACAGGATATGAGGCAAATATGAGTGTGTTCAGGAAGCCCTGTGTCACTCAGCCTTGCGTCTCTAAAAATGCAGAAACAATGTATGTTCAAACTAATTCAGTCAACATTTACTCCCATTTTCTGAAAAAAAATCAAACAGTTGCATGGCATGAAACACAACAGCACATATGGGTTAAAAAGTGAAGAACAATTACAAGTTCATCTATCCCCATTTCCCACTGTTGTTGTTAGTTAGGTATTTCAACTTGCTCCATTTGCAACGTCTTGTCAGGTCAGAGCATTCAGCTTCCACTGATGAAAACCTCATTTTAAAAATCAGTCCAAGCTCACTCAACACATAAATCAAGTAACTGTTCTGGTGCTGAAAGTATTTTGTAGTAAGAAAACACATAGCATCACATGTCAACACCTTTATAATTTTCTCTTTTTTCAATCCATCCCCTACAATCTTTCCTACTTAACAGACTGCTGTGACATATACACCTCTGCAAATATTAAACTAGTACTGCCATCACCATTTCTGTTGTTTTTAAGCAAAGAAAAAGTCACGTTTATTTTGTAGTAGCAATAGTTTCTTTTTTATTTTTAATATACTTTAGGAAACAATATACAAAGCTGAGCTTTGCCACCATTTTCAATCGGTGGGTTGCTCCAATTACACAAATTCAGCGTTTTGTGATGGTTAAGAACAGCAGTCAGCACCAGACTTAAACAGTTAGCTACAACACAAACATCCTTCGAAATGAAATGTCATAATATCAAGACAGGTAAACCAGGAGTTAACATATGACAACTGTTGGGGAGGTGTCTTAAATCATTCTTGTTGAATTTTATATTTTGTTAAATATTTTATACACATTTTCCTGTTTACAAGTTTTAAACAAAACCTCCCTTGAGGAATTATTTAAGTACAAAAATGTTCAACAAGAACAGTTCTAATAGAGAGTCCCCAAACAGACCAAATATGTTGACCAAAGGAAATGAAAACCAGTGTTTCTTTGCTTTAACATGTTTATTACAACAGATACAATTCACATCTGACTAGCTTTTTTTTCCTTCTTTCCCCTCCCACAACCATGTTAACATGTTCATTGGGCTATTTCCTTATATTTGAGCAAGTAATGTACTTTCAGCACACATGCCCAGCAGTACTATAAGTCCATTCTTACAGGGTGCAAATGGAAATACGTTTCAATAATTTATACAAACAAGTGGGTTATGCTCAATCACTGCAATTTTAAGCTACTGTACACAGGAATGAAAAGATTATAGAAAAAGTGCCATAGCAACAGTGCCTTAAGAAAAGAGAAAATTAGAAGCATTAAAAAGCTGATAAAATCAGACTTAGGATTTCATGGGGAAATGGAACACAGAAGATGAAAAACATTTCTCTGTAAAACAGAAATGGAGAAGCACTGCTCTCGATTCGGTGCAAGTGTGGAAACAGTTGTTTCGTGGTATTTTGTACATTGCCCAAACTGTTGCAGCCTTAGACACAGATCGCCTGGCGCTTGCATTGAACTTTAGGAAATGAAAGATCTTTGAATGATAAATTAACTAAAAAAAAAAAAAAAAAAAAAAAGAACCAAAAACCAAACCAAAACAAAACAAAAAAGAAAGCTAATTTTGCAGACAGGTTTACATGTAAGAGGCTAGGTATTTAGCCACCTCAGCATTGATTAGTTTTGGATGTCTAAGCTCTGATACACATGGCTTCCCATGGCTTCACTCTACAAAATATATTTACAACGTGAAGAATACATCTACAAGAAATCTACATTTCAAGGGTTTTACAAATCTTGTATCTTTCCCCTGAATTTGTCTCCCTCCTGTCCCGTTCCCCATGTCAACGTTTTTTCTGCCCAGCTCAACGGTCCAAAGTCTACTCAAATGCAGCTCAAAAGTGTTAAGACTGGGCATCAGTTTAATAGTTCCTGTACTCAAAACCATGTGCAATTGTTTACAACTTTTCACACCATGAAGGAATTCTGATTCTTTAGCTTTTCAAGTTCTTTAATTTGTTGCCTCAAAAATAGTATCCTGCAAGAGAAAAGAAATAAATCAGTAAAAATATTTTTATTATACAGATATATTGAGTAAGCATCTACACAAGAACTTCCTGTACACAATTTCAGTGAAAGATATCCAGTTCCTTAGCTCCATTAAAAAAATTCAAATATTAAGTTAATTTCAAATCTGTTCAATAACCTAAATATACTGTATGTCGATACACAAGAGACCTGGTGCGATTGATACCCTAGTTCAAAAAATTAGGTGGCTCTATTTCATGATTACTTTTCAGTTCAACATAAATATTCTATAAAGTTCAAAGCAGCTAATCAATGCAGAAAAAGCATCCAATTCAGAAGACTTTTGTAGAACACTTTTCAAATATGTGCCCAGTTCAGTAAAAATGAATTTTCTATGGAAAAGTAGGTGAGAAATTATTAAGATAGATACACTGAAAAAAACTCCATTAAACTTAAAGGCATGGGCATATAAAATATAGCAGTCAGTGAAAAGTGCCTTTTCACATGCTCTCAGTCAGTTATGGTTAAAACAATATATTCGCTTTGCCTAGGGCAACAGGACTAGAGATGAATTTTCTTCTTAGAAGAAATTTAAATAGTTCACTTCTCTGGAACAGTTCAGAAATATTATCATCATTCAAATATATTGGCTTGGATAACCCCATCCTTTGCAAAAGCCTCCCCCCATCAACTTGTTACTTATGCCGTGTATTCCACATCTTTGGGATTGCAGCAAAAATAAAAGACACATGTTACCACAGATTCAAAGTCATAATAATCATTATCCATTGACAGCTTAAAGACACACAGTGTACAAGAAACAAGATGCTATTTAGTGAGCTAACAATGACACTTGACATGTTATTTCAGATCAAACGCTCGCTCAGAGACAGAAAAGGCACCTTAGGAAAATAAACCTGTAAGAAACCAAGCAGTTAATTAAATATACTATGGAAAATGCCATTAATGTAGTGAAGGTATGAAATAAAAAAGAATGGATATTTTCAATTCTTTATCAGGAAAGATTTACAAATATATTATAGCCTACTTCTAACTAAAAGATTATTATACTAATTGCCAAAATGCAAGAACTTCTAGGATAAAGGCAGCTATTTAAACATCATGCAATTCTATTAAGGTGGCTTCAAATAGTAAATCAGAATCCCTGTGTTCAAACTGCAGTGTGACTTAATAGCTAGCATAACATCACTCAGAAAAGAAACTGAGTATGAAAGTAGATTCAGTATCATGGCTACTAGTGAAAAATTTGAGCATTTATTGTAAGATAAAGTTTTCAATCTTGCACAACACTCTTTAACAGCATGATTGTGTATCACTTCAGTGATACGTAAGACACCTGCTGTTACTGACTTAAGAAGCAGACTACTTTGCTATAAGGGAACATTATTTTCTCCTTAGCTTGTGATATAAAGTACACCTGCTCAAACCTGCTCCAGCTTTAGACCTAAAAAATGTTTCACATAATCTTTAGTGTTTCAGACTAGCATAAACTGTGCAGATGTGCATTTATGTGATTGATGCATCACATATGGGCAGATATTCTACAAGCATGCTGAAATACTGTGAATTAGCCAGGTTTTTTTGTAACACACTAAGGTATCTGCAAAGATACTTTTCTATCCAAGTGGAAACAGGTGCAGAAGTTGCATATCTGGTTCTATCCACTAGAGGCTAAGAGACGTCTGTGTGGGAAACAGAACATACACAGGGTAGACAGCTTGCAAATGCAGCAAGTACCAGCGTACTTACAAAGTCACAGTAAACAGAACTCATGCTAAACAATGCCAGAACAAAATCACCTTGAAAACTGACAATTGAAAACTGACGATAAATGGCGTACACACTTACCTTTGCTCACGCAAAGTTGCTTGAATTTCACATACTCGAACTAAAGACCTTAAGTTCTTTAATTCAGTACAAATTTCTGACATATGGACACTTCCCATGTTATGGGCTTCCTCACGTAATCTTGATGCCTGCAATGGTCACACATAAAGGTGAGGATTTTGAATCATGCATTGGAAACAACTGGCTGTAGCCAGAGGATTGCTGAATGAGTGAGTTCTTGGAACAGCAAAGTACTCTAACTTTAAAAGGGAGTACTGAATCAGAACCACATGAAAGTCTGTATAAAAGTCCATTTAAAATCAGAAATGAACAACATGAGCTGCCCAGAAATTGTCTAACCCAGCCAGGCCTATGCTAAGGCAGGGATAGTTTAGATTTTCTTGATCCTAAGAAATATTTACCCGATCACCTTGAAAGACAGTACATGACAGGGCTCTGAGTTTCCAAAGTAATTTGTTCAAGTAGTTAAAAGTCTCCATCCATTATATCAATGGCAAACTTAAATATTCCATCTAAATTAAGCCTTAGTGACAAAAATAACCGATGGCCATCTTCTTTCCAGCTACTTTATACATGAAAAAACCACACTGCAACCCTCTTCAGGTGTTTTCTTCCAGACAAACTCCATTATTTTAATATCCCCACACAGTTAGCTGGAGACAAGCAGAAGTGTAAATTTAGAGAACATAACCTATCACCAATTTCCATTTGTCCATTTCTCAAAGTCTTGCCACTGAACTGGATATGACTCCAGAGAACTCCTCAACAGCACCAAGGAGATCAGTATAACTACTCTGAGGCCTTCTGTATTACTTCTTCCAAGTGGCACATGGCAAAAAAATATTATTTCAAAGACAGTCTTCCCAGCAGCATTACTGTTTAGCAATGTTATTCTCTGCTGAACTGAGTTTGGCTGTGTTTGAGTTGATTTTCTTCATACCAGTCCACATGGTGCATGTTTTGGATTTGTGACCAAACCAGTGTTGGCAACACACCAAGGTTTTAGCTATTTCTGAGCAGACCCTACACAGCATCAAGGGTTTTTCCCATTCTCTCTCTGACCTCCTGTCCACCCAGGTTGTGGGTGGACAATAGGCAGGCAGGGAACAAAACTGGGACAGCTGACCACAGGGATGTTCCATACCAAACAACATCATGCTCAGCAGTAAAACTGAAGGGCAGTATTCCAGGGGACTGGGTGGACACTGGTTGACTGGTGTTAAGCAATAGCTTTTTGCATCACTGTCTCCCATCCTCTTTTACTCATCATTACTGTCTTTACCTCAACTTAGGAGTTTTCACATTTTTGCCTTTCCAATTGTCTCCCCTATCCTACAAGGGAGAGTGAGCAAGCAGCTGTGTGGTGCTTAGCTGCCTACCAGGATTCATCCACAGCATCTGCTTCAGTACTTGTATACTTGATTTTCCTTCCCAAAAATAATGTTACTTAGCACAGGTCTTCATCAGCTTCTGGAGTTTCTCCAAAGCAGCACTTTGTATTCTAATTCCCTACATTCAAAGCTTTCTTTTCTGGCCTGTGTTAACACCCAGGAGTACCCTGGTCTCCAGTAGGATACCATTTCACATGTCTTCCCTGCACAACTCCAGTTACTGGGTTGTTTTTCAGTTTTCTGTAATAGCTGCTCTTTTTATGAGTTCTGCAAGATAACTGCTAGTTGTTCAAGATTGTTTTAGCTACTAATTACTGCACAGCACATTTCTTCAAATTTGACTGCTTTAGCATATACCTATCCTGGCTCATCTAATTTATTTACTTATTTACTTTTTTGTTTATTCTGGCATGTGCTGTTATACCCTAATTTCAATTTACACTATACACCTGGCGCCTACCTGAAGAAACCAAGGCACTGTGTATTTCAGTCTCTCCACTCTGATCTATCCCATCTTCTTCACAATGTACTGCACTTATACTTTTGTTCACTTTTTCTTTTGTATAAAATATCTCAATTATTGCTACAAATGTTACTATTCAAAACTAGTCTACAAACAACACTGTCATGTGAAATCATCTGAACTGGAAGACAGGACAATACAGCACACTGGCACAAAGGTAAAAGTATCCAACTGAGTATATGACTGCCTACCATTAGCCAACTTTTTTGATCTCTTTATTACCAATAAGGGAAAAAACCCTCAAAAACCTATGCACAATGTGAATCTATTTTCTGCATTAATCTACATATGAATTCAGTACACAGTGAAAATAATACTTTTAAAACGATGGGCCCAGACCGTAGAGAGAAGTGCCTGTTCTACACTGTTTCCTTAAACACACTCCACACAACAGCAGCTCAGTGGTTTGATTCAGGACAGGTTGGTAATGTCTTAAAATGTAAAAACCAATAATGAAAAGAAGTAAGAATCCCTAACAGGGTATCTATCAGTCCAGACTATGCTTTTAAGAGTCATCTTGCAAGTTACTACCCAAAAGTCTCCAGCACAGGCTTGTGCCAGCATGCAACCACTCTTCAAAAGACCAAAGTAAACTGAGCTAGGTAAGGTTAATATCCCAAACAGACTGCATCACACAAGGCTGCCTGTGAAAGGACTTGAATGAGATTCAATAATCAAGATGGTTCCTTTGAGTAATACATTCCAAGCAGCTGATATGCATCCAGTTTCCCTATTATTACAACAGGATAGGTTTCATGCAGTTAGCTACAAAATATGGATGGCAATTCTACTGTATTTCCCATTGTGTAAAAATAGCCCAAATTCAGTCTGAGTCCTCCATATCATCTTAAAAATTGAGTGCAACAAACAAGGCAGAGTTCCTTTTTCATTGTGTGCAGCTAAAAACTCACTCAAACTGTGAAGTAGTCTCAAACAGTTTAACTTTCACTTAATCCATAACATTTTCCATATAATAAAAATATCATAATTAAAAAAAATCTGTTGCAATTCAAAAGCACTGAGACTTTAAGCAAGACTGAAAATACTCAACTGCTGAATGGCAATCACATGTAAAACCTGAAGTCTGGCCTAATCTCTCTTCCCTCTCCTCTTTTCTGGCTAAGGACAAGCTTGAGGGTTTTTTCTTTTAAATACTTTTAATTCCTTGAAAAGCAACCTGAGTAAGAACACCAATTTTTAAGCTACACATTCTGCACTCTCACAGGGACCAAAGCACAGGCATACTTACCTGCTTTTCTGCATGGTCTGCAGGCCAGCCTTGAACATGTTTTATAAGGTTTTCATTGAAGTGTGCTGCTAGCGTAGGTGTTAATGAACAGGTGGGTCGTACAGATGGATTTTGTGGTGCAGGTGTTGAGTTTGATGCACTACTGCTAGAGGTATGATTTGGACCTGGTGATGGACTTCTTTGACTACTAGAAGAAAGAATTAAGAAAAAAAAAGGGAGTATTTAAAAACATCTGTGAACCTATAGAGAAATAAACACTGAAAATTCATTGCTTCCAGGCACAAAAATATATAAAGCATTCAAACCACAAGTAAATACCTCTGGTAGACCAAACCTGTGCCACTTTTCTACAAACCTGCTTTTATGGGAACTGTTTGAGTGCTACAGTTTCACAGGGTTTGGTTTGGGGTTTTTTTGGTGTTGGGGTTTTCTGTTTGTTTTTTAACACCAATACCCATTCAAGAGATGTTAAGCTGTGACTATATTTTGGTGTTAGACAGAGAACATAAGAATATATAATTGTATGTTCTTCCTTCAAACAGCTACAAACCCTAGAGTTTCGGTAATGATGTATCAGATGGAAGTCAAACAAAAATCACCAACAGAGTGTCACAAGTGTCATAATCATCATTAAGAACAAAGCCTGATGTCCTGATGTAAAAATACAGCTGTACGGGATTTGAGGAATATCACCATTTACTACTAATGTCAAAACACAAATACCTAGATGGTTTTGTTACACTGTACATCGTCACTTAATGCACTCCAGAGAACAGAAGTTTCACAGGAGCAGTATGTATACAGCCACCAACTTGACTGCTTTACTGGAACATACTCACTGTAACGATGGTACCCCACAGTTATGATGTTCTTTGGCTCTACATATACTGAAAAATAGTAGTACTAATTTCTAAGTACCTAGACATTACTCCTAACAACCTTCCAACTGGCAGCAGCTTTTCAACACAAACCATAATTTCAGACTATTTCTTAAAAACTTTGTATCACTTGCACGCAACAAGTAAGAAATTTTAACGGACTCCAGATTCATCATGTAACCTACTCCCTCGAGGTAGGTTACAAAATCCTAACAAAATCCTAACAAAATCCAGCTTTATAGTCCAATGCCCAGATATTTATCATAATCAACTTGCACTTGTGAAGAATTACAGCATTAAGAATTACAAACAGCCAACAGATTGCCTGTCTGGAACATGGCCAGATGAGAGACATCAAGTTGATCAGATCTTCAAGAAGCACAAGGACAACCTGGGGAACTACAGGATAGCTGACCTTAAGTCTCTGGGAAAGTTATGGAGCAAATCTTCCTGGAATAGGTTCCAGCTACATGAAAGACTAAAAGACAAAAAAAGGCCAGCATAGAGTTACCAAGGAGATATTATGCCTGACCAACCTCACTGCCTCCTCTGATGAGATGAGTGGCTCAGAGGATAAGGGCAAAGCAGTGACCTGACTTCAGCGAGGCCTGTGCCACCACCTCCCATGATATTACCCTAGCCAAGCTGTTCGCTTATCCAGTCCATGTTTCATGTGTATAGTGGGTGGGAAACTGGATGAACTACTGGGCTCAGAGGCTGCAGTCAGCAGTATGAAGACCAACTGAAAGAGTGACTAATCAACACTGGGGCCAAGAGTGTTTAACATTTTTATTAAAACTCCAGACAGTGGCACACAGTGCACCTTTGGTGAGTTTGCAGATGACACCTGCTTGGGGAAGAAGTCAATTTGCTGGAGAGTAGGTTGTTATGCAGAAGTACCTGAACTCGCAGACAGGAAAAGTTCAAAAAAGGCAAATGCAGAGTCCTGCACATATGGTGCAATAAATCTGTGCAACAATACTGGAACAACCCACAGAAAAGAACATGTTGAGTGGGCAGCAAAGGACCTGAGGATCCTTGTTGAAAAACTAAATGCAAGTCAGCAAATGTATCCCTGTAGCAAAGCAGGCCAAGAACATGCTGGGTTGTATTAGCAAGAGTGTGGCTCAAGAAAGCAACTCCTCCAGTCTCTTCAGAGCTCATGAGATTCACAGTATGTGAAGAACCATGTAGTGGGGAGCCCAAAACCAGACAATTAAACTGCCACACCAAAGGAATCTGGCAGAGTACCACAGGTGACTAAGGGGCTGAAGCACATGCCGTATCAGAAGAACCAGAAAGTTTATTCAGTCTGGAAAAGAGAAGGCTGAGGAAAAGGGATTGAAGAATCATCTTACACATTTTTACTACTTATAGGGAGAGCAGTCAGGCTCTTCTCAGAGATGCACAGTGATAGGACAAGAGGCAGAGATACAAGTTTGAACAAGAGAAATTCTAATTAGACTTGAGGAAAAAAAATCACCATAAAGGCAGTCAACCTTAGAAGAGGCTGTTCATAGACATTAAAAAAAAAAAAAAAAAATCACCTAAATAATGCCTTTAGCAGTTCAAACTTGCCAAGTTGGGTCCTAAGTAGAAGTCCCTTCCAACCTAAATTATTCTAGGTTTCTACATATTCATACAGCATCAAAATAGTGATGGTGCAGAAAAAGGCTACATTTATTAACTAAATAGAATTCAGGAATAACCCTTAATTCTAACAGAACTGAAGTTCTCCCTATGACTTGACTCCTCTCCATTTATCAATCTGGCTTTTCTTACTCCTACTTCATCCATAAACATCACTATAACACATCAGAAATGTTTCAGGAAAATAAATAAAATCTGTGGGTTTCTGAAAAATAAAATTGTATCTTAATTATGACTAAAACACACTGTCACAAGATATCCTAGCACTGCTATGTTAGCAGTAGGGGGAGCTATGAATGCAGCAATGGTAGTTCCAAACTACTGCTGTATTTTAGAGTGCTTCACTAAGGCAAATACCTGCCTTAGCTGAGTTACACTGACTGTACCACAGGTAATGGAATGCCTCCAGAGAGGCAAAAATACCTGTACAAGGGTATGAGGACAGGATGATTCTGAAATACACTACTACAAACTACAAAATCTTACAACCTACAAGAAAAATGGAATTAAACACCTCCCCTCCCCAGCATTTTTCATATCTAAAGGAAAAGTGTTCCCTGTCCTTTCTGGAAACAAAAAAAAACTACCAACCTGATGAAACTATTAATTATAGAAACACTCAAGTTTCATTTTCGAAAGAGTCATAATTCATAGCATGTCTTTGGAATAATCTCTAACATACAGACTCACTGTATGCCTGCGTTGTGCTAATTTCCTAACCTTTATGGCTGAAATGTTCACAACTTGAAAGTCAGCAATAGCTACTCAGGTATCTCTTAGTGTTTCCAACAAATTAAAAATAATTTTACCTTCATTCATTTCAAAGTTTTAACAATCATAAAAGCAATAGGAATGTAGTTGTGATTAACTTCTGCACAATTAATCTGCATATAAGGTGCAGAAAAATGAAACCTTAATTCACAGAGCTGAAACGATTTTGGACCATCTATCCACAGTCCAGGTTGCGAAGTTGTTGTTCACTCCTTTAAAAGTAAAGGACATTAGCCCTAGGAGCAGTCCCCCATCCAACTGACTGCTTTCACCTACCAAGGAATAATCTGTTCTGTATCAATTCAGAAATACTGTCTGGACACAGGAAATCTTCTGCAGATAAGTAAATCTACATCTGAGATGGTCCACTTTCATTCAACTCCACTGCACTCAACAAAAGAAAGTACCAGTTGCACAGGTTTTTCCAAGCCACCCAGTTCCTTAATCTTCCACTTTTTGCAAATGAGGCACTTCCAAAGCAAACTGAAACACACGAGCTCATGATACACAATACACCACAGCCACAACCATATATTAATTTGAGAGATATGGGATACAAGACTAACATTGTCACACTATCTCTCACACTAGCCCGCAGTGTCTCCTGCGCTGCCTCCCCCTCAACACAGGAGGGCGGTACCTGCACAATGCCACTGCTGCAGCAGTACACTGCTGGGACAAACTCAGTTCTCTCCAACAAAATGCTGATGCCAAATGGAGCAATGGTTTGCAGAGGGCCAGCTGATCCCTAAAGGGAACTTACTATGAGTAAGGGTTATGCCAGAGTAGAAAGCTCTGTAACCCAAAGGGAAGGTGGGGTATGAATTAGCAGGCCAAATGCCTGCCAACATCAACTCACACAGACTCCAGGCCATGGTGAATGTTTACAGTAAGACTATTTTTCTTAGGAAGATTTCCTGTGGGGAAAGGGTGACAAGCAAAGAACAAAAGGGTCTGTGACTGGAAGCTGTGCCTCTAAACCTCACCACTCCTTATAAAAAGGTTTAGCTTGCTGCAAAGTATAATTATTATTTTGGTACTGTAGTTCAGAAAGATTTAAACAGCACCATCCATAATCACTCGAGACTAGAGCTGCTACACTTTGTCTTTACTCTCCTGAAAGAAATAAGTTGAGTTGTAGGTTTGTAACCTGACAAAGATTAGAACTAAGTGTCTGTAAAATAGCCAACATTAAAAATTCAAAAACTGCTGGCTTGCTTCCATTTGTACTCTCAAACTGACCAATATCACAGGGTCTCCAGTAAAGCCAGTTACTGGGATATTACTGCCAAGCAAACAAAAACCCACCATTTGAAAAATATCACAAAACATAAGCCAGTCCCCTTCTCCTCACAAAAACAGCAAAAACCAACAAAGATTTGAAAATCTAGCAATAAGTTAGTGCATTGGTGACACACAGATAAAGGTCCCCTTTGTTATTAGTCCCAGAAGGGCAGATAAAAGGACCTCACTATTTTATGATCTGGAAAGCACCACTGTGTAGCTTCAGGTATGCTGATAATGAAAAAGCATTGTTTGTTTGCTTGAATACCATACCATACACCTTATTCAACCACTCTTAAAATCCAGCTTTTAAGTGCAAAACCTTCTAGATTTACAGAACTTCTAAAAAAAGTCAACCAGCAACCACCTCCTGCCACATTTCTGACACCATTACCTTATGGCAGATCTTTGGTTAAGACCCCTGGAACCAGCATGACAAAATGCACAGCATCCAACACTATGAAGATTCATCTTCCCGAAAGAAAAATTTCAAATAAGATACAGATTCTAAACCCATATTCTTGTAAATCAGTGGTTAAACATACTTATCACGTGACATCTGAATAGGCTGCAATGTTGACAAAAAAGTGTGGCCAAGGAAAAGTATTTGAGGAACTTCCCTAAGTTTTAGTTTTTCATTGAAGCAGCAAAATCATCTGACAAAAATTCATACTAATTTAAAAAATAAAATAACACTACAGAAAGACACCACAAACATATAACACTGAGAAAATCACATAGAATTATACCATTTAATTCCATAGCTGCACAGAGAAAAAAACCTCCTAACTTGGAAACCACAGTATAAGGAATCACCCAACTTTGACTCCAGAGTGACAGGGCACAAACAGGAATTCAATTTCACTTCTGTGACTGGAACTCCTCTGGTTATCCTGAAATGGAGTGCCTACCACGTTACCTCTGTAACAAAGTTATTTAGCTGCATCCTCTCAGTGGCAGCAGAGTTAAATTATATATTCAATAAACAGGCCAAAGAAAAGTCCACTAACTGCAATACATACAGCACACACTGGATCCAGAGAAAAAACTGAGGACAGAACAGTGAAGTGTTTCAATATACCTTGAACGCTGAAGACTTCGTGGAGAGGCAGGTTCATGACCTGCCTGCTTGTCAGCTATTACCGGCTGCTGAGGTGCTGCCTGGGAAGCTGGTCCTTGTTTAACACCTGGAGTAGCAACCTGGAAAGTTCAAAACTTCATTAGACTTCCTCCACAGTAAAGAGCAAGGGTAAGAACCAGAGAAAACCATGGAAATTGCAAGTTACAACACTGGTGTTTTGCCTTTTTTTTTATACAAGGTCTTTTGTTGACAGAATTTTTATTCTCTTCATGAGGTGTTTTTTTTTTAAAAAAATCATCTCTAGTTCCAGAGCTGTGATAGAGAGCT
This sequence comes from Grallaria varia, assembly GCA_013396735.1. Lineage (NCBI taxonomy): Eukaryota > Metazoa > Chordata > Aves > Passeriformes > Formicariidae > Grallaria > Grallaria varia. Next base: position 370,600 of record VWZG01003588.1, read on the forward strand.
TTTTTAAACTAGAAAGAGAGCCCATAGACATAACAGAAGCAAATTTAGACCATCTCACCTGTCAAAATATTGCAAGTTTATTAGGTAAAATGATTCAACTCAGTATCACTTTTGACGGTACTGTACATCTGAGCACTGAGCTCATTTTTAAACTCAGAAAAGCTGTTGATTATCCAAATAAAAATTTTCACATAAAAATTTAAGAGTTTCCTACTTAAAAATACATTAGACAGTGTCAACTGTAGAAATACATCACAACCATACATCTCTATCAGAAATGGAAAAGAAAACCTAAAGCATATTTATCAGTCTGCTACTCCCCTGTTAACTGTTCTGTCAGTTCTAAATTCATGAATGACTAAAAAAATAGTCACCTGTGGCTTCTTGCTTTTCCAGTAGAATACATTCAGTACAAGATATTGAGACACCAGTAGTGAGATATAGCCTTTTTTTTCTGTGAATTTCTGAACTACAACAGGATGAGAAGTTTTGGGATATACTAATGTCTAAGTTACAGTACGCAAAATTTTAGATACTTGTTTCAACCTAATGCTTTGCATACATATCTCACTCGATTAAAACTAAGTACAAGAGAGGGTGAGCTTCATAATTTATCCCCCATTCTGTAAAAAACAAGGTAACAATTTTGAGGGAGGGAGCAAAGAAAAAATGGGTCCTAGAGATCCATAAAGAAAAGAGAAATCAGGCAGTCTGTCTGGCACTTGCTGACATCAAGCTGGTGTAGATTACAGGTGTTCACCTAAATCTCTAGAAACTGTCAGTTTCAGAAACAGACTCCTGTGAAACAGGTCACAGCAAGCCAGACAGCACCTGCTAAAGTAAACTCAAGACATAACTGGATTTTTTTAACTACAGTTGGAATCTTAATGTAAATCCAAACCTATTTATATGCCTAGGAAGAAAACTCACTATTTAAAATTATCATCAGTGTGTTCCTTCTGGCTTTTAAATTAATAGGCACGTACTAAAACAAAGTCAGAATAGCACATGAAAAGGCCATAGTTCTAGAAAGATAAAGCAAGATCGTTGTAAGATTACTCTGTTGTTGAAATCAACAGAATTATATACTTGAGGGGGCTAAAACAGTAGCAGTTTGTAAACTGATTTATGAAAACAGACAACCCAAGTACCTTTATGAAACGTATGACATACAGAGCTTTGCTATTAATGTCTGAATTTTGTTCATCCTGTGAGCAGACATCAACTATTGAGACTGTTCAAACAGAAGGAATAATTTCAAAAGGAAAGTCCATCAGAGATAACAGAATCACCTTGCAGATCCAAACTGGAAAAGCAACCAGCTCCTTGGCTGGTAAAAATAAAGAAAATAGATTGTAAAGAAAAACTGGGATTTATGAGTCATGCTCCTTAGGAGCTATTACAAGTTAGCTTCAATTAATGTTTCCCGGTCACTGATCCAATTAAGAAATTCTGAATGGATGGGAGTGAGGAGAGAGGAAGAGAAAGGGACATTATGTTATTGATTTGTAAACATCTGTAACATTTCTAAACCAAATTTGAGACTACATCAAGTCAACTTCCCCAGGAATTTCTCTGCCATTCTAAAAATCTTTTATTGGCTAAAGTCTAGAGAATTGCATCAGCTGTTGCCTTTCAAGTACGTTTTTGTTTCCGCTAAAATACTGATGCCTTAGTAGTATCTCCAGACAGCATCTGATGCCAGCACAAGAATTTCTTCAAGAAAAGAAAAGGGTAGTAGAATGTCATGCTGGAGCTGCTCAGACAAAATACAGTCAAGTAGTAGCTTCCAGTTGTTTCTGTTTCATTTGGGAAAGATAACATACTTATTTTATCATCCTACATACAACAGCTAGCATATGGATATACAGGAGCAATATTTAATATTATATACAATGATTTCTCTACAATATGGCAAAAATGAAAAGGATCTTACCTTCTGCTGGGATGATACTGGTGGCGTAGTCATCAAAGGTTTAAGCGGAACAGTGTTAGTCTGTGGCGTGCTTATCCTGGGAGACACGTATGATCTTGGTGATGAGGCATCAGATGTTAAAGACATTGGAGACTGATTAGATGGCTGAGCTGCAAAGGAAAAAAAAAAATCTTTTCAATAAAACAATATCCTATCTTAAATATGAATTAGATTTTCTTTTAGTACTTTAGAATACACTGTATTAGATAATACACAAATATGTTCTGTGACATGGCTGTGGAGTGAACAACTGAAACAGTCAGATATTTAACAACAATCCTAGCTAAAGAACTGTGTTTTCCCCAAATTCCACTTCTAAACTTCAGGGAAGGGGGAAAGAGAGGAAACTATTAGGCAATGCTTTTTACACATGAAAACACTGAATTAGTTTCACTTGCAACTCCTATTTTAGAGTGCTCAACTTGACTGAACTGAAAGAATGCATGAACAGTTTATCTAGAAACCTCTTCACCCATTCTAGGCACCTACCAACAGTCCTGCACCCATGGTTAAAAATTAGCATTAGTATAATACTGATTACCTACTCAGTAAGATGACTGCATTTATTGTTTTGGTTTAAATGTCTAGCTTTATTAAGTTACAAACCAGAACATATTGAAGATATCTGAAAGAATATCTTGCCTGGAAGCGGAAAAAAATCCCCCACCAGACAGAACAAACTTTCTTTTAAGCATTTAAGGCCTCCCCCAAGAGTCACAGTTGCACAGTACTACAAGAAGGGTGTTCAACCAACGAAGAGTTGTGTTTTATACTGAACATTAAATAACATCCCATTAAGGTCCAGAATAAATTGAGAGGGTCTTGCACAGGTTTCACATTATTCATATAGAGTTAGTTAACATACAAAGAAATCCCAAAAGGTGAAACAGAGAAGCTATTTACTTAGTTGTGTGTCAGCTTCCGGCTCCCCGGGTAACAATTTTTTAACCTACCTCTGGAAAAAAGAAGTCATTCCACATCCTCCACACTGGGCAACCAAAGATACAACAAGAGAGAGCTTCTACAAATTTCAATTGTATCAACCTTTTTAAAATGCAATGTAACAATATTTTATATAAGTGAAAAGAAGACTCTGAATACCTTGCGTAGACAGTTGTGCAGCTTGAGAAATTAAGGAGGTGATATTGAAAGCAGATGGTCCAGCAGTAAGAATTTTATGGAGTATAGACTGCAGAGAGGCTTGTGTCACAGCTGCTGTTAGAACTGAAAACAAACGTTCTGTTTTACTGACAATTCTAGAACATCACTTCAAACCGTTCAAACTGGCTAATTACATTTAAGCCACATTTTCTTTCAGATTTTGTTCCCATATCCACAATGACCAAATATCCTCCTAAACTATTTTTCAATTATTTGAATTCAAGTTGACTCGGAATGTCAAGCAAGTCCTTTATTTAGTAGTTTGAGACATACACTCAAAAAATTCTTTAAAAAAATAACTTCAAATCTCCAGCTTGATCCTATGGATCAATAATAATTCTTGTAAACATCAAGAAAATGTTTGTTCAATTTGCTATTGTAGTAAGCAGAATGTGTTGGGGTTTTTTTCTACAGGCTCTGTAGGAGCATACATCCTGAACATATATCCCACCCATGGACTAACCTGAAAAAATGGACTCACAAGGACAAGCACAGAATAGCTCTGAGTCATGTGCACAGTAAGGGCAGCCCTGCTGTGCAAGGTGAAGTCACACTGCCCACACAGACCCAGCCAGGCCCTCATCCCACCAGAGCAATTGTAAACACTCTTGTTCCAAGACAGACATAGCTGCTGCTCAGATATGGCAAGAAAAAATGACTACAAATTTCACTTGGCAGCTCTCTAATAAAATAAAACTGGAGTCTTGACTGGACCTTTCATTTTTCAACATAAAAATCCACAATATTCCTACTTTTTGTAGTCCAACTTAGTGCATTAGAATTTTAAAAATTTCTTCCTGAACAGGAAAAAAACCCAACAGTAACCTGCTTACCTATTTGTACTGAATGAAGCCAGAATATTAGCTGATTAAAAGGAAGCAAATGAAAGCTTTTTCTTATAAATAAATGCAATGTACAGAGTATTTTGTACATATTTTGACTGTCATGGTTTGCACTTTCAGAAAGTTAATTAACTCCGGGCACTACATGTACACGTTTTGCTTCCTATTTCAATCAGTGATCCATGCACAAGAAGTTCAAAAAAGCAAACAAAAAAATCCCACACCACTTTCTTCCTCGGTTACCAGTCACATGCAGACACATTAGATAAAATTGCATTCAAAATGCATCAACTCCACCTGTTCTTGCAGCAGCAAAAGGCATTACAGCTAAGTGATAAACTGTCTTCTAATAAACCAAGCCAATGTGACAAAAATCTAAGGGATACACTGATTACATGCACAAAATTTGACTTGCTAGCACAGTTACTGATATGCTGACTTTCAGAGGCTAACTTGTTATGCTGAAGAAAAAAGTTGTGAGGCAACGAGATTTAAGAATCCCTAGAAATTTCAGTATTTGCAAACACATCAATAGAACAGCAGTGCAAACTACAGAAAACAAAGAACAGTGCAGGAAACAAAAGAACAAAGAGCTTTAATGAAATTTTGTGCAACAGACAAATGCTGATACAGCGATTAAGTCATCCGTCTCAATTAGGCTGCTTGTGTACATACTAACATTTATTAATCTGAAAACCTTAAATGTTAAAAAGGTTTAATAGGGGAGAAGAAGAAAAAACCAAAACATCATGAACAAAACCAATCCTCATTTCACCTAGGGATTCATTTATTCACTTTTCAATTAAAATAAGTCTTTTATTTACTACAACTTGTTACTGAGTAATATACTAACATATGTAAAGGAGATATTACATCAACTTTAAAGAATCCTTACCTTCATTGATTTTGGATATATCTACGCTAGAATTATTAAGCTGCAAGGTGGCTTGCAGAGCAGGCAGAAGCTGTCGAAGGAGATTTGGGTCCTGAAGTAATGGAGGAACTGGTGATTGTGGGACAGGTGAAACAGGAACTGTAGGAGCAGATGAAGCAGGCGCTGAAGTTGGATTCAGTCCAGAAGCAGAAGATGTAGAAGGAGTTGTGCAAGAATGGGATACAGACTTGTCCACAGATGCAGACTCTGAACAGAAGACAGACAGTATTTTTCATTTTTCCCCCCATACAACCTGACAATTTCTCACTACTACAACATTCATATTAAATTCAGAAGACCAAATGCCTAACTATTGTTACAAGAAAAAATCCCACAACATTACGAGAAAAAACCTGAAGAAATTTGGTATCTAGTGCAAGTTGTTACTGAACTTAATAATTATTAGGAAAGCACACACTCAACTTTTCCACTCCAAGATACTGGACGAAAAGTTGGCAGTATTAAAAATGGGACATTTTCCCCCCCTAGCTTTTAGGATAAATGCAAGCAAAAAATTTCTTAGCAACCTTCTCCATTTACTGTGCATTTACTCATATATATTTACTTATGATTTCAGTCTTTCTTTGGAAAATACACAATGAACAAAAACCTTATAACTTATGGACTTCACATATGAGCTACCATGTCAAATTTGAGGGGCAGGTAAAAGCCATGCTTCATTTACTAAGAGACCAGACTACAAGACGCTGCAAAATAAAGACTAAGTTTATAATACAAAATCTAGCTACATGGCTGAGGATTTAGACAGGAAAATGAGCTGTACTGGAAATGCAAAAAAAAAAAGTGCTGTTAACATTCCCCAGCAGAGTGAAAATATATCTAAAAATGTATCTTCTCATAATTTATTTTTAACTTGTCAGCTTCTCCCAGAGCATTAAGACCTATATCCTTTCTTTTACTAATATCATTTTAGCAAACACCACCACTTATTATCCACAGAAATACATACTACTTAAATTCAACTATACTGTATGGCAATTTGTTCTGATTAATACGAGTTATTTAATTAATTTTAAATTTGACTTCCAGTCTTGAGAAAAGTTGCTTCTTCATTCCAGTACTGTGAGAAATTTCTGCAATGCAAAGTATTTCAACTTACTATAGATGCACCATCAGTGACTTCAAATATCCTTTCTTTAAGAACCCTGATCCACTATATTTCAATCTTAGCTCCCCCTTCACTAATCCTCATTAATCCCTCAGAGATCTCTACTTCCAAATTCAGTCAAAACTACTACTTTTATAGCACCAAACAAGTTGGATGCAGAGCATAAAGCTATGGATCCAAGATCTCACCCAGGCCCATAATACTGAAGACCTGGATTTTAAATTTACCTCAAAATGGGCAGAGGTGGTCAGCATGGATTCCACATTTCAGGCAAAAATCCAAAAATAACTGGCTGGGTAAATATTTTACTTTGAAAGTGTGCTTTTTTTTTTCTTGGAGAGATGGTCAAGGTAAGAAGATGCTGATTTGACCAATAAAGAAGTCAAAAAGTCCTGTTTTGTTTTACTCCATAAGAATAAAATGTTACAAGATTTCAAACAGCTTTTGTTTTCCAAAAACCTTAACTGCAACTCTCAAGACTAACTTGGAGAAGAACCCTCAAAAAACAAACTTAAAAAGATTACTGAAGCAAGTATCAATATGTAAACCCAATGAGATTAGAAATCTCAATGAAAAGAAAGGGGACTTCTGCTTCCATGCAGTTACAGTATAAATAGTTTACAAAGGTCACGATTCTTCCAGACAAGTAACTGAGAAATCTGAACCAGAAAAAAAAACCCTGAAGAATCCAAATTTGAGAGTTTGCAAGGATGCAACAACCAGGGCACAAACACATGTTTTGAAGTTTCAGGTAAACTTCTGAAAAAGATGTGGCCTTATCTAGTTACAAGCTCTTCAGGGCAAGGGATTGGTTGCAATGTGTCGGTGAAGGCACCTGGTCATTTGGCCAGGAGCTTTCCTAAGAACAACTTACAAAGGGACAAAAGGGGTTACAAAGACTGAAGATGGAGGGGGAAAAAAAAAGCTTTCAGTAACAGTGAACTAGGACAGCTGATTAGGTATTAGCCTCCTGTTAAAACAGTAAGTCATTAGTAAAAAGTCTTTGTTATAAGCTACAAATCTTACATTATAGTGTTCAAAGAAAATGTTAAGACAACTGCAGGCCAAGACATCTAACAAACATGAATCTTATCATACTAAACAAAAATACATGGAGTTTAAATTGAACTTGGATCTGTCATAGTCCAAATAAGGACAGGGTACACTAGCAGACAAAAGCAAGGGAAATAAGCACAACAGGGCATGTTCACACTTACATACAAGTCTCCTACCCTACCTTGAGAACCTCACAAAAAAAACCAAATAAAAAAATCCCAAACAACAAAACACCCTAATTTCAAAATAAACAAACAAACAAGTACTGAGCACTGCCAGCACTAATTTCAAAAGATACTTAATGTGGTTAGGCTTGTCCTCACAATAAAATACTGAGTAATTTTAAGTAAAGAAGCAACTCACTTCTATGTTATTAATTCACATAAGCAATACCTAACCCTCAAACCACACCAATACCAAACAGCTGGAAGTGTTCTGCAAGCATGCTGCAGTTCTGAACAGAAAATACACTGAATCGAAGGCAAACTCAAGCTAACAATGCAGAGAAGACAAACCTTAAGACCAGTTCTGTGTATTCACTCATTTCGTGAGTAACAGAACTCAAAACATGTCACTCAAAGTGTCTGAATTCCATGAGGTCTGTAAAAGTACTTTAGCTTGGGTGAGTTTCTATGCTATAAAAATGGACACAATTACCTCAACACAACACGGTTCAGTTATTTGTTTTAAGACAATATGGAGACACTATTCCATAGCAGTATTAGTGAAGGTATTTTAAGTATGTGTTAAAATATACCCGTGAAAGGTTATTTTTTTACACTCACCCAGATAAAACACCTAAAGATGCAAAACAAGGACTGTGTCTAACACCAACATTCCAATTTTTAGAAATGTCATACAACACAAAACCAACAGCCTAAGTGTTATGGAAAAATACGTCTCTATGATCATGACTATCTACATGCATATCACATTATAACTCTTTTATTTAACATCATAGAGGATGCAGAGTACAGCAACTGTTCAAAGCATCACTACACTACACAAATTAAGTAATTTAAGCTACTTGTAGTGAAATAAAAGATATAAACATGTTTCTGCCAAAAAAGACCCTGAAAAAATATTTGTTGAAATACAAGTATTTCTTGTTTGCATTAAGTAGCGAGTCAATTTCTGCAGTGGCCAGGAGGTGCAGCTATTCTATACCTCATCACATGATTCCTGGGGAAAAGGGTGTCTTTTTCCAATTAGGATAGCATGGCAGTGGTTTGTATATTGCAGTTCCCACAGTGGTGACCCGTTCTTTACTGGTGAAGCGATTGTCTCTCCTGTACACCCTTTTATTAATATTGTTGCTGTTACTATTTGTTACTTATTTCATTGATGTTTCCACTAAGTTGCTCTTATCTCAATCTGTAATCTTTACCTTTTATGCCTCCAATTCTCCTCCCCACCCTGTCACCTGGGAGCAGGCAGTGAGAACACAGTATGTGGTTTGGAGTGTTGCAGTGGGAACACTACACTGGAGAACAGCATTCCTAAACCACAGTGGCCTTATTTGGTACCCAACATGGGGCACGGAGGGTTGAAATAACAGATACGACCAGAGCAGGCAAAAACAAATTCCATCTAAGCATTTGTTGTATTAGGTACACAGCCACTGGTCACAATGTAGCTCAGTCTGTTCACATGGTTGTGGGACCTAACTCTGTATATATTCCCATATAGGTATTCTGTGCCCATCATGATGCTCCTTTACAGAGCAGTCAGAGGGATCAGGATTGCTTTATTGCTGCACTGTGGGATATCAGTTTATGACATGGTCACATCAAGGGCAATGAGGGCCATTTGGGATGTGTGTTGAGTGTTGCTCTCCGGCCCTTACCTCAGGCACTACATTTGTGAGCCTGTTAATAATCATACCCAGTCTGTGCAGGAAACAGGGGAGGATGATCTTATGTCTGCTATGTCTCCTCAACATGGTCTATAACATGTTTATCCAGAAGAGAGATTTCTAGCCAGGTCATTCAGAGATCTGCCCTGAGGGTGGACAGTCCTGGTTACTAAGGAAGATGGAAGAAAACGAGCCAGGTTTTGGGGAAATTCTCTGCTCCAATGGTTTAGAAGTTCACACCTGAACAACTACAGGACCCTGTTAAAAGTAGCAGAATGTTTGCAAGGAGAATGCTGTGCCAACTCGAGAGAGCAGCAACTTACTGCAGTGTGCTGGGCTACTCTTTGCCAGACACAGTCCCATAGCAGACAGCATCCCCAAGGGGAGGAGGAAAGCAGACCAACAGGCACTGCAGCCACTCAAATTACAGCCAAACCAGATGAACAATCCATGCTGGTATCAGCTGCCCCTATACAGAAGAAGAAATCCAAGACCAAATCAGTTTGCCTAGTGAGGGATGAAGAGGAAGTAGGGCCCTCAGAACAGGAGGAAGAGGCAGAGATAATCATCCAATTCCTATGCCCAGGTGAGCTGATAGCTATGTCAAAAGATTTCAGCCACCAGTCAGTGAGCTCCTGGTGACTCCCAGAGCTGGGATGGATGTTCAAAGGGAAAGTCTTTCTCACACATCATGCCACTGATGCTACATGGATAAGTGGGTCGCACTGACCACACAGCAAGCTCCAACAGGAAACCCCAATCGCCCAGGGAACAAGGTGGATCAAGACAGGTTGCAGTTGGAAGCCATCCAGCTGGCTTTAGGTATCACTGAACCAAAGGGATGGCCAAAGCTCTATCTTTCCAGTGAATCACAGATGGTAGCAAATGCTCTGTAGAAGTGGCTGGACCGGTGGAAACAGACCAACTGGCAGAACAGAGATAAACTCATCTGGGCTGCTGAACTGTGGCAAGACACGGCTGCCCGCGCAGAGAAGTTGGCTGTAAAAGTACATCATGTTAGAAGCACATGTGCCCAAGAGTTGGGCTCCAGAGGAACATCACAATGGACAAGCAGATCAGGCTGCCAAGATTAAAGTGTCTCAGGTAGATCTCTACTGGCAACACAAGGGAGAGTTATTTCTGGCCCCGTGGGCACATGACACCTCAGGTCATCACGGAAGAGATGGAACGTACCAATGGGCTCACGATCAAGGGGTGGACTTGCACATGAACTCTATCTCCCAGGTCATCCACAACTGTGAAATGTGCTGGAATCAATCAGGCCAAGCAGCTAAACCCTCTGTGGTTGGTGGACGATGGTTGAAATATAAATAGGGGAGGCCTGCAGATTGATTACATCACACTGTCACAAACCTGCCAAGGAAAGCGCAATGGTGCAACCAACCACCAGATTGCAGGGGACGTACCCTGTGTCCCATGCCACAGCCTGGACCACCACCCTGGGCCTTGAGAAACAAGTCCTGTGGTGACATGGCACCCCAGAAAGAACTGAGTAGGACAACAACTCACAGGCACCTGGACAAGAGAGCACAGGAGTGAGTGGGTATATTGTATTCTCTATCACACAACAGCCTCTGGAAAAACTGAACAGTACAATGGACTGTTAAAAATCACACTGCATGCAATGGGTGGTGAGACCTTCCAACACTGGGATCTACGTTTAGTGAAGGCCACCTGCTTAGTAAACACCAGAGGCTCTACCAATTGACCTGGCCCTGCCCAAATCAAAACCTCCACGTACTGTAGAAGAGGATAAAGTCCATGTGGTGCATATGAGGAAGGGAAGAAAGTCAGGATTAGTCCTGCCCCAAGCAAAGGCAAACCCAAACATGGGATTGTTTTTGCTCAAAGACCTGGGTGTATTTGGTGGGTAACGCAGAGGGAACAAGGAAACATGATGTGTACCTCAAGGGGATCTGATTTCTGGGCGAGAATTGTCTGTAATGCTGGACTGTAGAATACTGTTTGCTGAATGACACTGCCACTGCATGCCGTAACTTTTTCTAATCATGGTACCATGGCAGCAGTTCACCTGTGGTGAGCTTTTTTTTTTCACGTGTGAATTATTTGCCTCTCTTTGCCTTTAATTAACATTGTTGCTGTTACTGTTAGTTTCTTATTTCATTGCTGTTTCCAGTAAATTCTTCTTATCTCAAGCTGTAATCTTTACCTTTTCTTTTCTACAACTGTAAATCTCCTTTGTGATGGAAATAAACATGCTAAAAATACAGACTACAAGTTTCTTTACAGTAATTTAAACCAATCTATCTTACTTCATGGTTCCAGACTAGATGCCTAATTTCACACCACTAAATCCTAGAAATGCTGCCAATAAAACAAAGCCCCTAAATAATTTCACATCCATTTTTTGTATAACTACAGAAGTTAAAACTGTTTTAATTTATGATGCTATACAGAGCTTAGAAGTTTTACTTTTTGAAGGTAACATAATTAGTCAAAACTTCTCAAGATGAAATGTTTGCCTAATAAAAATCCTCAAATATCACCCACTGGGGTGTGTGCATTTCACTTGCTTTTCCCACAAAGAGAAGCAAAAACTCCTCACTCCCTCCTTTTTCTTCCTAATTCCCTTTTCTGATCTGCTTTGAGACTCTTTCATTGTACATTCTGCCGCACAATTAAGCTCACTTTCCAACATCTAAACACTATTTTCTAGTTTCTAAAACATTTATTAGGGTTTTTTAAAAACTGCTTATTAATTATACAGTCCTGTGGTTCTTAAGTGCACTTGAAGCCTCAAACATCATGAAACACAGCCAAGATGAATACAGCATGCTGAGAAAAGTTAAGTATCTTCATAAATCTATGTCCTGTACTTTTACAGCTCCAATGCACCGATTCCTACACTTGTGTCAACATCAGTTCATGTTCATTAACAAGCTATCTACACTATTATTGCAAAGTAAGGATGTGGATTATATGGCAGTCATTCATAAACCTAATCTGCATCAGTGTGCATCAATAAGACAATTTTAAATCTACAACTGGAATTTTACCAACAGAAAATGCAATTTGAGTCCATGGCCTACAAAAAGTTTCGCAAAGAAATGACTATGCTGCAAGGCCTGCAAAAGTCTTCGACTACAACTGAAGAAGTGAAAAGGGCAAGACTGCAGCATCTTCATTGTCAACACTAACTTCTATAAAAGTGCTATGCAAATGACTCTTCAATCTCACCTAAAATTTCAGTTATTAGCATGAAAGTCCCAAGAAAGCTTTTTAAATAATAAAAAAATGAAGCAAAAACCAAAAGTATAACATAGCCTGTTGCCATCTTTTGAAGTATTAAAAACCTCATTAATTAAAATTTATCTTTTCCTCCGAATAACTAAAACAAAAAAAATCCCAGGTTATTTTTAATTTTTAATTTTTTTTTTTATTTAAAAAATATGGCTTTGCACCACTTTTTCAATTATAAGCTAGGCACATTAAAGTTTTAAGGTCTGGAGCTTTTAAGCAAACTTCTGAAACAACACTTTGTTGAAACAACATGCAAGTACAGTATAGTTTCTGACAACCACGCAAACAAGTTTGTTAGATGCAGCCTACATACAGAACTATATAATAGAACTAAACAACTTTCTGGACCATCAACTTTAACCACAGGGAAAGAAAATGAGCAAGAAGTAAAGACAGCAAAAAAAAAAAAAAAAGGAAACAAAGCAATCACATGGCAAAAAGAAACATAACTAGATGTGGAGATTAAGTTAGTGTGAAGAACTATTAATTGGTATCATATTAAAATGCAGCAGGAAGAAACCTTTTTATAATGAAAATAATTTTTGAAGACTGCAATGATTAGGGAAGAGCTTTCTATTCATAACTACTTTGCTGGGAGTGTGACAAAAGGGGAAGAATTCCAAGTTATCAGTATTTCCTAGGACAAGAATCTGTATAACACAGGTGCATCTTTTTTGCAAGTTTTGCAAAGACGTATCTGAAGTAGAAGCACCATGTCAAGTCAGAATGGAAATATTGTGGTGTGGTGTTTCCAAGCAGTGGGAATTTTTCATAACATGGCCAAGCAAACCTTTCAGAAAAAAATAACAGATCATTTTCAGTAGTTATGCCACAATGTTCTTCAGTTACAATCTAGACATGCTCAGCTTCTCAGAGTGTAAGGCAGTTCATAAACACGCTGCTGAATCTTGCCATCACCAATCTCTGCCCCTTATGACAAGAATCCTTGCTCCTAAGCAAACAGCTGATCCACTGGCCACTGACATTCTGACAGACAATCCTGAGCCTACTATGTTTAATGCAGGGGGGTGAGAAACTAAGACTGTTCAGCTACTCTGGATGAAGAGCACTTGACACCAACAGTCCCGCATCTCTGCTGTGCCACAGTCACCCTGTTCATCTGCTGGAGTCCTTTAAGTACCTGTCCCTAGTACTTGCTTACTCCCTTCTTGCCCACAGTGTGCTGAATTCATCAGGCATGTCAGTACAACAAAGAATTGAGAGGGGAGAGAAGAAACAAAAAGGAGAAATGTTATTTTTGTGGAGGAAGGACCTTTCTTCATGGTCCCCTTTGTAACACCTAACATACTAGTACTCCCTACATGAGCTTTTAAAATACTGCTATATACGGCTTGCTCTTATGATTCATTTCAACAAAGATTTACTTTTTTTTAATGACATGGAAGTTATCCACTATTGTTGACTAGGTAATTTCTAAGTGAGTAAAGTGACCTCTTGAGTGTTACAATAGCTTTTACTAATGCTGTAACTTTTATGCCATTTAAAACAAAATAAATGCATTCAGAGTCCTTCAGATTCAACACCACAATATTATCCAACTACTCTACTGCCTCTTTGCACTGCTAGCAACAACCACGCACATGTGCTCTTACAGTGTGCTCTCTGTAGGGAAAACCGCATTACTACATTTTCAGAAATTCATGCCTTATTGCCCCATAGACCTCATCTCTGTTCCACTGATTAAACAACAGCACAGCTAACAGAACTGCTCGAAATTCTGCTGACTATTAAGAATCAGAACACATCTTCTGTGCTGAAGTACCTGAAGTGTACAGTTCACCAGCTAAGTTCTCTGAGCACTGACAGTCACATTTATCTGTTTTACATACCTCAGTTCTGATCTACTAAGGACCTTAAGCCACAACAAAAATATATAAATATTTAAAGGCAATACATTCTGTAAACATATTTGGCCAAATGAAACTATGGCAACAAGAATAACTGGGTTCTCAAACAAAATGATCTAAAACACAAACAATTACCTATTTTTCACATTTGGATTAATCCAATCTTAAACCTAAATTTTTGGTTTTTACCTCTGCTGCCAAAATAAATGTCACAGCAAGGCTCAGCATACAAATATAACGTACTGGAAGAAACTTCCAACAGCCTCATAAGTGTAACTTTTTCTAACCACCACATGAATTGAGTAATGTACTTAAAACTGCAAAACCCAGCCAGAGAAGATGCAACAATACTAGAAGCAATGTTAATAACTGACTGCTAAAGACTAGCAAGTGTTACAAATAAGAAAACCACAGGAGTGAGAAAAGGATCAGAAGCATCAGGGTCACAACCCACCCAGCATTGCACTGGCCAGCTTGCTGTGCTCTGTCATAAAAATTTGAGATAATTGCTGCACTAGAAACAGAAGTGCTGCCTCACGGGACTTGGAGTAAAGGTGTGAGAAGTAGTATCCTACAGACAGACACACTATTAAGATTTGGACAATACAACATTTCATTCAGCAACTGAATTAGAAATAGGAAAATGTGATGTGCCCTACAGACAAAGCAGCCAAAAAGTAGGAAAAGCAACCCCACACTTTACCTGCATAAAGCACTCACAGTGAGCACAAACAGAAGCAGCAGATTCTGACTGGAACATTCAAACCAAAGGGTAGAGGTCAAATAGTTCCCCAGGAACTCTCCACTACTGCCAGCCATTGAGGGCAGAGGACTACTGCTAACAGCTGAGCTATAGTTCAGCCAGGGATTTTATTCAATCTCCTTGTGGGACTACAACATACCCCTGCAGCAAAAGAGATTGAGCTGAAAAAAAGCGTTGTTGTTGGGTTTTGTGGTTTTCTGTTGTTTTGCTGTTCACAACTATTACTGCATTAAAAAATACACACACTGAAACCATAACTATTAAAACACTGGTACACATACGCTGGCATAAGGCTGCCAGTAACACATTGACAAGAAGCAAGAATTCCTTTAAGCAATGACTACTGCACATATTATTTAGTCATTTGGACCAAGCTATTTTTATAGGCAAAAAAATACAGCTTTACCTCTTTTTAGAAAGAGAGAGGGCTGGCACAGCTAGCGAACAGAAAAAGACCAAAGGCTGTTTGCTTTACTAGTGTAAAAATATACCTCTCAAACTATTTTTCAGTTCTACGATGACATTTTTAGATTACTTGTTTGAACCAAGTGTCTCAGGACAATTACTTTAATTTTGTGTAACAGCTACAAAAAAGTATTTAATAACACTGCAGGTTCACAGTCACCTCTGAGAGAATGAGTAACAGAAGTAAACCATCCAAAACACCTCTTCTTCCCTTCTTTTAAATATGAAAAATGCTACAGAAAATGTATTAGTTAAGTTTCTTTAAAAAGACACTCCAACATTCCCAAAATGCAAGTCAACTAAAGGTACTCTTTCAATGATCTCAGTAGATCTCATCACAACCTGCACTGAATTTTTGTTTCTGTAAGACATAAATTCAAACAGCATAAAAAACCTCACATTTTCTAGAACAAGAATTTCAAGTCCAACATCCACCTATTCTATTTCTTCAATTATTTTCTAACTTTCTGTAATCCATCCTGTCTAAAGCTCAGTAAGTACAATATTTGCTGACAATGAAGTGCCATGAAACACTCAGATCAATGGGGTATGAGTATTACAGAGAATTTACCAATTAATCCACATAAAATTAAAGAAACAGCTACCTAGGAATACAGAAATTAAGTGAACTATTTAATACGGAACCATGCATGGTAACACAGATTCTAAAGTAGGATTTAACAGTGTCAAGACGGCCCTGTGTGATCATTTTCACTATTCATACCCAATTATATGTTCATAATTAATGTTGTATGCAAGAAATATTAGAATTCTCTGCCAACTATTATGGCAGCTGTCACAAGGGGAAGTTTCTTCAATTGCTGTAAGAATCAGCTCCTCAGTTAATGAAGATGTGCAGTAAAGCAGGGAAAGAATATCCAGTCTGATCACACACCAAACAGGAATCAAGAACGTGCCAGAAAAGATTAAAAATAAGGGTTTTCTTCAAGCACACTTTAAATACAGAAATGGAAATAAGAGTAGATACACTAAAGAACACTTGACATGGATGATTTGCACTGTAGCGCTTAGAAATACATCAAACTGCAATCAGAACCCATAGGCTGAAGCAGTAACTACTGTATTCAGTACAAGAACCATGCATGAACTAGTGCACCTTACTTCATGCTTTATTGTGTTGAATAGAAAAAGACTTGCTGAAAATAATCTATTCTTCTGTAGTTTATGGTCAGCATTTGTGATCTAGGTCACATAAAAACTGCATGAAGTCTCAAGAAAAAAAACAAAAAAAATTTCTTTACATGCACAATTGTCTTACACTGCAGTATTTGTCCATGTATGGTATTGTTTGAATATTTTGGATGAAGTACTCTTATCTCTGTGTAAAAGCTGGAATTCTTTAATAAAGAAAATTGTAAGTCCCCAAAACAGAGTACAAGACCAGTGTCAGACCACAGTGTTTTAATATTCTTTTTAAAACTACACTATTTTTCTCTAACTAGATCAACTTGCAAGTATGAACAGGGCAACAAACCATCTCCCCCAAAAAGAATTCAGCTACACACTAGTTATGCAGTATTTTAAACTAAAACAAGCCATGATTATAAAAAATTACTTTTCTCCCCTCCCAAAGTGCTCAAAATAGAATTTTTGTATACAGTATCACTCTCTAAAAACTCAACTATATCAAGTATCACACTATCACTAATGACACAAATCTCATTACCACAATCTTCTCAAGCTCTTCTTCCCTAGTAATGAAGTAAACCTAACTTAAAATACAGACTTTTGAAGGGTCACAAGCAATGCAGAGTAAAGTCCTGATCTTCACTTGTGGACTCAAACTGTTTATGATAGGTATTACACAGAAACACAAACTTTCAGCAGCTTTGTAACTGAAGATCCAATATTTCACAAGACACAGATCCAAACAGAAGACTTGCTGTTACAAACACACAGAAAACTGTCTCACTTTCTGTAAGAATTGTGCTTGTGTTGATTGAAAGATGTGACACTGGCATTTCAAACAGTAACAGCAGTTCATAAAAACATAATGGTCCAAAATGACTTTCAAATAGTGTAACTACGCCTATGTTAAGAACTCAAATAAATGGCAAAGATTCAAAACAAGAAAGAAGACAAAAATTAAAATGTCCTACTAAAAATACATATTTCACATTATAATTTGAACTGTTAATTTGCAGAATAAGCCCGTAAATAGGAAATACTGCAGTGTCAATTTGAAGTTGTGTAAGATACAGTAAATGTGGTTTAGGGGAAAATGAACAAAACAGTAATTGAGTTCTAATCACACACAAACAGTAAAAATATCTTTAAATTCTAGAACTAACATACTTTGAACAAGCAACATAAATGCAATGCATCATCTTGAATACTAGAGGGCATTTCATTAGACATACCTTTTCTCTCTGTTTTCTGTGCAGGGATGGAAGATGTGGATGTAGACAGTTTTGATAAAGTAGATGCTCCATTAGCATCAAAGGATTTCTTTGGCTGGTGATCAGATTGTAGAGAAAATGGACTAGGAGGAACAGTGCTTGGGGTAGCAGTTGGATGAACCACTGGTTTGATGGGATGCTGTACTGGAGTAGAACTACTGTGAGTCTCTGCCCTTGGCAGTCTGTAGTCTCTGTCATTGTGCCTGCTTGTTTGAGATAAAATATTCTGTGGGAGCATACTGCTGGTGTCACCGGAATGCTTGTCTTCCACTTTTTTCAGGATTCCCCAAGTAACGTTGCAATAAGAAAAAAAAGGATTAAATTAGAAACAAGTCTAAGATTGCAGAGACTTTGATTAATACAGCTGCACACCAACAACTAGAGCTGATTGAACTTCTTATGATTAAAAAAAACCTCAAGTACATCAGCATAAAAAAGGCAAAATTTAATTTTACTCACTGACAGAATGCATTTTCTCTGACCCTTGCTTGATTTAGAGTTCCGGTTAAGTACTGTGTTTTCATGAAAGGCTGCTTTATAACAAGTGTTACAGTCAAGTTAACTTTTGAAGTCTCCTAAAAAAAATCTAAATCAAAATCTATTATTTCCATCTTTTATTTAGCGTGAAGAGATAATTTGTGCCATTTTTCTTATGTTCATTAAAAATCGTGAACATCAAGTATAATTTAAGTTTCGAATTCTAGCCTTCAAAGAATTTCTCTTCACGTCACTTGAGTACTACTACAACAAATTTACTTACAGTTGAATTAACATGATGACTACATATATTAAATGAGTGACTAATCTGCATCTGTCATACAATCATAAGACTTAAAAATATGCAACACAGGGAACATACCAAGAAAATATAGAGAATTCTTTTTATAGATTCTCACATTTTCACCCCTCACAAAACAAATACTGCATTATGTATGTCTGCTATCTCCTTGTAGCATCCAGTATGTTTTAAGACATGCAGTACAGTTCAGTATACACAGAAAAACAGTCCTTTACATATCTCTACCTTGTTAAGTCCCAAGAGTGTATGGAAAGATTAATATTCTGACTTCTACTTTTAAACGACCCGGAGTGCTATGCCACAAATTCACCCAAACTACATCAGCATACAGATAGAATCCCACAATACAACTATTTTCCAGAAAAAAAATGGACAAATATTAAAGCTAGGTATCAGGAAAAAAAATTCCGATTTACAGAAATTCATAGTCCAGGAAAGGTTTTGCTAAGAGTATTGGTGCAGTAAAAATATACCCTGAATAACATACACAAGCATCTGAAAACCCTGATATCATAATCCATTAAATTAGCTGATTATTTTCAGATGTGAAATCAAGGCTTTAAAAGAGACTTCTGCACCTCTATTTTTAACCTCAGAGTATGACACTGGTAGGTCTCAATGATCATGACAGTCCAAGTAAACCATAAATTGTGCAAGTTTTTTAGGTAACTACCAATGAAGATAATTAAATTAGGCAGTAAAAGCTGCAAAAAGGAGGAGCACCATGAAAATCATTAAGCAAGTGTTGCACTAGTAAAGGCTCAAAGTTATTTTAAGAAACAACATTTGGGAGAGCTGACTGTGCTATCCACGTTAGCTTTTATATATAAAAAGGTGAGAAAAACATCTAAGAAAAGGGATTTTTTAAATTTTTTATGTTTGGAAAGGAAAACAGTAACGCAAACAAGGCAAGAACATATTGCTGTAAAAAAACCACATACTTCCACTGGCAAACCCACTGGCAGCTGTCGCCTGCATCACCTCTCTTCTGTAATCCCTATCTTTTGGAAAACTGTTAACTGACATTTTGCTTGCTTCTTTTTGTCTCTGCTCTCTGAAGAAAAGAAAACAAAAGTTAAGTAAGAACTTAGATCATCTAATAACAGTTTCTACGGGTGAAGTTATACGAGATGAATTAAAACTGTTCTAAGAGCTTGCTGCTACAGGCAGGGTTGGCAAACTCCAGCCACTGCTAACAAAACCTGATGCTTGCTGAAGCCCACCATACACCAGGTCAGCTCACTAACCCAAAATGCAAAAAACACCACTCACTAAAAGTCAAAACAAACAAACCAACCATGCTTCCCCCTCAGGCTCTGGATTGTCAAGGGATAAAACAGGTGCCAGAGGTCACAGTAAGGGTAGAAACACAGCAGACTTAGACCACAATCTGTTATAGCAGTAATCTATTAGATAAGCTCAACTCTTAAATGAGCTTAAGAATATTTGTTCTTTATACAATTAAAACAAACACAAGCACATACCTTTCCAGCCACTCTTTTGGTTTTTCCCATTGCGAAACTTCTGTTCGACAGTTGTAATAGTATTTTTTGCCTGAAGAGCTGATGTGTTCAGACCAATCATCCGCAGAATCATAAGCCTTTTAAAGTACAAACAGCATTGGACAAAAGACCACTTGAGAGCTTTAACATATAAATTTCATAGCCTTCACTGTTTTATACGCATCCTTAATACGCACCCATACCACTGTTTTCTATTTACACCATCTCCAAATGCCTCTTTCACTAATAGTTTGAAGATGTGAACACTATGCTCCTGTTGCATTCTGCAATAGTTTCCTCGGGTTTATTCCCATCAACTCTTAAACAAAATCTAAGAGTATGTTTAGCTACAGTAACGTCAATATTGGTAAAATTAGCTTCCTTCACCTTCAAACTTCCTCAAAAATTATAACCTTTTCAAAATTTTTCCATACATTGCAAATTTACCTATTTTGTTTTACTGCAATTTTTAACAAATACCACCGTAACTACTAAAACTTGGATGATATAGTGCCTAAAATTTACGATGTGCAATGCAACCTAAATATGTAAAACCATGCTGTCTCCTCTAGATTTGCCACAAGAGTCATGAAAAGTATTTCTTCCTTAATTTAAATAATCTAGTATTTTAAAATTAAAGGCAGGTAGCTCACAGCTCTAATGATTATCAATTAGAATAGTTTTACAACACACGAAGACTGCAACTTGGGTTTACAGGGTGTTTATAAAATAAAGACTGATGTTGGAAAACTCAATCAAGCAGGTAATGTACGTGCTTCTTGCCTCAGACAAAATTATGAGAACATAGTGTGTATGAATGGAGTAGCACATGGAGGAATACCAATCACAAATACTCACTGCATCAGAAGTTTTGCTTGGATTATTGCTGGGATTAGAAGAATGTGAATTTGAACTATGAAGAGCACTGTGGTTGTGTGAATTTTCTTGTGGAGAGTAACTGGTCCCTAAAGGAAAAAAGAAAAACTGTTCACAATGTATGTTTCCAAAGAAATCAACAGTCTACATTCTAATGTGCTAGAAGGAGAATGAAGAGGGGAGGGGAGAAGGCAAGTTGTCCACAGCCTGGACCACAGCACAGTTCAGATGCAGAAGCATTTCAGGAGACCACATGCATATTTCTTTTTCACATAGAATAAAACTCACTTTGCCTTTCTAGTTACAATAATGCAGTATGTTCTTTCACTGGTCTTACTCTCACTTTATTCCGTTACAAGCAAACAAGTAATTTTTGATGCTTTGAAGAGTCTTAATATGCCAGTTCAGAAACTAACAGGCATTTTCTCCTCAACATTGTCAGAAAGTTTAAATAGGTTTATCAACAGCTTATACAGACGCACAACATCAGGTTTTAAGTTCACTGCAGCTGTTTTCTTAACCGTTGAGACTATTTGGAACTAGTTCTGGGTAACTATTTCTGTTTATGCATATAGATCAGACCAAATTTTCCTATATCTCAGTCTCTACAACAAAGGTATTGACATTTGAATACCAAAACCAGCATTTTCCAAACTGCCTCCTGCTTCTGGCCTCCCTACCAATTACTCCTCAAATTAAGCTGGTTTTCTTTGACATGAAGATACTTAAACACCAAAAAACAAACAAACAAACAAAACCTGAAATGAGGAGATAATTCTTTCAAGTCTTTTAGATCTGTATTTGTGACTAAGCTCAAATTACCTGAACAGGTCTACGTATGAAGTGAAAGTGTTTTGCAAATGGCAAAGACTATCTTATGAGCAACCACAGTACAGAACAGTCTATTTGTAGTGGACTGATATGTGGGAGTGAATGGACTCATAAAAAATTTTGCTTTAAAGTCTTTCAAGAAGAGTGACACACAGACAATGACTAAATGACATAGCATTAGAGATATAATGCAAATTCTGTCTTCTGAGCCTTCTGACTACACATGCACTGACAAAATTACTATTTCAAACTTCTTCCTCACCACTTTTAGTCCTGCAGGTTAAAAAAGCAGTCCATCACAGAAGCAAAGAGGATATACCATGACTAACCTGTTTAGTACCTTACAAAGATTAAGGGTCAATTTGCACACACATGAGTTACTGCAACCTGAACCATCAGTATCTCAAAACCTTTTGCTAAAGCTGTGTATTATTCTCTTTAAAGCTGGGAGGNTCATTCTGTTGGTTTTTATTTATTTACCCTTCTACTGAGAAAAAAATCATTAAAATTTCTTAATGCATGTCTGCAGGTCACTCAATATAGACATAATAATTTGTTTCTGCTAGGAGGTAAAATAATCTCCCTTTTTCAAGGAAAAAACAAGATGAAAATTTACCAGACTGCTTGTTTGAACAGTTTGATATTAGTCCCCTCAAGAACTTAGAAAATACCGATGTGTTCAATTTACTGTAATCCTGTAGTATGGATGCAGTAACACTGCACTTTGTTCAGCGTACTCAAGATGTGCATTGTGATTTTGAAATACTCTAATGGTCTAAATACACCACCACCGTGAATCTAATCTAAGACGCATTTTCCAAACACAGGTAGAAGCCAACAACATACCTACCAAATCAGTAAAATATTTTAAAGCCAATGCTATCCAACCCATAAACCAAGCCCTCAAATTCACTATGCAGAGTTTCAGACCCCATGTGGTGTATTGGCTCAGCAGCATACCCCTTCCATTTCACACTGTGCCCAGTCCCATCCTGAGTCACCAGGCAAGTATCGAAGCAGCTCCAGCAGTCACACCCACCTGCAGCTGGCCTTGATAGTAGAAACACCTACTACACACCAGTTTCTCCAGAAGGGGCCCCTGGGCCCTTCTGCACAGAGCTGCAGCCCTCCCAGATGGCACACCCCAGGGCTCCATCCACCAGGGATCCTGTCTCACCAGAGCTGGCCTCAGCAGCATAAAAACTGATCATGGCTGCTCGAGCAATACCCACTGCCTCAGGTCACCAGGGCAAGCCATGTGGGCATTGACAGGGCCAACCACAACTGCATACTCGATGGTGCCTAGGGCAGCTACACAGCCTAATTACAGGTGCAGGTTCACCACTCATACCTCTATTTTATTTTATCCATAATACCACTTTTGGATCTGCACCCAAACTTCAGGAATGAGCATACAAAAGGACTTCCGACCTGATGACTGCTGTGGGGAAGCTTCCAAGACCTAAGCAGACGTACTCTGAAGAACAGAAGTTTTAGGCACTTCATACAAGTTGGGGGCTTAAAGATTCTATGTAAACACGAAAACCATATTACCAAATTACCTTTTTATACTGAGGCACCAAGGTTTTAGTAT
Source organism: Grallaria varia (assembly GCA_013396735.1). Classification (NCBI taxonomy): domain Eukaryota; kingdom Metazoa; phylum Chordata; class Aves; order Passeriformes; family Formicariidae; genus Grallaria; species Grallaria varia. The sequence continues at coordinate 393,952 of VWZG01003588.1, forward strand.
TTGGTTAAATCCACCCACAGCAGTCATCTAGGAAATGACAACCCAGCCAAGCAAGCAGCGCCAGCTCAAGTTGCCTGGGAAAGTTGTTGAAGATCTTCAAAAGGCCACACCGAGTTCAAATGGTATACAGAAAGTAACCTGCAAGCAGAGGTCTACCTCTAAAAAGATGTGGAGGTTCCCCTTACTGGAATGCCTTCAACCTTAACAAAGTCTAATCCCAAAACACTTTAAGGTGGCTGTGACTGGCAATCAGCTCTGCATCTCCCGGCTGCATGCCTCGCAGCAGATTACGAGAAAAGAATCACTAAAACTAGTCCGTATGCCAGAAACAGGCCTGATAAGATAGACAGCACACTAATGTCCCTCAAGATATTCCCTTTATAGTACTTCTCACCTTCTTCTTTTACAGTCAGACCTTCCTTACCAGTTCCAGTTTCTTTAGAAAGAAAGGACAAAGACTTGTTTTTGAATTTCTTATTAGCATATCTTAAGATTTAGCAATTGCAAATATGTATCTTTGATGCACCACAGGAAAATGTCTATTGTGTTACGAATAGTCCAGTACAGAACTCCCATGGAAATGTTTACTGCACAATCATGGTGAGTTTCCTCAGCTTAATCATTATTTTGAAAGCAGTTAAAAGGTGGAAAGAGCTACTCCTAACTGGAAGATGGCCAAGAAGTGCATCAGCATTACAGTTATATAAAACTGTGCAACTGCGTGAGCAAGTCTTCACTAACACTAATCCCAGTGATGAACAAGTCATAGTGCAGATCAGAGTCAAGGTTAATGTATCATAGCTACCTCCTTGTCTTTAAAAAAAAAATCACATGCTTCTTACTAATGCATGAAAATCACCAGAAAGCACAAAGAGCAAGGTTCTGGGAACCAATTCAAAACATAGGCTGTGACTTAATGCCTACTACAGATCAGAGATTCTGTCATGCCAAGACTCCCTTCAATGTTTTTTGTAAGTAGTTTCCAGATTCAAACTGCTAAACCCAAGAGAGTTTGAACTGCAACAAGGGTTCAACACTATGCTGGACTTGAAAAACAGATGTAATATACGGTGAAATAAGAACACTCGATTTTGCAATACAGTCAACTTTCTCTAGTAATTATTGGATTTAATTAACATCTCCATTAGCACCACAACTCTGAAATTACAAAAAATTCATATTCTGAGTTAGCTAAGGATTATACCATTCTAATAAAGCAACTCCCTTCTCCCTGTCACCTTTCAAGAACAAGCTGAAACTCTCCTTTCCAAAACCAATACACCTACACTGGCAACTACAGAATCCACTCACAACCAGCTATAATAAATTTTCTTCACACTTGATTAAACAGTCAAATACATGACTGTGCATTCCCCACCATCCACTGGCATCCAAGTGTCTTAGCCTAATTAAGACTCTTTGGCTCATAAACATAAAATCTCAATTGGAATGCACAACTTGGTACAGAGACACACTGGAGTTACCTTCAAAAGATAACCTATAACCTAGATCAACAAACAGGGACAAAAAAAAAGCAGCTATTTTCCATCCTCTTCAAACATACACTGGGAAAATAGACAGTCAACAAGTTCTTGCACCTCCACTCACACCCAAGACATTAGCCAGGCACAGACAGCAAATTACAGTAGTTGCAGCAGTATATACTTCTGCAGTATTATACAACAGTTAACTTTATACAGTCCATCACAGATAGAGCATTTATGTTTCCTTTTCAGCCAGAAAAATATTTTATTAATATCCTAAGTCTCATAATAAAAAGTGCCAGTGCAGATAATATAAAGGAAGTTTAAAAATCCTCACCAGCTGGAACTCAAAGGCAGTCTGCCCCCTTGGTCTCCCCAGAGGAAGTTGGGATTTAGGAAGGGCTCTGGGACAGTCATCTTTTCTGCGCCCAGAAACTAGGCATGTGGAAAGAAACACTGGGCAGCAGAGAAACAATGAAGTTCCATTTGTGGAACTCCATACATACTGTTCCATGACCCCATGTTCCAACTCTTAGCTAACATGCAATCAAATCCATTAAACTGGAGACAATATTAGAACCTCACCTTCCTCAACAGAACAAATACTACCTGACTGACAGGCACTAATCAGTTTTTAACAGAAAACTTGGCAGCAAGATAGCCTACGGCGATGATATTTTATGGCAACAACTAATTAAGACTTGTCTAAACAGTGAAAATGATAGAAACTTATCTAGGATAAGCCTAACTTAAAATGTCTTCAGTGTATTTCAACTGGCTTTGTTAGTTCAGTGCAAACCTTTGTCCAGAACACTTTCTAAAGCACTACATATGGGAGGAAATAAAGCAACACAATAGGAATACAATACCCAGTGTCCCAGCAGTAACTGAAGAGCCTATCATGGACATTTTGACTTGCCACTTGTAAAAGTAATAAGAGAAACCAAAATTTTTCTTCACTGCATTTTTACATGGCCTGTTGTATTGAAATAAATATGGCTGCCTTTCATAGGCATAAAAACTTGCAAAGTTCCTAGCACAGGAGTGGCCTCAGAGAAGACACCAACTGTACAGTAACAATTTCCAGAAATTCATAACATACTAAGTTGAATGGACAATGCTCTGCCAAAAGAAAGAAAATCTAGCCTGATCACTGTACTGCCCAACTGCCCGATTACATACTCATTATGGCCCCCCAAATAAATGTTTTATACCAGTCAACAAGTAGCTCTATTGAGCAAAAAAGCTTACAAAGCCTCATTTTATTCCCTGCCCTCCTCTCCTGCCACACTGCCTACAGACAGTCTGTACTGTTTTGCAATATCTGATTCACAGGGTAATCATCCCAAAATAAAGAAGTTTTCATCTTTGTTTTCCAAGTTACCATTCACACAAAATTTCATGGAAATCAGCCAAAAACATTACTATAAACAGACCAAGAGTTGTAAATGCATAGAGTTGCACAAATTACCAATAAGGAATGAAACTGATAATGGAAGCATAAGCATAGATTAATAATGGATTTTTTTCTTCTACAATGGCAGTAAGAAACTCACATCTTCAGATGGAAAAGTCAGGAGTAGTAAGCCAATGAAAGTCTAGGACTCGTATTGTTTTACCAATGCAATACTCAACAAAGGCCAAGATATTACTGATTATTAAAACAAAAAGGAAAAATTAAATCTTATACATTGCAGAACGTAATTTGCCATTTCGCTGTCTTATGCTCATATTTTTATTTTTAATTAGACCTACTCAATTTCAGAAACTGAAGTTTAATTTCAGTGCAAACAGACTGAACTGCTCCAGAAAGAAAACCATTTATCCTGCCCATCAAAAACGAATGCAAATGGTAAAAAAATGGCTCAAATTAAATTCAAACTTCTGAGTTCTCACATAGCAGTTCAGGGATTTACTGCTCCAACAGCTAACAGGCAGGCTGTTTTTCTAGGGTTACATTTCAGTCCAAATTCATGTACCAGCTTAGGTTGTCCTTGATGGTAGAGCAGATACAAACTTATTTTAGTCCAACCATCCTCTTCCCATTCACTTCTTTCCTTGTTACAGCTACAGCTAAGTAAGTAAATAAACTCTAGGTTTTCTTCTTCCCCTCAGCCAACCTTCCAGAAGTAGTGAGAAATCATTTTTCAACTTAGATACAACTTCAAAGATGATCAGGTTCACTGCCAAGGTCCGCTGAATTCACTGCGTTTCTGTACAATCCAATACTCAAATGTCCCAAATCGTACCATTCAAAAAAGCTTCAGGGATGGAACATGAATTTCTATGACACTCTAGACAGAATCCCTACCAACTTCCTTCTTCAAAAGAAAACCAGTATATTGTCAGTTTTATTGATTATAATAAGCCAAAGACTGGACCAATAATTTTACCATCTCTTGTAAAAATGTTTATTCTTTATTTCAGATGTGGATTACGCAGCGTCATTTGAGAGAATTTGCATCTTTCTCCTGAATTAAAGCAAATTCTAACTAGCTTCTAAACGTTTCTGGTAAGACTCAAAGCTTAGATACTTCTAAACAAACTGTAATCTAGAAGGTGGATTTACATGAAATTACTTACTGTAGGTGAACAACAAATTCTTCAGATTTACATTTGTGACTTCCTCCCTTTAGGGGGCCTTAGGTTCAGGTCAACTAATAAATTTAAAAAATGCTAGCAACGCCGTCAAGATTGCTAAACACTTACTAAGACACACACTTCATCTGAGATCAATAGACTTGAAAAAAGCAGCTTAAGCAATTTTATCCACGGAAAATATGAAAATGTATCTCAGCAACAAAGGTGTCATACTGCTAACTCTCTGGTTCATGACACCAGAAGACTTAAGTGTGTTAAACTCCTTGTTCAACATCAGCAATGACAGTCAGTCTTTTTAAACTTGCAATTCTAATCAGCATTACCATATCCATATGAAGTGGGACATTCCTCTAAAAAGAAAACAGTGGTAGGTTGAGAATAAAACCGAACTCTGCTTTCATTCTGGACTGTAGCTCATAAAACACTTACACATATAATACAGTGTCAGAGATTGCTCAAGAGAAGTTCTTCTGACCTCAAGTAACAACTTCATGCAGAAAGCAGGTTTTTAATTATGACATACAAAACCAGACGTGTTAAACTGACATCTAGAATCCTTACCATGAACTAATAATGATATCTGAACTCCAGCACGGATCAGCACAGTAAACAGGCAACAGACTGAAATTTCCCCCTTCTAAGTCATCCCCAACAGGAAATAAATATACATATATTTAGGCATGTCAGACTTTCTGAAAATATTTTTTAGGAGCATCATAAAACCCAAATAAGCAGCTCTCCCATGAGCTCACTGTAATAGTGCACAAAGAGATACAAGCTCAGTAATGGAAGTCTAATACACTACAACAACCCACCATCCCACCTCTGGCAACACTGCTTCCACAAACCCGATCCATTAAGAGCAAGTAGAAGACTGACTGCTACTGGTCATGTCTCAGACTAGTCTGAGACATCTGCAAAAACCCTCCCAAAAACACCACTATATAAATACAGCAAGAAAGCTGTGAACAGAATTTCAAGATTTTACCTGAGTCACAAGTACCAACTAACTAAGCAGTTACAGATCCCCTAAAATGTCAGTTTCAGTAATTACTGATACATATTAAAGTGTAGATAATTCCAAATTTAAAGGTTTTTTTCCTCTCAAAAGCCAAGAATGTGAAGACATTTCTAAAAATATATTATTCATCTGGGCAACAGGCACATGCTCAAATGTTTTCTGAAAATTAGGCTCAAGGGATACTAAAATTAGATAAACAAATCATTTAATATAAGCAGAGGAACACCAGAAATTTTCCTTTTCATTCAAGGAGCTTCCCAAAGAACATAAAAAGTTGGAAGAATTACTGATATTAAACAACACATACCTCAAATGGAAGTTACTCATGTGCAGACTCTTTATAAACACCGGATATTCCAATATGTTAAGATTACAAACAGCACACTGATACACCATAATCTAGTCACCACAAACTGAAGTTTGATTAAAGTCGGGGTCATGCAAAACAATTTCTGCGTACAAGGAGAAAAAAAAGCAGTGGTCCTAACACAGCTCTGAGACTACTTCTCCTTTTTGTATATATCCACAGCACCAAATTAGCACTTCCACTCAAAAGATCCAAACAATTAAGAAAGATATGACAACCTCCCTGATAAAATCCTCTGAGCAAAAATAAGATTAAGTAAGAACAAGGCCATGTTGTTTAGCAATTCTCAATTTTCTTCTAATGTTCTGAGTAGAGCTTCTTGAGGACAAAGAACGTTAAGCAGAAGACTCTGTGAACCCAGTATTACAAATTAACTTGCATTGAAAGTACTCAGTTTAAAATTCGGAAGACGAAGCTGCAGACTTTATGAACATAGGTAGTGCCATGCAATGACAAATGCTTGCAACTTTCATTCCCCACCTTAAAAGTTTCCATCATCTCAATTAAGCACACACCATTCAGAATCAGTAAGGTGACAAGTACATGGTGTTGAAGCAATTTAAAAAGGGAGTCTGTTACAAAACATTACTGCAATCCTGCAAAAAGGTTAGTCACAGACATCAGTAACACACTTAAATCCTTAACAAAAAGGCTGTGGCAGAATTAATGTCTAAGCACGCTGAAAAACAGGCAAGAAGAAAAAATGCAGTGCATATGTCCCCTCTTAAATGTGTCTTAAAAATACTAAGTCAGATTATCTCAAATTCATATCTTAGTATCAAATACAATAGAGGAACCAACCTCCACTTCAATACCGTATCATTCCCTTCTAAGACTACAGCAACGTCCATGTCTCCATAAGAAAGTACTATTTCACCTAAAATTTGAATATTGACAGATGTCATACAAAATTCTGTTCAGCAAGATGACTTTTTTCCCCTGGACATGTTATTTCTTCACCACGAATGAGTACGCTAACTGGAAAATATTCAGAATTAAAAGCAGTAATTGCTCAATAAACTTTCAGATAACTTGAGAAATGATTAGGCTTAGACAAAATACATTTTTCAGTTCTGGACATGCTATGCCACCTATGTATTTATTACAGTGTAGATATACAACAAGGATAAGAATTTTAATATCCTGCTTATTTAATTTTCCACTGGGAATTGTTTTTGAAAAGAAGAGATGCTAGTAATACTCGAAAATTTAAAAAATAAACAAACAACCCCCCCCCAAACTCAAACAAACTAAAACCCCCACCAAAACCAAAAACAAAACAAATAAATTTCTGTCACACAGAAGTTCATCACTTAAATACAGTAATGCTGGTCCAGAGCTAGGTGTGGAAGCAGAGACAGCAAGGATTGACCTAAGAGTTAATATACATATCGTTGTGGTTTTAATAAAACGGATTCATAGCCTTATTTCAGGCTGAAGCATCTCAGCTCAATAAAGCTTAGCTCAGCTTAAAAGTATTGTGCAACACAGCTCTTAAGTATCTGAAGTACAATAAGTGACAACATAATTCACTCCTCTTCTCATTAAGTAATTCTTACATTTATACATAAAATTCAACTGGTCTTCCCTGGAATTTCCTTACTATAGGAAAATATCCTCTTCACAACACTAAAGTCATATTTACAAACTCAAAATCTATTTTACAATTGTTTGATTGCCAGTCTTATTTTATTTTCAGAGTTAAGTAAACACTCTCAAGAGGACTACACAAAAATTGCAATCATTATTATAGGCAGTGTTTTGCCAGTAAAAAGAGGTGAATTTCACACCACTTGAATTTGAAGAGGACCATATTATTTCTTGTATTAAAGCATGAAGAGATAGCATTCTTTCAAAAGAAATGAGCAGTTTAAAATTAAATCTGTTAATCTGTCAGCAGCAGGTGTCTGAATGAGAAAACTACTCGACTACTAGACAAGATCAGAACTCCCACCGATGTTATTCAAGGGGGACAGTTGACATGAACACACCATCATCCAAAAGAACATAATCATGTGAATTAAACGCAGAAAATATGTAAAGCACATTATCTAACTTGTACTGCCGAGTTTACACACAAATGTGCGTTATTTATTATGTGCCTTAATAAAAAAATACCCTCTGTGGTTCTTCCACATTTGAGAATGAATAGGTATGTTTGAAAAATAAGAAATGAGATAAGCAGGACAGACCATAATTTTCTTTTTTTGTTTTTGCTACTGATAGAGATGAATAACTGGTAACTGCTACTCTAACAAACTCAGAAATAAATTTACCTAGAAAAGCAGTGAGGAAGACGTGATTTGTAGGACATAAACAGCGTAACATTTAAGAAATCTGAGAAGCCAATGGAGAGGAACTAATCTGTCTAACTGGATGCTATTGGGACCTGTAAATCTGCTTCTTAAAAGTATTTTCAGAAAGTCTGACACGCCTAAATATATATATAGGTCAGAAAAATTAGTCAACAGGTATCAGAAAAGTAATGATAAAAGTTTAGACAAAAAAAAGTCCTCCTGAAGAGTCCTGCTACCCTTCAGACACAGGGAATTTAGCTCATTTAGCTCTGAAAACTTGTTGTTCATATTTCTGGCTGCCTTTTGTCATGAAGCACTTGAATACTGTATTACATCTCTTTTTTTGAGTGATGATAGAAGGATATTAGCATTTTTTTCACACCTCTGCTGTAGAAACAAAACAAATTATGTTTTAAAATAGGACAGAAAAAAATACATCAAACTTTCAGACATATTGTTCCTTTACAACTCTCTTCTGTAACAGTAGTCACAGTAAGGAACAGATGATTATCCCAAAGTACTACAGGGCCTAACCAGAAGTCTTTAGGCCTCCTGTTTCCCCATTAATTTCCAGCATAATGTAACACTGCTGCATGCACTGACACGTAAGTCAAGAGCACAAAAGCTGAACAGGCAGATCTTAACCCATCTCATGAAGAGCTAAATCTTTTGTCAATCACCTACTCAAAATTTATCACCCTTTCCAGTGACTTGGAGGACAGGCTTCCAACTGGATATACCAAGGAGAGACCTCATCAATGCCTACAAGTATATTAGGGAAGGGTGTAGAGAGGATGGAGCCAGGCCCTTCTCGGTGGTGCCAGGCAACAGGACCAGAGGCAATGGGCAGAAATTGATGGACAGGAAGTTCTCCTTGAACACAAGGAAGAACTTCTTTACTGTGCAGTGACCATGCACTGGAACAGGTTGCCCAGAGAGGTTGTGGAGTCTTTCTCACATACTCAAGAACCATCTGGACACAATTCTGTGCCACGTGCTCTAGGATGACCCTGCTTGAGCAGGGAGGTTGGACCAGATGACTTACTGTGGTCCTTCCAACCTGATCCATTCTGTGATTATTCTTGAATATCACTTCACAAGTCTGTTTCAGTCAGCAGGCAAGTACAATTTGTGCCTTTAAAACATGCATCTCACTTCACAAGCTTGAAAGTAGGGAGAAAAAGGAAACAATGCCCAAGTGGAAAGGGCAGGATACAAAACTATGTAGGAGAATTACAGGCTGTTTTATTGTCTTCTTTTTTTGCTGTTGAAGGTCTGAGAAAAAAATTCCACAGTAGGGAAATAAATGAATATCATATTCAAGAGATGCCTTTGAACAATTTAGAAGGTGTTTAAAATTTGCAGGATCAGCAAGTTATATTAGAAGCTTACACTTCAAAAACTGATGCAGTTTTTTTCCCTATATATCCATTGCCATCGACTTTCCAGTTATTACAGATTAACAAACTTCAAAATACCGTTTCACAAAGCAACACTTTCAACAAAAATGTCAATAAATAAAAATTGTAGCCTACAGTACAATTCTAAGATTACTCCCTGTACATACAACTGCAGGCAGAAAGCTCTGATTTCAGGAAAGGGATAAAATATTCAGGAAAAATTCTGGTAAGCCACAAGTGATCTGCTTAGTATTTTTTAATAGTCTAAAGTATTGAAGAGACACAGGTTCATGTCAAAATCTAGACATGAATTCCCTGTATGATTAGGCTTGTGCTATCAATGGAAAATCACACTAGTTTAGTAGGAAAACAAACCTGCACATGTAAAACAAGAAAAGCAGCACAGAAATAAATAGCATCTTTATACTACTAGCAAATATCATTGGGATAAAGGACCAACAAGGGGACCTACATGCTTTTTTAAGGTAGCTTTTGTCAAAAGCTAGGAAGTCTGTTAAAAGTCTTCAAGAAGGGAAAGAGAAACTTCCAATACTAAAGTTACAGAAGGGGACAACTTCAGTCAAGTATAAGAAAGTCTGGACCCCTTCACAGCTCAAGAGAAAACATTAAAACTGTATCAATCCTACTCTAAATACAAAGAAATGCTTCCCTCTTTTAAGTGCTACATTTAAGCCCAGAAAGGATTCTTTTCTATGCTACAACAAACCACCGACAAAACCTAAGCATTACTGTTGAGAACCGCCCTTCATTGCCAGTACAATTTCTCTTCTTACTGAAGAACCGCATAGGGAACGATGTCTCTGTATGTTGAGACAGTTTTCTCTGGAAGTGCCAATGAAATTGCATAAAAGCCTGACTTGTAAACAAATGCAGTTAACACTGGAAGTTGGGTGCCATTAAATTACTATTTTCCACAGATAAGTTATTACGGTAACACCTCTCTCAGCCAAAACAGAAGCGAAGCCTTCTCTTCCAAATTCTGCATTGCTTTAATGATACTTGGCTTACCCAATACTTTATACTGAAAAGGTGAAATGGCTGGAAAAACAAATGTAAATTGTCAATAAGCAGTATTTCCCTGAGCAAGCAGCCATGCCCCAAAATCATGCTCAAGGAATGAATTCTAGTCGGGAGACCATCAGAGAATACAGAACAAACTCAGTAAAAAAAGTTATTTTGTAATCTGTATTTTTGTAATATTTAATCTTGTAAGCTTTTTGTAATCTTTACTATAGCCTAGAAGCAGGCAGCTCATCAGAAACTAGTAGTTTTATTATTTCTTTTGTCTTCAGAAAAGCAATCCAAAAGTACAAGTTTAGTAAGCTGTATATTCCATTTTTGTAAAGCCAGAGGCAAGGAGCATATATTAAGAAAGCCTGATGCTAAGTAAAAATCATTCCCTTATGATTAGCTTATGTACCAAAGAAAAGGAAATTTTAACAAATCTTGTCTGTAGTCAGTACTTTCCCTTTTCCAAAACATAAGCTGAAATAAAAAAGCTTACCATGTCTAGTAGGTAGACTGACTTGAACATATTACACTTACAATCCCAAAAGTGACTTTATGAGTTCTTAAAACTAAGATGCATATTTGCTTATACAGATAAAATGTAAATGGAAACCTTCACAGGACCTATTTACAGGTCTGAATTTTATACACTCACAAACAAAAGAACATCAAAACAGTAACTGAATGTTCCCAATGTCAAAGTCCCAGTAGCAATAGATTTGAGGAAGCAGCCGCATTAACAGGTTACGAACAGCACTGCTTATTAACATTTGATGCAGCTTCCATCTCAGATCAAGTCTCCCACTAACACATCTTTACTCTAGCAACCTACGCCAGATTCTTGAACTTCATTGAGAGAAACAGAGTACTCCAGCCACCTAAACACATGAAGACTTAGCATTTAATACCATCATATTAATATCACAATTCTTACCTAATATCAGTAAGATATAATTAGGGGTTTTATCTTTCATTCTGTGCCATTTAAAAGCAAGCTCTGCAGCTACTTTTCAAAAGTAATTTTGAATATTAACATTCTAAGTCTCTAGATTTAAAAAATACATACACAAGTCATATCCTTTACTGTGATTCTGTGAGCACATACTTTTCAGTTTCTTTTCTGTTAGAGAGCCTCACAATAGACCAACACAAATAAAAATGTTTATACAACTGATCCAACAAAAACTCATTTCAGAATACTGAGTAAATGGAAAACTACTTCCTATCTAAAACTTCTAAACTTTCAAAGCAAATTTAAAATTAAACACACCATCTAAAGGTACTATTAAGACTTGGAAAAAAGCTTTTATCAACAACACAAAACAAAAACCCACCTTTCCCAATTTATTTTTTTAGGTGAATGGTCCTGGAAGCAATTCTATTTATCTTAAAAACAAACCAACCACCAACTTTAGACCCATCCAGACAGTCAAGATTCAAGAAACAGGGAAGTGAATCACTACTTCTACACTTGGGTGTTGGGGAGTGTTCAAAGCGTATTTCATGGAGAGCTTACCCCCCCTTTGTGATTAAACTTCTCTCATCCCAGCTTTGACTGTACAGTTACAGTGAGGAAACAGTTTTCACAGTAATGAGTAATTACTTTAACAGCAGTTAACACTATCTACATAGATAGAATCTACTCCAGCTTCTTCCTCAACTCTTCACTACATTTCATTACTCTCAGACTTGCCAATTTCTAACTACCCAGCAATTTGCTCTTTACAATGCACACTGCCTGGGCAGCTTCCATTCTATTGTACCTGCCCTAACGCCCCAGTTATTTCAGACTGCTGGTCAATGATCACAGTAATTTAACCAGCAGTTTGCCTCCTGTCCTCCTCTACTGCCAGGGTTTCTAACACAGGAACCTACCACAGCTCTCTGTTTAGGGCTGTTTACTGCCCCTTTGCCATGAGGACTCTGAACTCCTTCAGGAACCACTGGTAACAAAGCACGCCAACCCTTCATGATGGAAGCTCCCATCGCTACTTCAACAAAAATAGGAACTCATTATTTAAAGTATTCCTTTCAGTCTCTAATAGCAGTAGGATTTTTAACCTTAGAAGTGTATTATGGTCAGTAACAGTGGTCACTGACAGTATGCTTAATTGCCAATTAAAAAAATGCAAAGGAAACATTCACAAAGCTTCAGTTATGCTTTGGAATTTGAGTATCACAAGTTATAAGCAAATTTCATGAAAGTAGCCTACGCAGCACAACAGCACACAATTCAGCAACAGATTTCATGCTATGTATATTAACACTCTCCACTTGTTATTTTAAACAATTCAGTAAGATCACAGCATGAAACAAACAAATTTTAAAGTGTCTTAAATGTAAATGTAGTCAAACACTCCATATTTTCTTCTCAGTAAAACACAACTGAATATAGGTAGCTTAACTAAACTAACCTTTCCTGCATAAAATTCTACTGTGTGTCTTAGCGGGTTGTTCCACTTCACACATTTAATCAGAAACATCCTTTTCCTTTTTTTTACCAAAGGTTGCACCTTGCACTTTTACTCCTGCGTAACATACATATATCTCCCTTACAGTACTCCCAGAGCTACCGTGTTCATCTGGCCTTTTTGTTTTCTTTTCTGTACAACAGTATCACCTCATTTATGCATTTAAAAAGACCTACAATGGTCATCCATGCTCTCAGTCTACCAAGTATGAGAACTCTCAAATCTTTGTATTTCCCCTTTTCTTTAATGGAAACATTTTTTTTCACATCACCAGGGCCCTTCATAGCTCTACTCCTCATAAACAATGCTGGCTTTAAGTCCCTATTTCTTACTGTTAAGAAACTTCACACTTGAGTTGGTCACATAAGACCCCCTAATCTCTACAAAACCCACACTTGCCTGTAGCAGCTGACCTATAAATATGAGATGCACTGAAGGGGGGAGCTGTTCATTATGTTTTGAACACTTTGAATAAAGACACAATGTCCCCATGCACAAGGACCTGAAAGCAAGAACAAAGTTAAGGCTGTATTTTGATATGCTGGATGTACAAGTACTCTCAGGAAACCAGGGACGTGACAAAAACTTGCAAATACTCCACTGTGTTTAGCCCAAGGTAAACCTGGAAGTCCCTCTCCAGAGAATGACTATCGCTGTTTGTAGTCTTTTTCCACAGAAACCATGCAGTAAGCAACTTTGAAACATGCTTTGTTTGCACTGTAGCAGTATGGAAGGCTTACCCATAACACACGTTTTAAAACCTTAATTGAATTTCTTACCATGGATTACAGTTCTACATGTACAAAAGATTCTGCCATGAATATTTAAAAAATAAGCTCTAACAACAAATACCTTTACAAAGGTACCAAAGATATTAACAGGAGGTGGTTCTACCATTTTTGAGATATTAATTTTCAATCAATTTAATTATAGCTCTCATATGTTAAATGTGTACCCTTAATTCTTTAAATGACATTTAGCTGGCTGCCATTACCACAGAGAAGTGAAGTAGTCATGACTAAATCAGTGTGCTACACCAGTGAATCTTCCTGTTCTACTTCAGAGCAAAAATCACTAAGAGACATAGAGGAGTACTCTCTAAACATTGACTTGAGAGGGAAAAATCAGGTTAAATCAGGTATATGTTGAGTATTAATACTCCAGATTTCTGCCCTATTTTGTTTTATGAGGTATGAGAGAAAAAGAGACTGTGTGGCACTTTAATGCAGTTTTGGAAAATAACAGAGATGTTTCAATGGAGTTTGTTTTTTTTAAGTTCACCTAGATCATAAGAAGGCAGTAACACCCTTGTAGTAGTTTCACATCAAGCACCATCAATTTTAAAATAATGCATTACAACTACAAAAAATAAAAATCATACAACTTTTTTCTTCCCCTCAAAATGTAAAAAGAAAGAAAATGAGCCAGAAAACTACAGTAGCATCAGTCAATCAATACTATTCAGTCATACTGGATCTTCGATGAAAAATTCCAGCACTTTAGTAAATTTTTTTTTCCCCCCACTGTTACGTCTGTAATTGCAAAACTAAGTGAATACTATAGCAATAACAGAATTTCAGTGTAACTCAACAGACAAAGAACATGGTAAATTATTTTGTCTTTTACATATTAGCAATAGGCAAATGTCCATTATACCACAGCATTTCACTTACACTCTAACACCTACCTTCAATTCTTACTGACAGCAACACTCGGCAAATCAACACACAAACTGGTATCCTGCTGCCCAGATCTGCTCAGCTTCAGTTTACTATGTGCAATACACAGGATTTAATGCAACTTTCATTGTCTTCAATATAGTTTACAAAGGTGAAACCATGTCCAAATTAACCTTACTAACGACATACAAAAAATACTACTTTTTCCATTAAATAGTACAAACATTTAACTTTTAAACTTGGTAATTTCCCTCAGATTGTTGAAGACTACTTTCTTCCTAAAGTGTGTTAACACATGATGCACAAGCGATTGCCTTCAGATCAGAATAAATGAAACTCTTCCCTCTGTTAACAGGCAGAAGGTATAGTGGGATAGCGTTCCTTCCATTTACAAAATTAGAAATAATTAGTTTTCCTTTATCTTTACAGGATACATCTATGCTTCAGATCATTCCCCAACTATTAAATCCAGCTGGACTCAGCAAGAACTTCAGAATGACTTTCCTGTCTTAAAAACAATTCCAACACAGATAGGAGTAAATACACTCCCCCCACAGAGCCTCATCCTCCAGATGTTTTTATATATGCATAACTCCACTAAATGTAGCTCAGTGGAAGCAGAAAAAATTACTGACTGTAGCAAAACTAAGCAGAATTGCAAGTGTATGTAGTATCAATATCCCTGGACAGGTGGATAGGAAATAGAGGAGGATACCTCTCTAACACGAAAAGTAGCAGAAAATAGCAGCCTAAAGGCATTGCACATGCATTTAATCCTGAGATTACTACACTTTCAATTATCATCAGATATAATGAAAATCACTGTACGAACGAAAGATGCATGTTTTTATAATCCATCTACACACCTCTACAGCATTAGCACACTGTCTACAGAGTTCCTGCATTAAGCCAAAGAAGGAAAAACAAATAGGAATTGAAAGAACAATCGAGGACCCTAAACTCATTTGTAGAACTTTTGTTTTTGATAAGGTACTTCGAAGTATTTCCTTTATTCTACTATAATTATTATAGCAAGTAAAATGAGTAGAGCAATAAATGAATATGTACATCACAATTTGTCAGCTTTATATAGAAAAAAGTGCACTGATTTAAAACTTCAGGTTCTCTACTTGAATACTTCACTTCATAACTTGATACAGACCAAATGCCAAAACAAAGAACACTTTTCCAAACTCAGACAGTAACTGCACATTTCTAAACTGCAACTCTTTGTAACCTTCACACTATTTATTACAGGGAAAACCCTACTCTTTGCTTTTTCTAGGAAGTGGGGATACAAAACAGTATCAGTTAAAAAATACTGGGGATATTACTACTGCCTGTAACATTCTATAAAAACACAGAATGCTGACTTGACTGTGACACTTGACACTTCTTCAAGCTGTCAGGAAAGACTCTCGTATGTGCTACCTTTGATTATCATTTTCTGATTTATTAAGAGTTCTACAGAGCAGCTAAAGAACCTTTTTTTTCATTCTGATGGGGTTTAGTCGATGAAACACGTATTTAAGACAGTATAGCACCACAATACACAAAGTTATTAAGAAAGTATCCAAACTAGACAATATTTAGTGCCAATAAAAAAATCCAGAAAATTATTTCATGTTACCTAATGTTGCAGTATGTCTAAAGTAAATGAGACATACCAGTTTAAAAAAAAAAAAAAGTATACTTAATCTTTGGGGTTATAAGGAAAATTATCATACCTGTAAAAATCAGAAAATTAATAGGTGTTACAATGCCTAAATGATTGCTTCCAATTAAACTCGCACTTTGGCTTCAGTACAGTCTTCCAAGCACAGTACAAGGCACACTTAGCCTAAAACTCATCACCTGAGTGATAATGGCTAAATTTTAATGAGAAATTAGTAATTGCTTAAATAAAGGTTTGTTAAAGATAACTCACCACCATCCCTCTCTCTAACTCTGTGAGTATGCATGCTTTTTGCTTTACTGTGCCCTGTGTTGTCACCATATTTGTTTTCAGGGCTGTCAGAGCGTCGCAGCATTTTATTTGGCGGTGAAGGATCTGTGGTGTCTCGCATTTTGTCATGACGGTGATCACCACCACTGGGGTGACTCTTGGATGAGTACTTAAGAGCCTGTAACAGATCACAAGAAAATAGACATTTACACTAAATATGAAGGTTTGGGACTGATGTTAAAATATTATTTCTAAATTTTACATCTCTTTCGAAAACACTTCGGAAAGTTAATTAATTTTCATCTCCTATTAAAAAAAATAATCAGCATTAGCCTTTCCAGTTTTAATTACCTGCACTAAAGCAACAAGTTCTGTAATTAGAACTCCAACCATTTTCTCCCACTATCAGATCCAACATAACAGTTGCTGTTAAGAAAAACCTAGTTTGTCTTATTTTTTCCACTGATGGATTGCACACTTTCAGCAGGGAATGGGCCACCAGTTCTGCGGTAGGAGAAGCACAGGTGTCCACTTGGCATTAAGAATATGAACTTAAAGCTACACTGAATCAGTGTAAACTTTGAGTATGTCCTCCACAATCCAGTCAAGACCATTTGGTTTCACCTTTACCTTGAACTTCTGCACGGTTTTTTCAGTACTACCAACCCTCTCAACAGATGTAATTAAAAAAAAACCAAACCATCAAACTCTGAGGGGCCAAAACATGTAATGCTTTCATTAATTTTTATGTCTTTACCAAAAATTACATGTTCTGCCTCACTTTGACCTGCTTGGTTTTGCAGTGTGAGCTCCTGAACGGCAAGTGTTTACATTTGCAAAAACTGTCACTGACAGCTGCCTTGGACTACTGTATTGCACTTCATTGCAATATAAATACCTCAAAATGCAATAAACCAGTTCAATTCTGGGCCCAAGGAGAACAGTATCAGAACATACAGCTTTCCATAGACTCAGAGACCATTTTTTTTCAGTAGACACAGCAAAGGAATACAGTAACCACCTCACTGAAATTAAGGTGACTGTCAGAAGCTCAAGAATTTTACCATTTCTGAACATGCCCAGCAGCTGGCAACTGTAGAAATTAAGCCTTACTGGCAATCCCAAGTTGTCCAGGGTCTAAACCCATGCCCTGCTCAGGTTACAACCCACAGCAGCAGTTTTAGGGAGAAGAAAGGACTTTGGGGAGGGGTGTGGGAGGGCAAGAACAAGACGCCTTTTGTTTTTAGAAGGAAAACACTCACCTCCCCCTGGTTCTCCGCTCTGCCGCAGGTGACCCCGGCCCGCTCTCCCGCCCCTCGCACCCTCCCCGGCTCCCAGGCCCGAGCCCCGCACTAGGCCGCTCCTGCTGGCCCCGACTCCGCAGGCCTCGGCTCTGCCCGGGCCTCCTCTCCCCGCCGCCGTCTGCCC
>VWZG01003588.1:412011-454155 GCA_013396735.1 Grallaria varia
CCGCGCCCGCCGCCGCCGCCACCGCCGCTCCAACTACATCCGGGGAACTCGGGCAACGCCGCGCTCGGTCAACGTCGGCTCTTTCCGGCTCTTTCCGACGCGCTCCGTCCCCTCTGTCCCCTTTGCTCTCGGGCGACTCTGCCTTCGGCAAACATCGGCTGCGTCCGCCGCGCCCGACGCCCCTCAGTCCCTCCCTTCGGCAAACATCGGCTCCTTTCGTAGCGCTCGTCCCTCCCTCCCGTGGTCGCCTCGGGCCCCCTCTCCCGAGCACTACCTGCCTTCGGAAAACATCGGCTATTTCCGGAGAGGCGCTTCCGCCCGCCGTCAGGGCGGTGCCGCGTTCGGAGGCGCTCGGGTATTTCCGTGATCCCTGCGGGGCGGAGCGGCCGTTGGCGGGCGCGCGGGGCCGGTGCCGCGAGTGAGCGGGGCCGCTGCGGGCAGGGCCGCGCCCTCGTTGGGCAGGAATCGCCGTCCCGCCAGGCAGGTGGGGGCACCACGGGGAATTGCGGGGGCACATAGGCACGGGGAAGTCTCCTCTTACTTACCCCCTCCTCCCCTGCCGCCCGGGGACTCGATGCACAGGCAGGAGCCATTTTGTGCGCGGCGCATGTTCCGCGGGGCCGCGAGGAGGGTGTTAAAATGTCCCTGGGGCGGCGGCCGCGCGGGTGGGGCCCCGGTGCCAGGGTGTCCCGCGGTGGGGGGCGTGAGTGGCGGGGCGGCGGGTGAGAGGCTCTTCTTGGCCCCGGCGCAGCGTTCCGAGTCGCCCCAGTGTGTTCGGGGGGCCCCGGCGCGCTGCTGTCCTGGGGAGGTTCCCCGCTGCTGGTGGGGCCCGCTGAGCCCGTCCCGGGGTGGGCTGGTGCCTGGCGACAGCACGAGCAGGTAAACATAAGTTTCACCTCAGGATGAGGAAAAACCTCTTTACGTTGAGGGTGGCCGAGCACTGTCACAGGCTGCCTAGGGGGGTCATGGAGTGTCCCTCTCTGGAGACATTCCAAACCCACCTGGACGCGTTGCTGTGTCATCTGTTCAAGGTGACCCTACCTTGGCAGGGGTGGGCAGGATTATCTACAGTGGTGCTATCCTACCCTGACAATTCTGTGGTTCTTGGTCATTTCTGACCACACCCTCGAAGTCTGTGGTACAAAGCATCATCTATTCAGGATCATATTAAGGTATTATGTACCAGAAATGCTTTGATACCTTTGCCGTGATGCTATCAGAGGAACCAAAAGTTTTCAGTAAAGGTATTAAGTGCAAATGCCAAATTTTGGCCTGTCCCTTCACTGAGAAGGAAGGAGACGTGGCACATCTTGGAATGAGGATGTTAACCTTAAATAGAGCATCTTGCCCCCTGGCTCTGTGTGTGCTAGCGCAGCATTCATGGTAACACCCTCAGAGACTTTTTTTTTTCTGGTTTTGTTGTGTTTTTCTTATTAGAGTGCAGAAGGCCATTGCTCAGCGGGGACTTCAGGGAGGGAGTGCAGGATGACTCAGCAGGGAGCTGTTCTTCAGGGTTACAATAATGAACTAGTGAAATGCATTGAAGACTTAAATATGCAAAGAGAAGAGCTGAGCAAACAAATCCAGAAAGCAGAAGAAGAAAGGAATAAACTCCAGCATGAAATTCAAGTCCTGAATGAACAGCTGGAGCATGTATGTGAAAACTTAGCCCAAAAGGTGTCTTCACGGAATGAGCTTGATAAAATTCTGGCTGAAACTGAAGCTGCTTACATGAAGATTTTGGATAGTTCTAGAACTTTACTTGATGTCCTGAAGAAGGAAGTGGGAAGCTTAAGGCATTCACCAGATCTGAAACACAGTGTAATGTGAAACAGTCAAATGTTTGGACTCTCCAGTGCTAAAATTCCACTGGGTGAGAAATGTGGTTAGCCATGGAACCTTACAGCAACAGTATAAGTGGAAAGGGATTTTCTTCCAACCTTTCTGTATGTTTTATTATTATTTTTTAAGTGCACTAGAAAACAGATTAAATAAAGTTGCTGGTTTGCTTTTAAAAAATCTAATTACTCAAATCCTTCACAACTATATTGCAAATAGGTAGTTGAGGTAGATCTGAGACTGTTTTGACATGATGATGCTTCAAGGCTATTCTGAAGACAGCAAAAAAAAGGCATGTTTTGTTAGTTAGCTTCAGATGGCTACTGGCAAATTCCTGTTTGCAAAATTAATGGCTGCGGGTAGATCAGTACTACTTCTTTTCACTTTACAAGTGGTTAGGCTTTACTCTTGGACCAAGTAGAAACTAACTAACTAGTTTCCTCTAGGAGCTTGAAGTTCTGTCTGATGCATGCACAAAGACAGCCTTTGTTTATAATCATCTCCTATCTGGAATAGAGGGATAAGGTGAGAAAATACGGCAAATGCAGAGCATAGTGGGCTAAGCCATAAGACTCTGTGAGGTTTATACATCTTCTGAAGCTATCCTCAAAAGCCTTGATTAGGAAGGAGACGTGCTGTAGTGAAAGACAGGTTTGGTGCAAGTACACATGCCTCCTGCCTACAGGGCACAGCAACACAGGCAGCTACAATGTGTAAACCTGGACCAATAACTCCTGAGTTAGCAAAAGGTGACTATTTCAATAGTGACTGGAAGTCCTGAAAAAATTGCTGGTATTCTATTAAAAATACTGAGATAAATGCAAGTCCAAAGAAGATCACGGTCTAAAAGCTAGTAATAGAATTTCTGAAAACCTTTTTAGTGCCTTTTAGCTCTATACTGATCTGTTAAATAATTGTAATAAGGTTGTAAAGAACAGTGAACATCCTGGAATGGTGAGAAATAAATTCAAATGAAAGATGAAGGAAATGAGAAGTGGTTTCCATCTGTCAGACATTCTTACTGATGGCATTAACATAGAACTTAGTTTAGAGATCAGGGAGGACAGCATGGCAGAACTCTGTTTAATCCTGTTTTCTATTTCTAATGAACCTCTCTGTGGTTGTGTGTATGTACATACACATGTGTTTTGTCCTGCTCATTTGTGTGTTATGGCAGGAAGTATTTTTAAGCTGTATCATGTAGTCAAATCTTCATTCAATACCAATTAACTAAATTGAAAGAAGTGCAGTTGTAATCTCTTTAGTTGATAATGGTGTGTCTCTTAGGTGCGAGTATGAAGGGTAATGTAGGTGTGAATAGTTTCAGTAATAGCTCTTCACCAATAATAGGAAGCAAATTTTATGTTCTTCTGGTTGCTGTGCTACATCAGGGATTAGTGTGACTGAGCTAATCAGTTTACTTGTATAGCATTTACACTGGCTTCCCTCAGGTAATGCTGAGGTGATAAAATTAGATAATCTCAGTGGTACTGCTGTTGTAGTATCACAGCATTCCGGGCCCCTTTGTTTGTTACACAAAAAATTTGCTATTTTTAGTATCAAAAAAGTTATTTATTTGACTGGATGTTTTATGACATTGTCTTCCCGTAGAATGGTAGTAGTAACTGATTTGCATCAAAATAGGAAGACTCGGGAAAAAGTATTAACTGAAGAGTAGGAACTTTCAGTTGCAGATATAAACTGCTGCTTCTTGGTATTTGCAAGGTAACTTAAAGTGGCCTGTGAAAAAGAATTTGTATCACAGAAAGCTCATTTATAGATAACAGCACAGTTAATTTCTTGTATTAGTCTCACACAATAATTACAGGTTTCTTTGCCTTAGAATAATCGTAAATAATGCCTCTTGTCCTACTCAGGCTGTTAAAACTAAAGTTTTAAGAGAGACCTTGTAAGTCTTTAAAGAAGTCTACTCACAGCCATTATTACTTCTAATCGTAGCTTTTACAATGTTAACACTAGAATACTGCAGATGCTTGAATTTTTTGTTACAAAACTAAGAGGAAGACTTAACTGCTGGCTAGTATTTACACACACTGGGACCTCCCAACATTAAAATAAAAAGTTGAAATACTGTTAAGATTCTATTCAGTGATCCAAATCTGTAAAATTTCCATTTAAAATCAAATTTACAAATGAGGGGAAATAGTATATCTCTCGGGCTTGCCTATTTGTAGAATAACTGCAATGTTACGTGGCAGTCATTGTGCACCTGCAGAGCTGTTTCTCAAAATAGCGCTGGTCATTATTTTCTGTGTTGACCCAAATGAACTCTTTTTATTGAAGTGTAAACCTTTTTCACTGCTTTTCCAGATAGTATAAGTCTTGACAAAAATAGCTTTTGGTAAACAGCTTTGGTTTGTTCAGAATAGGAGACTCTAAACTCAGTTGGTACACAGTAATGCTAGAAGAGAAATGATAGTGCAGATTGCAGGTGCTCTATAGGGCTGGCCTGCAAAGAGAGTTCACCTGACCATAGGCAGGTTGTAAGCTTAAAACATCATACTTATTCATGACTTAATTTTTGTATCAAATTTATATGATTCTATCAGTTAGATCTGATGCTTTACTTGAGAGCTTACAATCTAGGAGCCTTAATGACAATAGTTTGATTCCCAAATTGTAGTGCCTAATCTAATGTGCTGTGTTGGGTGTCTTCTATCTTATTTCATATGTGAGGAGATGTGGTTTTTGAAACTCCTACCTGTGCTTCATTCAAAGATCTAATGAAATTCATGTAGACCACTGGTCTAAAGCCCTGAATTTATGTAAAGGCACCTCTACCTGGTTTCCAAGTAACAGAGCATAACTGGATAATATGATGATTCCCAGCTTTTATAGGAACGATTCTCTGATATGTACCCAGCACTTACAAGTCTAGTGATCAACAGGTTTTTCAAAATGTTTGACTGTTGACTCCAAGTAAACGTAAGCTTATTCTATGTGATAGAGTTTGGTGGTTATCAAAGAAAATGCTTGTGGGGGGGTATGTTGAAGTAATTTTCTGTGTGGAAGTGATTATAGGAACCACTGGATGAAGTCCCTTATGCCAGCAGCCATTCACAATCCATAACTGTCTCTTTTTGGAGGTACTTACCCTGCAGTTCAGGTACCTCCCCACTTGCAGTTTCTGCTCATCACCTTGCCAAATTGGAGGTGAACGGACTGGGGTTGGCCCTAATTCTTAGGGTAGAGAATGAAAAAAAAAAAAAAAAAGTATGGGTATGCAGTCATGGTTCAAGAAGACTAGGGCATGAGGGAGTGTGATAGAAGGACAGGTGAAGTTTCTCTTAATTTCTGTCTGCTCTAAGTGTGCTTATACTGAGCTACTGCCTATTGCTCTTGCAATCATTCAGATGATTTTAGAAATCATCTGAAGTCTGGACTTTCTCCCCCTTCCTTTAAGTCCACTGGCAAGTCAGCAACAGAGTAAACCTACGTTTTGATTTCTCGTTTTGCCTTCTACTTTCTGGCCGCACCAAACTTGCATGCCCAGCTGCACAGTGGCCAGTTGCAGCAGGAGGCTGTGGAATCCGAGCTTCCAGTTTGCTGGGCTCACATGGGATACAGTGCTGGTGTTTCCTGCCCTGGTTGCTCTCCTGTGAGAGGCATCACTGAACTGCTTGGGTTTTATAAAGAACCCTAAGTCCCATCTGTATTGGTTGTATTCTGTGTGTATGTCAGATTGACCTTGGAGAATTTTGGCAGAGGGATGGCAGTTTTTTGGCTCTTAATTTACTGAATGCAAGAGATTTGTTTCCTCGGACTGGGAATTCTTCAGTAGGAAAACTAGGCATCTTCAAATACCCAAAGCTGTCCATTCAAACAGAAGCAAGCTGTAATCTTGACTCAGATGAATGGGTCTTGGATTGCTGTTTCAGAACTGAGTATCTCAATTCCATCTAGCTCTTGTATAAATGTGTCCCACTCTGAATGGATTAAGTGGATTAAGCTAAATTAGAACAAGGTTCTTGTAATTCTGGAAAAAGACCATTCAGAAGGTCGTTGGCAAAAGGATCAAATATCTACAGTTAACTCATCATAGAGATGAGTCGTGGGCAGAAGACCAGTATCTGTTACTCCTGTGATTTTGCTTGTTAGGAGAAATCTGAGTGACAAGGTGTAACTTGTGGCAGTTGCCTGAATTTTGAGTAGGTCCCAGACTCTTGGGATTTTATGCAAGAAGTAGACAAAACAGTTCTTCTCATTGATTGGTTTTTCCTCCCATTCAATAGTGAGTGAAGCAGTATCAGTAAATGCTTTAATATTGATTTGTTTGTGTGTGTGTGTTGGTGGGTTTTTTTGATGTATGAATGGGCAAGTTTTCCTAAAATCAGAGTACTTTCAGGTTTATTTTTAACGTATGTGTGTCTTTTTAAATACAGATGTAAATAGTTTCTTTTTGTTTTCTCTTGAGGGAAGGACAGACTAGCCTTTGGTTTAGTTTGTACACCAATTATTTTGTCAGTGTTTGTTATGTTTCTGGCAGGAAGTCGGGCAGCGTGGCTGCTTCTTGGGTGTCCTATGCCTTTTTTAAACTGGGAAAGGGGTTTTAATTCTTTGTCCCTTAACTGCTTGTAAATTTCAATTTTGATTTATTGCCCCAGAGTAGACCTTGATTATCTGCCTCAGTTGGTTTTTGGATGAAATTTTGGTCACTATTTAGCTGTAAAACCCAGTTATGTGCATGTTAGCTGTTAATAAAATATGGAAAGGTTCAGACTTGCAGAAAAGGGAGCTATGTATTATTTGGTCATTCATGGCTTTAGCCTGTGGGATTTGTGTGAAAAATGGTTCAGTGATGCAGTTTGATTTTACAAAAATATGGTGTTAGCAGTAGTGAGGCTAGTGGAACACTTCCATTTTGTAATGGTTTCAAAAATAGTATCACAAAATCTTATGGGGTAAAACAATCTGTGTGTTTTTTCTGTCTATTTGTGCAAGACTATGGATTTGCTGCTGTAAGTGCTACAGAAAATTAGTACATTTTAGTACAAACTTGAATATCTTACCTAGCAGCAGAATTGAAAATAATGGTTTTAAATCTTAGGCTTGCTACAATCAAAATGCTATTGCTTGCTACGTGATTCAAAGCTGGTAATGTTTCTAAGTATGCTTAATTTGAACATCATAAATGGGAAAATCTAACTTCTGAAACAGGATTCCTCTGTATTAGATGGCAACTGTATACAAAGAGCACATTCAAGAAAAGGCATATGAAAAAAGTCTTGTCAGTGTTCCCCTCACAATGGGATTGATATATTCCCCTGACTGTGATGGGAGCTTTGGTTTCTCTCACACCTCACTTTGGGGCCTGTGAAGTTACATGGGATGGCTTCTCCTCTCTGCTTACCCACTACTAGTGTATAGAGTACATGTTCTTGGCCCTGAAGGATTTAGAACAGTGTTGAGCGTTCTTGTTCATTTTGTTTGTGAGGTAGACACACAGCTTCCTCGCCAGTCTAGATTAAGACCACTGGAGTGTTAGGTAGAGACTGTAAAACAAAGCAAGAAAGAGGCTGAACAATTTTTAGCACTTTGAAAAATGTCTAAAATTATACCAAATAGACTGGTCACAGAGCATTTTAAAGTTAAATCTTCATAGGTGTTATTTTTTGAGCTTCATATGCATAGGTTCTCCTGCTTTAGTGAGAGCTCCTGTAATGAGCTTGCGGTTTTCCATTGATACCTGGTGTATGGAAACGCTTCTAAAATATTATTTACATAATAGTCCATGATAGATCTGTAACTTAATTTTTTTTTAAAACCACTTCATATAGTTGGGTTTAGTTGAACATAGTAAAAAATTGTATTTCTTTCCTAAAGACTTTCAAATCTCCCCACCTGTATTCAAAATTAGCCCAAAGTATTATTTCTAGTATTCTCTTTTTGTTGTTATATGCTTATTAACAAGTTGATACAACTTGGGAACCCGTTCTGACCAGGCATGTCTATCAGTTCCAGACATAAAATTGTTTTCATATTTTGCAAGCTTAAATTTTTTTAAAACCTCTTTTTCCTTATACAGTAAGAACTCTTTGAGCTGAATATCAGCATGACAGACTCAGGCAGTGAATGGTTTTTTAACAGTTTGTATTCAGGGCTGAATTATATTCTCTCAAGTGTTTGAAAAGAAAACAACTAACAGTAATTCTTCATATGCTTATGCAATTGTTCAATAACAAAAATTCTCCTAGACATTTGTGTTGCTTACTGCCTGATAGTAAGTGGGATTAATTGCTGTAATTAGTCCTTCTTCAAGTATTGTTCCTAGTATGAAGGGAATGGATACTTCTTCCCAAGGTGGTGTGAGGCAAAAGAGGAGCTGCCTTTTTAGTAGAGACCACCTGCCCATCTGTGGAAAGAGAGTAGCATCTTTGTTAGCCTCATTCATGATCAAGTGATGTGAGACAGTTCAAACAAACTGGTTAGAAGGGGCATAGATTCCTGTTGCACAATGCACTCAAGCACGACGGAAAACAGAAAACCTAGTGCATGCTGTCAGTCACAAGGAACGTGGTATCTGATCTCAACCAGGTTATCTTTAAATGCAGGAGCTCAGGTACAGCTGGAAGCAGTGTAGCTGTTGCAGTACTGGGCTCAGCAAGGGTTGTTCTGCCCTGCCGAAAAGCAGCTGACCATGTGGGACACGTGAAATCTGGTGCACTCTGGACTCACTGGACTTGATAGAAAAGTGTAACCTCTTCCTGTTCTTGAACTCAGGGAATTCTGTGTTTTAGTGGCATGCAATTTGAGCTACAACTCCATGAGAAGGATATTTATTTAAAATCCTGTTCCTTTTAGTGGTTTTTCACTGAAACTCGAAGTGTTGCTTTAGATTCAAGTTGTTCAAATACTTGTGACCAAAAATACCGATACACAAGTTCTACTGAAGCCCACAAACCTGTAAGTAGTTCGACTCACTGTGTAGTAGACCAAGATCCTGGTCAAATGCAATGTAATCCTTCAGTCAAGTTGCAAATTTTATGGCTTCCATTAGCGTTTAAATGATTTGCAAGAGGCGTTGGTTACTCAGTTTGGAATGTGCTTTCGATTTTTTGTTTGTTTGTTTTTTAATGAAGTATTCCATTGAGGCCTCCCGTGGCACTCTGCCATGGGCAATCATGTTGTGCATGTGAATATGTTTTCTCGGGGAATGTCAGAAGGAAGCTACCTTTATAGCAGCAATTTAACTGAAACAAGATTTGGTTTTATGCCATAGTTTTGTTTTTAAAAGTGTTTTAAAATTATGTGTATACATAAATAGATATTTATATAGGATATATAAACAAATGCTTCTAATGAACAGATCGCAAAGTGTCCTACAGAGAATGTATCTTTATCCCCCTTGATAGACAGTGACAGGTAGTAGTAACCAGCCCCAAATCAGAGACAGATCTGGGAATTGAGGCTGTGCTTTTTCAGCCTCAGCTGAATGCTCTGACTTGGATGGCATCCCAGGGATTCATGTCCTGTTTGGTATTTTGTCATAAACCAATGGGATTATGCATTCCCAACCTGTGTGTTGGGGAAGGGATAGTTATAACTGAGTAGATGCATACTTTTTAGCTACTAACTCCACATTGCACGTGGCATCATGATGATGTTTAAGTGTTACTTCTTTCTCCATTGATGCACCCTGCATGACAAAGTGTCCCAGCTCCAGTGTGGCCATTCTCACTTTCCAGATCTCCCCTCTCTAAGGCCCTGCTCACAGGTGTTTGGAACCTGACTGTAGAAGGTGGGTCAGAGGAACAAAAAGAACTTCTAATGATAGTTGCTAATTAATTACCTTTCACAAGTCTAACCTTTTTCAGACAGCTTGTCTTTATAGATGCTCCTGTTTTATTAGGCTTATTACTACCTTATACTAGTCCATGTAATACTACTGTGTTTTCTAAGACATGGGGACTTCTTGGTGTTTAAATGTAGTGGGATGTCTGAATTCTAGTCCATCTATAACAGCATACAGACCACATAGCAGCAGGCTGTGAGGCAACCACAGCTCATTTTGGATTAATGGAATTGAAGTAGTATGGCAAGTGAGGAACTCTGGATAGCTGGATGGATGAGGCTCTCCTGTAGTGAAAAGAAGCTGGATGTATGAATTTGGATTAAAAACTACTTGAATCTAGGACAGGTGTCACCTGACAGCAGTGTTCTTTAACTTCACATATGACAATAATATATATACATTGAAATGTATATATAAATATACTAAGCATTTGAATATGTGTAGAGAGTTCTTGGTAGAAAGCTGTCTAATATTTCAGTACTATCTTGCCATTAGAAACAACTTGTGTAAGGTTGTGTACCCTCTGCTTTCAGTAGCCTCCACAATCTCACTACTACATAAACCATCATTTGTAGTCCCATCCTCATCTTCCTCCTGCAACTCTATGCCTCTATTTCCTAATCCCTTGCTTACTATGTTTAGTTATCCCAATCTGCTGACCAGAAACACGCTGCTCTTCTGACATGTGGTGGGTCAGAGGTACTTTCAGTATCTTCATATTGTTCAGGCATGCTCTGGTACACTTGGGAAAATTGTTTGCAAAGATAAACAGACTTCATTCAGTTTGATAGTGCCCCAAAAGTTATGATTGAACTGGGTGCAAATACTATATTGTAGAGAAACAGCAGAAACCTGATCTGAGACAAGCCTCATCCTATGAAAAACCCATCCTAAAAAGACTTGTAGGTTGAAGTGATGGATGGGAATGTCATGTTCCTGATACGCTGTGGAAACTGAAGAATGGAAGTTTATTTTGTTTGTCAGTGAGAATTATCTTTGTCCCAGAATTATCTTTGGGATGCTGTAATTTAATTAGTGTTAAGGTTATTTTCAGAGTGACATGAGTGTGTTCCAGAAATGTTTACTCTGTATTTGAGAAAAGATATAACTTGTCACTAAAAAGTGGAAAAGGAATGTAATGCTGGACCTTGCAGATAATGGTCTCATTGAGGAAGCCATTATAGGTCAGCTGTGTCTTCAAAGCTCTGAGTGTGACCTTGTTGCGAAATAATAGATGTGTGCTAAGACACAGTGGAGTGTGCTCACAGGTTACTTTTAAAAAGTTATGCAAAGACATCATATGAATTCAGTAATGTTCTTTGCAGTCCTTCTCTATTTTCCTAACTCTTCCCCAGTAAGGTGCACTGGAGATAAACGTTGCAGGTGCCTTGGAGTGCAGAGAGGAAGGAGGGGCAATTAAAAGTCTGCATGCTGTGAAATCTCTGGATAGCAACAGTATCTGCACAGACCTTTACAACGTTTTAAGGAGCAATTGGTTTTCCTACTGTCTAGGGTGACTGAATCCAAACACTTTTGAAAGAGGACAGTAGCTCAGTTATTTTCACACTGGCTAAAGTCCTGCTGGTTTGCATAAAGCTTTCTGTTTTTATTTACTGATAGCAAAGTCTTGGTGGCAGACTGGCTCCTCCAGATCAGACAAATTCTATTTTCTTTTATGAGAGCGCATCGTTTCATCTTTGACAAAGAGCAGACTCCTGATAACGTAGTCAGAGAACCCTGGGCAGGGCAGTACTGGCCTCCATCAAAGAGGAAGAAAAGCACAAAAAGACAAAATTGCTGGCCATGGTCTGAATTGAGTGGGGTTGCTTGCAAAAGTAGCAAGTGAGAGGTCTTTTTTTTTTTAAATTTGCTCCTTCCTACATCATTACTGGCTGAGTAGAAAAAGAATTTAGAGGTATTAATAATAATAAATGAGATAATTTGCTGCAAGAAAAGCCAATTCCATGTGGGAGGCAGCTAAAGCTGCCCCATGGGAGCTTTATTTTATCCTTCAGAAACTTTTTCATAATGCAAATTCAAAAAGCCAACAGCCATTGAAGGAAAAGGAGAAACAACAAAGTACTGTGTTTACTTGTCATTGCAGACCGGTTAGTCTTCCAGCAACTTCACTCCTGTGTGCAGTTTCTTGGTTGCAAGTATTGCTTGTTGAACATGTGGATTTTTCATCTTAGACCTGTCAGTCCAACAATTTTATTTTTTTTTTTATTATACATAAGCTTATTAAAGCAGTACAAATTGTTGCTTATATAGGTATGACATTTGTCTATAACGGTTAGAGACCCTTCCACTGCCTTACTATGCCGTGTATTATCCCACTGATGTAGCTAGAGTGAAGCTTGGTTCTCTGACCTTTTAACTTAGATTAACTGATATGTATTTTATAATTTCAGGTGTTGGTGAAGTCAGAAGCAACCAAACACAGTATAAGTGTAATTTGGCTTTTGTGGACTTAGATTAAAACTTCCCATATTGCCTTAGATGAATATTTTTCTTAACTTCTGCATTTTGTTGGTTGGTAGGACAGGACAGTCCAATGTTTTAAAGAGGTATCAAAACCTATAGAGTCATTTAGGTTGGAAAGAACCTTTAAGATTGTCATGTCCAACCATTAACCCAGCAATGCCAAGTCCACCACTAAACCATGTCCCCATGTGCCACATCTACACATCTTTTAAATACTTGTAAGGTTATGACTCAGTCAGTTCCTTGGCCAGGCCATTTGAATGCCTGACCACCCTTTCACAGCAGAAATTTTTCTAAATACCTAATCTAAACCTCTCCTGGCACAATTTGAGGCTGTTTCTTCTTTTCCTCTCATTTGTCACTTGGAAGAAAAGGCTGACCCCACCTTGCTACAGCCTCCTGTCAGGCCTTTGTAGAGAGCAGTTAGGTCTCCCCTGACCCTTCTTTTCTCCAGGCTTAACACCCCCAGCTCCCTCAACTGCTCTTCAAAAGACTTGTGCACCAGACCCTTCACCAGCTTCGCTGTCCTTCTCTGGGCATGCTCCAGCACATCTGTGTCTTTTGTATAGTGAAGGGCCCAGAATTGAACATAGGATTCAAGGTCATTTCCCTTGGCTAACGGTACATTTCCTGAATAATCTCATCCAGGAGAGATTTTAAGTGTGGGACCTCTTCAGGGCCTGGATGCTCAGCGCCCAGCCTCTGTTTCTCAAGCCCGTCATTCCCACAGCACATGAATGAGCTACTTGGTTTTGCAAGGGCTGTGGGACAAGAGGGCATCTTGTGGGTGCTGGGAGATAGCAGGTGATGAAATAAATGAAGATAATGTACACTAAACCAAAACGCCCCAGGTAGGCTCATCTTGAGGCAGTCAGGAGAACTGGGGATTTTCTCAGTGTGAAATGTAACTGAAGTAAATACATGTGTGTGCACATGTGTGCTGCTCAAGCTACTTGATGCTACATTGGGTTTGTTACATTGGGAATTTATGATGTAATGTGTAGTTAAAACAATTTCATTAGCATGAACACAAAGCCTCTAAAACTAACTAAAGTAGTGCAGTGTTACTGGATTTCAAAGTGTAGACTTCTGACTCTAGAGCTGTGTATGGGAGCAAAAGAAGTAACAAAACTTTAAAATTCTGGAATGAGTTTTGAGATAATACTAAGAATTAATAAGTGCCTGTGGGTTTTACACCACAAGGGTCACTGCAAGTTAGTGGGTCTTGTGCTCTATTTGCTATTGCTCTGGATTTTAATATTCGGGATTCTTGGTGTGTTTCTCAAAAGCCTGGCTCCTGAAATCGAGGCACCTTCTGTGTCCTCCTTTCCACCATCCTTTGAAGTTACATTTCTGTTTCTTGTAAGGAAAAAGCTGAAAGAAAAAAAGCAAGTAAAAAGGCTCAGAAATGCAAATATAAAGAATTCTAGATATTTTTCATGGCTTGATAACAGTCAATGCCAGAAGCTGGTCATACTAAAAATTTCACACTATGTTATACTCAGTCAAGTCAGATGTAATTATGATGGCTTTAAGAAAGGCACTTGTCATCTGTGGCTGTAGGTGCTGTAGGACAGACCTTGCTTCCTCCACATGTGTATTTAAATTACTCTCTTACTGTCTTTAGCCACTTCACCCATCTTTCTGCAATCACTATGTCTTAGTCAGAACTGTCAAGGAAGCTCCTAGTCTCGCCCCAACATGACCTGCAGGTGTCATGCAGCAAGGTCTAGTTTGGAGACTGAGTTCTGGAGTTTCCAGGCCAGAAACTGGAAGCCCGTGGGATGGCAGGGGAAGGAGGGCTGCCAGCTCCTGGGACACAGCGCATGTAGCAGCAGTACATGGTCTGTCTTCCGCCAGGAGGAATATCAGCCTGGCATTATGCTTCCCAGAATCAGGAACATTAGAGGAACAAGCAATTTCAGGGCTGAAAGAAGGTTTAGGAGATCTCCTAACATCCCAATATATGTAACTCCTCCATATGAATATAGGAAAGGTGACTGAGAAGACAACTGAACCAGAAGGGTTTTGTAGTACTGGCAGAGCTTGCTTTGGAGTCCGAAAGACCAAAAATATGATCACACCATCTAGCTGGAGACTAAAGATGGGATTTAGAAACAAAGCAATTCATCAGACTGAAGCTAAAGATAGAAGTAAGTATGCTGCATAAAGGGCAGGATGAAGACATTTTGGTAAAATTAACGAGAGGATAAGCAGCTGACAACATCCAGAGAAATTTTCCTGAGAGGAAAACATCACAACTGCCAGAATTGTCTAATTTTTCAATTTTTTTTGTTAAATCATACAGATCTAGTATCTAACATGAACAATCATTTATCATAATAGAATTAATTAAACTCAGCAAAATGAAGATGAATTTTGATGCCGTTCCACAATTATTTTTGACAAATGCTTTTAATTTGGCCTAAACAATAGCAAGGAGGCTTTGTGAGTATCATAATACACAATCTAGACCTGAATTTGTTTCAGTCATCACAGAGAGGGAACAGTAAGACAAAACATGACAGAAACATAGAAAACAATGAGTAGAGCTGTACATAATTTTGGCTGTCATATTTTTATAATAAATCTCATAGTAGTTTGTGGTTTGCTTAGAACTTCAGCTCCCAGATTCATGTAGTAAATAAGAATCTAAGATTCCATTACACAAAAACAAGTTTCTAATTTTTGCAATTGCAAAGCCAAACTTACACAAAGCAGGAAGTGGAATTGAAATACATCTTTTTAAGAGACAGATTTGTAAAGTTTTAACTCAAAAAGTAAAATCCACCTTTACTCTAAAATAAAATTCAAAGGTATAAAGACTTGATGCTGCTGTTAGAGCTCAGGTCATATTTATAGTGCGTTGGTTGCTCAGACAGGCATTGCAAAGCCTTGTATCCCATGGTTTTCTTTCCTTAGCAACATCCTCTCGGAGCCTGGAAAACACATGCTTCTGCCCTCTGTTTTCCTTGCTTTTTGCTTCAGCGAGTGCTTCGAGCCCAGCGTCAGATTTCAGTTCTGATCTGGAATAACTCCAGGGGCGTGCATGAAGCCATCCCGCTTCTTCCCTCCTAAAGGGATGATGGCTGGGAGGAGAGTCACAACTATTGTTCTCTCTCCCTATGTCCCTCCCACAGCAGCAGCCAGCATTGTTCTTTTTTATTTACTTCCCCCTCTCTGTAAACCAGCAGGGCTCACAGCAACGGGATGGAGCTCTCCTTGTTAGAATAATTGGGCTTATTTATGAGAGAATGACCCAGTGAAGGAGTGCTCTCCTAATACAGTGTTCCCCTCTGGAGGCTGGGCACCCACCCAGCTGCTGGCAGCCTGGTGCTGGGCCTCCCTGCTTGCTCACGTGCTGCCCCCAGCTACCAAGCTCCCCAGCTCTTCAGCCTTTCACATCAGTGAAAATGAACAGGTATGTGCAATAAACACTGAGTATGAGTTAGGAAATTCGCTTCTTCTAGGGAAAATGTTATGAGTATCCTTTGTCCATCACATCTCAGTATCTTCATGGCAAAATACAGTGTGTTCCTGGGAAGTTCTGCTGCACTCTGGAAGACCCATTTAAAGTGTATATAGACATATTTAAAAACACATTTAAGCTTTAAAAATGTATTATACAAGCAGACAACAAAATAAAATATCGTTGGTAATTCTGCCTCTTGTGTTTCTGCCACGCACCAGAATCAAATACCAAACTTGCAGAAGTTGCCAGCAGCCTGCACTTCCCAGTGCAGTGTTTGTGGTCACCTTTATGAAAGAGGTGTACCCAACTCTTATCTTTGCTAACAGGGTGGCATTTGTAGTGCCTGAAGGGCAATTAAATCTTTTTCTAATCACCGCCCAAGTCTGTAAGAGTATTTTTTGTTTGGGAGCAGATTGATGCCAGAGTTTGAAGAACAGTTGTTCATGTTCAATAGCTCTTCACATTGCAGTGTCTGTGAAAATCTTGGGTGAACCTGAGGAGCAGCTAGTAGAACAAAGCCGGAGAAGCGAAAGCAATAAAAGAATGAATTGGATGTTAAAAACTGACGTGAAAATGTTACTATAATTGCCTGTAACAAAATGCCCCTTACCACCTCTAGGAAAAAGCACATCAGCATCCAACATTTTTTGCCACCTTCACAATGTCTTGAAGACTCTTGATACACTATCAACTAGAACATTCGCACACTTGGAAAAGCAGTGCAAGCCCCAGTCTCATCCATCCCCTTCCCTCATGCAAAGCCTCAGTGTGTTTTTGGCTTATCAGACTGGCAATTCTGACTGGCACAAAGTTGGTCTATGTGGAAATACACCCTTCTTTTACAGACTTGCATTCCAGAAACTGAGCAAGAACATTCCCCTTCATTTTGCAAGGCTGGAGAGACATGGGGAAGGTAACCTCTGAGACCCGGTGCTGCACTTCAGAGCCAGAAGAAAAGCTTTGGTGCTTATAGCTACCTTATTACTCTGTGTTCACCAGGAAACAGCATCTGAAAACCTATTTAAACCACAACTTTATTGT
The DNA here is from genome assembly GCA_013396735.1 of Grallaria varia. Taxonomy (NCBI): domain Eukaryota; kingdom Metazoa; phylum Chordata; class Aves; order Passeriformes; family Formicariidae; genus Grallaria; species Grallaria varia. Next base: position 428,661 of record VWZG01003588.1, read on the forward strand.
TCAGAGATCATTGTTTTGTAAGGTAATTACCTTACATGCAACCTGATTTTTTGTGCCTCCAGCCACATTCTCTGATGGACATGGGGCACTGCCATGGGAAGAGCTTGGTGTCAGTTGCTGTGTGCAAAGGTAATCCACGGGGAAGAGACACAACTATGGAGAAATGGTTAATACGCTGTGCAGTGTGCCTCTCTCCTAAACAATCACAATGTACTTGCTTCTCAAAATTGCTGCCTAGGGGAGGTAAAGAATTACCATTGCCATAAACCGTAATCCAGATCAGATGTGCAAAGGGAAAGGCCTTGCTCAAATATCAAAGAGGTTTTAAACTGCCAAAACAGAGCAAGAGAGAAATCCTGAGGGAATCAGAGGTGTAGTTTATGACTGACCTTCATTTTAATTGGGAAATGTAAGCTCTTGAATGACAATGCTCCTGTGAATGCATGTTTTGTTTCCTTTCAGCTTATTGATAATCTTTACTGCAGCAGTATTGATCTAAGCTCCCAAACAATGAGCCAGGGATGAGGAATCAAATATGCATTCCAGAAACATTTTTCTGCACTGAACCTGTCTCAGCAGTGACAGTGCCCAGCTTTGTCATCCCCTCTGCCAAGGCATTGCCTTCCGGGGCTCGTTTCTTTGTGTTTGCATCATCACTTGCCCAAATGACTCCACATTTTCTGCATTCTCATAACCCAGATGTCTGGGGAAAAAACAAAATGAGAACACTTCAAGGGTATTTTTACTTCCACAGGAACAGTTGAAGTCTGGATGAGCGCTTAAGTCGTTCAAAGTCCAAGCAGTACAAGAAAAAACAGACATACCAAATCTTTGCAGTCAAATATAAACCCCAGCACCACAGTGTCTCAGCCTCCCCTGTGCTGCCTCCCTTTTTGAATTTCACAGGGTAACATCTGGCGACCCGCTATGTTTCAAAAAAGCTAGATTAAAATCTAGTGCCAAACTTATCTCTGTAATGGACCCAAACTGCACTCTGAACTTTGGGGAAATTTGGATCCACATATCCAGCTGTATTTCATGGCTCAATTCCAGACACAGTCTAAAACAGAGATGCTTAGCTGCAGTCAGCTAAAGGGCAGTATTGGGTACTCCTGGCTTCCCATCAGATACGCTGTATGAAAGCAAATACTCATTTTCATCATCTCAGAATTATGCTCTGAATTCTTTTTAAATTCCAGTTAAACATTTTGATGAAAAACCCTATTTTCTAAATTCTGCCTTACACTGAACATGAACTGCAAGTATTGGGAGTGCTTAACAGGGACAATGAAGAGACCAGGCTGTCAGGAAAGCCTGTAGATTTGTCCATTCTGAAGAAACCTCTCAGCGAGGTGTTAGCTCTTTCTAAATTACGCTTCTTATCCGATAAACAAGGAAACAGAATCTGTCATAAGTGTCACAACTACTTCACAGTTTCTCCTCTCAGCTTCTGTGAACAGCTGTCAATATATGTATGAAACTAACTTAAACCCCCCCACCAGACAGGTTTGATGGCTGATTTAAACAAAAAGTGATCTTTTAAATGGAGCTTTTTCAGGTAAAACCCCCTTTGGAGTTAATTGGATGGGAGTTGTTCGGGTTATTATTCATCATTGCAACATGTTGTTCTGCCACACAAAATATGTCCGTTTTCATTAAATACAGATATATTGCAACAAATTAACTGCAGAGTTTTGGAAACACAGATGGTATTTCTTGCACTTTCCCGAAGGGCTACATTTGCTTTAGAAAAAGTAGAGATTTTAGCTATTCTGTTATTTTTAGGAGTTTGTTCATCCCCATAATTTCCACCTCACTAAGAAGAGATAAAATCTGATTTACGTTTATTTGCTACCAAGCAGGGAGATTAAACAATTCACTTTGTCACTCGCGCCGCGTTCCTGCCGCCTGGGGCATTTCATTTTAAAACCCAGTGCGTCTGTCGGGGGAGCTGTGGAGATTGTGTGCTCGACAGGGACGCCTCTCCCCCGCACACCTCGGGTAGGCAGAAACCTGCCGGGGCTGTGCCGGGACAGCTCCGTCCCTGCCCGCCAGCGGGGGGCGCTCCTGCACTGGGCAAAACAAGCGCCAAACCCTTCAGAGCAGCCCTTAACGCTCGTGACTGTCTTTAACATTTTGGGAATTTTCACCGCCACCGTGTTGCAAGACGCTTAATTTAGGACAGTCCCGGGAGGGCAGAATTGCCTTTAAACAGCACGGGCAGTGGAAGCGCAGAGCGTGCAGCGGCGCCTCCCAATCACAGGCATCCCAGGGAGAGAGCCCAGCGAAGCCGGCTTGGCTTTGCTTCCCTCTAGAGTCGAAGGATAGACCCGCACCTCCGAAGAGCCATTACACACACACACGCACGCACACACGCGCGCACACACACGCGCACACACACACGCGCGCACACACACACGCGCACACACACACGCACGTGCACACGCGCACACACGTGCACACGCGCGCACACACCCACCCCCACACACCCACACACACTGCAAAAGCCCCACACACTTCATCGCCCCGCCCCAGGAAAAAAAAAAAAAAAAGGAAAAGATTCAGACTTTGTAGGCAATTAAATATAACATGCTTGTTGTATGTCCTTAATTGTGATGTTTAAGTCATTCAAAGCAAACACGGTGAAGTAAATCACTATTCTTTCACTTTTCATGTTAAAACACAAACAAGATGGCTTAAAGATGCAACTTGTCAGTTACTGACCACCTGTTAAGAAGTGAGAGAAACATTCTTGTGGCAGAGCTGTCACTGATTGTCTGGCAAAACCTACAAATGCATCCAGGGAGGAATTCAGGAATTGAGAAATCTGTCAAGTGACAAATTCTCACTGAAAGTAGATCAAGTTCTTCTCTCCAGAATGAAACATTTGATTTAACAATGCTTATAATAAGCAAACGGTGATTTTGAGGCAAATATGAGGGCAGAATAGCAAACTGCTCCTGCTTGGCAGAGCAGCAGCACTTCCCTCTGCTCCCTGCAGATTCCTTTGCTGTCTGGGATTTCTCTGGCCTTCCTGATTTGACACTTTCCTTGCTGTTTCTGGGACCAGAGAAACCACATTTTAAATCTTAACCTTTTACAACTCAGCCCTGTAGTACTGCATATGGCTTTAGGATCACTCTTGGCCATAATCCTAAAGATGTTCAGGAGCTCAGCGAAATTGGTCTCTACTGCACAGGAGCTTTTTAAGTCCTGATGGATGCCTATGTGCATCTGCAGGCACTGAAAATGCTTTCACAATCTGGTTCTGGTGCCAGCCTTGATTCCTTAGTGACATGGCTTGTTTGGAACGATGGATGTTCGTGCAAAACTGAGCACTGCTGTCCTTGGTGGAGATGTAAATTGCAAAACATTGTTCACTTGACAGAGAGCTCTTCCTTCATATTGCATGTCACTCACAGTAGTACATACAGACAAACTTTCTTCCCAAGGCAACTGGCAAGTGCTATGTCCTCATCCTGTTGTCATAGACCTGTCCAGTTGTATCCCATGCTTGTGAAATACCTCCTTTACAGATGTTTGCAGCTAAGCCACAAACTTCTACCTCTGCTGTGTCTCTCTCGCAAAACTAGATAGACCTTCCAATGTGTTGATCAGCAGCATGTGGTGTATCACATAATTGAGCAGGAAGGGGCTGTGCATGCTTTGACCTTCAGGTAGCTCACATACCTCCCAGCTGTAGCACGTGGATTCCCTGCCAAGGGACCAAAGACGTCACAAGGCCTCATCTCTTGTGGCGTCAGATCTCACTGTGTCCCACTGCAGAACAAACTGAAGCACTGCTGGTAGAGAAGTGAGGCTGGAGGTGGGGGGTTTCCTGTCTGATAGTTACTTCGTGGTAAAGGTAAGTGTGTGTGTGTGTGTGTGTGTGTGTGTGTGTGTGACACCAGAAGCATTCCTGATAGAAGGAAAGCAGCACTTGGGCAAAATGACAATGGGAATTCAAAGGGAAAGTGGTCAGTATTTGCTTGTAACATTTGCAGGGCTTGTTTACTCTTTGTTCCCTAAATCAGGAAAATCTATTACGGTAGTTAGGAAAGGGAAATATTTCTTTCTGTTTCTGAGCATGTGAATCAGACTCCCTACTGGTAAAAGCTGCCCAGCACATTCTGTTCAGTGATGTGTAGAGCCTACAACTATACATTGCACCAGGAGCAAAATGTGGGGCAGTACAGGAACCTGGGAAAGGGCCCTGTGTTAGCCAAGTCCCAGGTCGCTCCTGCTTTGTGTAAGCCTTACTTTTCTTTAAAAAGAAAGGTAAATTCCACAGGTATTTCATTTCCTTTTTTACAAATGAGAAGTTTGGTGTTTTGAGGATGTGGCCAACTTCTGATGAGTAATGTTTTGATGATGAGTGCGACCACTAGGGAACTGAGAGAGATGGATAGAAACAGGGGGATATGTCTTCCAGTGGCAGGTACGGTGTCATGTTCTGAGCCCTGCCAGAGAAGCTGGGGGGGATAAGGGGCTGAACACTCATTAAAAAATGGCTTCAGGGACCTGCCAGGACAGCCCATCTTTCCTGGCTGATTAAGAGATTTCTTGCAGCTCATTGTGCAGCCGCACTGGAACAGTGTTTGATGAAGTTCCAGCCTGCTCATGACAAACGTCACCTCATGACAAGTACAAGTCTTTAAGTTACTTCTTAACTTTGATCTAGTGGAAATGACTTTCAAGGGGTATTAGCAATTACTGAATTTATGTTAAAGGTGTTTTACTTCCACAGCAGCATCCCTAGAGAAGCATCAATTAAAAGGAAGAGGGGTTTGTTGGGGTTTTTTTCTCTTTTCCTGGTCACTTCTGTGCAGTGATAATGTTCTTTCCACTTCCATAATTTCCACCTTATTTTTTCTTTCTTTGTTCTTGTAGTATGAATCTGTGACAGTAAGTATAGAACATACCTAGGGGAATCTGAGGACACAGGGAATACCAAATGAATTTTATGTTTCACACCAAAGGCCTCCTTTAGCTCTTCCTTGGCAGCATTTAACAGCTATAAACCTGCTAGTCCCTACACAGCAGCAGTCTCATCACATATCCTTAAGAATACTTTTGTCTACTGACCATAAGATAAAATCTTCCTTGCATGAAGCTTGATATACATTGCCACAGATCTAGAAAAAATAAAAAACTTCACAAATTCTCACTTGAAAATTCGTTTTCTTGCTTGTCTGTAAAGATCAAGGACACATAGGCCTGAGGGCCCAGCCTCCAGCATTTAGAGGACCCAGGGAAGTTTTTGATGCCAGAAATCCCATCCATAACAAAGCAGAGCTACTACCTTTGTAGTTACTTTCCATTCTTTTAGGGTACTTTCAGGTTTGTCCTTTCAGGGATAAAAAGCCTCTCTGTCTCATTCTTCCTAGAGATTGTTCCAGGGAGAATGAATGTTTACAACTGTTTCTGAGAAGTCTTCAAATCTGGTCATGGGAAATGTGGAAAGAGCTGCTACTGGCACCACTTTCCTCAGGTGGTTACACCAGATCAGGCATCCAGCCTTGAGCTCTGGCATGCAGTAGAGGACAACAGAGGAAAGTTGTTACCATCGAGGCCAGAACTACCCAGTTCTGTTTCTGGTGGCAGAGGACTCTCAGTCTTGCTACTTGGGAGGCAGCACAACCTCAGTGGGAAAGGTCCAAGAAAAAGCTCTACATGCCTGAAGCAAACCCTGTGAAATTGTGATGCCTCAGCCCAAGAGAACAATCACAAAAAGCCTGTTTATGAGCCTGAGTTTATGGGCCCCTGAGCATCATTTGTATCAAAACTTCTATTCCCACACTGTCCAGAGATGCAGCCACCTTGCCTGAGGTACCTCCATGCCTTCTTCCCACCTGAGATAGCAGCAACTGTGGCCACTTTCATTTGAAAACACACAGATTTGAGTTAACAACCTAGAGATTGGGACTTTTGCTCTGAAATAAGGCACTATTTTAATTCCCTTTTCAGCTGAAAAAAATTAAATCAGCAGTTCCAGTGAAGGTACATTAAGGCCACAAAATTAGGTGGGAAGGGAACAAAGTCCATCTCTCTTTTTTGAAACTAGGCCAGTGCAAGCCCAAGAGTGACAAGGTTAGGAGGAGAGGAAATGTAATGGGCCCAGTGTGTAGCCACTAAGTTAAGCACTTAAATGGGAGTGTAATCTCAAAGGAAAAGGCAGTGTGATATGCATCACTTAGATGCCTCAAGGCAAAAGAGGTATGGGAACTAGTCATTTGAGAATAAATAAGATCTTTGGTAACCAGAGATGACAAACCCCTGATGTAAGAGTTCATTTTTCACTGACTGTGTCCCCCTTCTTGTTCCCCGTGGGCTCTGCAGTTGCAGTGCTGCAGCATGCCAAGTCCTCGCAGCCCATTGCCACTCCATTTCAAGAACTGTTAAATCAAAGTTTTCACGTTACTAAAAACAAAGGCTGAGGCCAGGTGTAAAACGAACAAATAGATTTTCTTGGTCACGCTGATCTTCATTTGCAACTCTCAAATCTTAAAAGTAAAATGCCTGAGAATTTATCTCCAAAAAGATTGCAATAATGGATGAAAAATCTAAATGGCCTGTTATGGGGAAAATACTTAAAACCTCCTTCATGCAGCACTGTTCTATATCCACAATTCAGATGACATGTTTCTTGCAAAAAAAGACTTACTTTTTCAATGACAAATGCTCTCCCAACCTGTACCTTCGTGGCAGCAGCATTCTTGAGCCACTTCATTAGTTCTCAATCATGTGCTACTGATGAGTATGGAAAAGAGAAAAGGAGGGCACGACAGACTTTCATCTTTTTTAGTCCCTGCCTGACTTCATAAAACTATGAGCCCTGTCAGACCTTATCCTTCCTGGGAGCCTCAGGGCAACTCTGAAAGTCTTTACAATTCTTGCTTTGAACTTCTGCAATCATCAATGCTTTATTTTCTTTTAAAAACAACAAATGGGAAATGAGTCGTCCTGTTCTGATTTCTTCCTGTCTGTTGTTTCTGAGGGAGGAGGCCCCTTTTCAGCGTGGTGCAAAGTGTGAGCTCCAAAATTCGAACTGCCTCTAATGGAGTGGAAGGGCTGAGATCCAGGGAACCCTTTGAACATGCAGAGTACTCTCTGTGAGGGTATATAATGCAATATTCAGTACCCATACTGCTCAGAACATCAGGCCTGCTTTTCAAACACCGGCTTCTGAAGTACAAGACTTGCAGGTAATGCAGTAGTAACACTGCCTGCCTGTTATTTGCTCTGAAATTCTCGATTGCAGTTAGCATGTGTCTTGAAAAATTCATTCTAGCTGACATGAGGGTGTCAGATAAGAGACATATTGCTCTGGTGCTGTGTCAGATGCTCTTTTATTCTTTATCTGTGGCAGTAGAAGCACAGACAATGAAAGTTGTATCTATGACAGCTCCCTTATTGAAATGCCAGGCTTATTGTACTGCCTGTAAAGGCATAGGAAAGAAACTCTCCAGGTTTCTTTTTCTTTCTTTTCTTTCCTTTTCTTTCTTTCNNTTTGAAGTACGGACATGTTTGAACCAAGGCATTCCTGCTTCTCGTAGCTGCCGACTCCTGAGCACAAGATTCAGTGTTTTTCTTGTACTTGCTATGAAATGCTTAATCAAAGCCTTCCCTGCTTTGGTATGGCTGTTTCATTATTTATTTTTGTAAAAGTATGAATTACTGAACTTCAGCCTTGGCAGATAAGTGAAATGGGAATGAACTTTCAGCTCTTTGGTTTCAGAAGGTGAGTAAATCTCTGGTGGAGTTTGCACACATGGTTGGAATAGTTCCCCTCGTTTAGTCTGGCACAGCTCCACCGACTGCTGCTGCACTGCCCCTATTCACACTTCCAGCAGCAGGGAGTTAGAAACTCAGGGGCCTAAGACAGCTGTAACTTTTTCATATTACTTGTCCAGCTTACCTTTTCAAACAGAAAATTTAAAATCATATGTGAAAAAAATAATTCTCCTCCTCTGGGTTATTAAGGGAGACTTACCCAGGGAGGGAAGAAGAAGCTGTAAGTGCTGCACTGAGGCTGACCCTAGAAAAAGAAATTAAATAAACAGCATAAATATCCTTTGCCTCTTGAATCAAGTCACACACAGCATTTCTCATCTCTTTTACATAATGCCCTGGCAATAAGGAGTTCCTTCTAACCTGGTTTCCCTAGGAAATGTAGCGCGTATGTTCGCACCATCTGCCTGTCACATCTCCCCGGTCTTCCTACCACCCCTCATTTGTCACAATGGTGTGTGACAGAGCAAGTCCAAAAGCAAAACCTGGCAGCTGTGTCTGGTAGAGATGAAGGTCCAGCCCTCCCCAGCCGAGAGGGCAAAGGGAATGGCACCCACTGGAGAGGGGCTCCGGCCAGCATGGCTGCACCAGCTCCTCCGCTCTGCCACAGGGGACCCCCAGGCACCTGGAGATGCCGCAAGAAGGAGCGATGGCACCAGGATGCAGGAAGGAACTGGGAGGGTGAGTGGGATGTGGGAGAGAAATCCGTAGGAAACTGTCCTCTGTGAGCTTCACTGCACACAGCAGTGGAGCCTGACACCAGACAGGCACTAAACTACAGAAAATCCCTTAAATAAGCAGATGCGTTCTTTCCAAAGTATCCATTGGTAAAATAAATGAAGCCAGTTAAATTAAGCTTCCATGTTAGCATCCAGCAGGACAACACCCTGATTTACCAGTCTGATTAACAGCAGTCAGCAATATAAAATGAGCATTTTACATTTTAGAATGGGTTTAGTGTTATTTGACTTACTGTACACTGATCTCTGCCTTTAAAAAACAGGGACCACAAAGGTGTCTGCTCGCCTTTGGAAAAGGAAATAAATATTAACTTATCTGCACAATGTGTGAGCGGATCTAACCCTGTTGCAGGAAACTCATTAATCTCACATGGAAAATAAATAAACCAGGAGAGAAAAGGATGGGTGGGATTTTAACTTCCTCTATTTCCGCAAATCATTATTTTATATGAGCAAGTGCACACCAAAGGTTTTAAAGAGGAACATTACTGCAAAGGACAAATAAGTTCACTGAATCTTTTAAAAGCTTTTCAGTGGAGGGATAATTCAGGGTGGCATTGGGAAAACCCACCCGTTAAATGCTGCCTGAGAATTCCTGCTATTAGACAACATTTTCCATTGCTGATGCCATTGTCAGTCTTGAGCCACCAGGACTCACATTTTCCATGGCAGGTGTCTGCCTAAGGCTGGATATGTGTTATGCATGTGTGTTGTATCAAGAATTGTTTCAGACTGCATATAAAAATTTCAGCCAAAATGGTTTTGTTCTTCAACAAGTACAAGAAAAAATGTGCTGTTTCCTTTATGTTAAAAAGAATGGCAACCTCATCTTTAGACAGTCCAAAAGGCTCCATACTTTGGAGGAAAAGCAAGAAATTTGGCAGGAGGACCACTCTGGAAATTCACCTCAGCCTGGCTTGAGCAAGATCAGTTTGGTCTTGCTAAAGCTTCACAGCCTGGTGTGCAAAGATCCTGCCTTCAGGGATTCTAGGCTGGTCTGGGGCTGACCAAAGTGTGTGTCCTCAGCTAGTTTCTCATCTTCTCCTGTGGACCCTACTGCTGGTTTGGGGAAACCCAGAAGAAATAATCACCCAAGGAAGGAACAGGTTGGAGAGGGAGAGGTGTCTGGACAGAGACCCTGGGACAAAGGAAGAAGGTTGAGGTGAGAAGCCAAAGATGGTGATACAGCACAGCTGGTGCACGACAAGGGTGGTGGATGGGAGAAAGTAATCAGAGGGTCCACGGCCACTGTAACCACAGCCAATGACCAACACATGTGCCACAAAATAAGATAGAAGCAGTTTGTTTGCTGATGGGGAAAATGTAGATGCTCACTGACAGAGCATTCAGAATTACACAGTTTTGAGAGTGGCAAAAAGAATAGTTTAAACTCATTTTCAGTCATGGAAAGGTTGGCTTTTCAAGGTGTAGCCATACAGGGAAAAAAAAAAAAAGAAAAAAAGGGGAAAAAAAGAAGAATTGGGAAGTGGATGATTGGCCCTTTACTTCCATAAAAAGAGGACTCTGCATCTGAAAACAACCACTTGGTCAGTGTTGTTCTTGCTCTTTATTCACAAGTGGGAGATAGTGTTGCTCAATTCCTTGAAAATTCAAATACTCACTGAGATGCTTTTATATGGCTTTAAATGTTGGCCTTTCCCAAAGACAGACATCTGTGACGAGGGCAGCCAGCACTTCCACAGTCATCCATGTATTAGTCAATACCTTTCCAACATTCTAGATCTGCTCTCACATCATTCGCAAAATTAGCTGAGGAAAAACAGAGTGCACACTGACGGACTACCAGTTCTCTCTGTGAGCCCAGGTTTATTCTTTGATCACTAAAGCAGCTTAAAACCAAGAAATTTGTATGACATTCACCTTCCAAGATGCACCTCTTTCTTCAGATTAATCCATATTCTTTGGTAATCTGGATTTGTTACTAATAGTGATTTCTAACAGCAAAATATTGCTATAAATACTCTTTCAGGTTTTATGACATTGAGACCATTATGTGCTAAGGACCCCAAAAGTCATTCATCACCATCTGGAGTTATATTTCTATAAAGATGTAAAGCTTAGAAAAGCAGGTTTGGAATATTTGAGAAACAGAGAGCTTTTAATTTAAACTAAAATTAAATCAGTGAGAATGCCAATTTACAGTCATAGGATGGGTGTGCCACTAATTCAGATAAATGTCTTCCTGATAAGAATAGAGGCTGGAAAAGCAAATGAAAGGCAAGTGTGAAAGCAACACAGCCAGTCTTAGGGGAGTGGAGAACATCTGTAATCAAACTAAAATAGCAAATAGCATATGACCACAGGACAACATTTTTACAGTATGTGTTTGGCAGAGCAGGCAGGGGGTAGTGGAAGTGCTGGTTTGGATGGCAAATACACAAAATCCAAATCTGATTCCATCAACTTCTGGTATGTTAGTTGGGAGGCAGGAATGCAATTTCATGGATGTAGTTTGGGGGACACTGGGACAGCACAAGACAGAAAGGAAAGGAGGGCACACATGTCATGTTTAATTGTTCATTCCTGCTTTCACATTGGACAAAGAAATGGCAATGATGGTACAACACTCTCTACATCAAGGATCTGCACTGTGATTGCCCCATTTACTATTCATACAAAATTCTGATGGAGGCTTTTATGATGGTTTGGGTACTGACAGACATTGCTCCCCTCAACAGATTTGCTGACATCTAAAAAGAGCTGAGCTCTTGTAGCTTTTGTGGGGGGGGTCACAAATTCTGGTTTCTTCTATCAGCTGCCTTTCACAAAACTGAACTCGCCTCCAAGTAACTTCAAATATCTTCGAGACTTTTGTCAACTCTGATTGAAACTTAGTAACGAATCAAATAATTATTAGGGAGACACAGACATCTAAGCCTTGACTGTTTAGGAACTATGCAAAAAGGGGGAAAATAGGAAAAAAAGGAAGAGGAAAGAAACTAGACGTTGAAAAACCTAATATTTTATGTACTGAGACTTCAAATTGGGTTAACCCAAGCACATCAAAGGCTAAAAGTCATTAGGATAACTTCAGATGTCTCTGCAAAATCCTCCTCCTCCGCACAGCCATTTCAGAAGCTTCAGCACAGTGGAGGTTCTGCAGCTGTGGAGCGCAGCCATCGCACGCAGCCCTGCACTCCGTGTTTGTTTCCTGCAGGCTGATGGGAACGGAACTGCAAGAGGTAGTTCTGAAGTCTGAAGTAATGCAACCAGTAATCACGGCTGCAATGGACCCTCTGTCTGAAAGCCCCATATCTCAGCAATTTGTAGCTGTTTCTGACACCAGGGGATCATTACCAGCTTCTTGTCCAATGAAAGCTACCTCCCCATAATACCACACCAACAGTCAGTCTAAAGTCACATGCTTAGATTTTGCAAAACTGTTTGCAAAAAGAAGTCTTCTCCTTAATGCCTGAATATACAACATGAGCATATAATATTATCTGGACCTGGTTTAAATTAAGTGATATGGTTTTATTGTACCAACTATTCTGGGGCAGAGGAAAGGATAAAAAATGTTACTTATCTAGCTGGTTGGATATGACTGCATCGGAATTATGTTTTCTGTCTTTAATTTAGATGTTAAGCAGTGAACTGAAATGAACTATACTCAAGTTTTTGATCTCTATCTTGAGGATCTCTGTGAACAATACATGATAGATGCACAGTGCTGAGACCCACAACAGAGGAACTGGAACTTTTACTCAGGGGTGCATAACTCTTTGATTCAGGCATAAATGTTTCCTTATTTATTAGAAGTTGGCCAGGGGGAATAAAGAATTCTGGAGAAGAAATTATACAAGTTTCTGATCATCTTGAAATATGCCTGAAGAAGAAACTACTACTCCCCAAACAAAAATGGGTAATTAAAAGTTATACTTTGTGACTCCAGAACTTGAAAAAAATCATATGTTGTCTAATTAATGCCTATATGAGTGCTTTCATGCCTTTTCTCAGGAGTAAGATATTTATAGCCACATACAAAAACAAGAAAAAGGCCTAAGGGAACACAAACAAAAACCCACTACCCAGCACCTTAACTGCAGCATCTGCAAGCCAGCAGTCATGGAATACTTGATGAAGTGCTTAAGGCGAGGAAGGCTGAAAATGAGATTTCTTTTAAGTTCACAGCACTGCACATTAAAGAGACATTGCCAACATGATTCTGAAAAGAAAAAACATTACATAGCACACACAGGCTGTTTTTGTTTTTATAGAAGAGTCCTTTTCATCAGCCTTCACTGGTGTCAAGAAAGACAAACAGGTTTAGTAAGCAGCACACTTGGCCCACAAGTTTTCCCTCAATATTTTTGCATTTTATTTATGCACTTAGTAGCTCTTCAGTTCTGATGCTGTTTCTGGCAAGTATTCCAGAGAGAAGAGCTCCCTCTTGATCAGCGCAAAAAGCTGGAGCTCCCCAAGGCAGCACCTTACGCAGAATGTACTAAAGGCCACCTGCACACAGCGACACGGACTGCACACAAAGTGCTGTCACATGTACAGCATAAACAACATGGAACCAGACAGTTCCACCTCTCTCTCTGGTCTGTTCAGTGGTAGAAACCACCACATTACTTGCTTTAAGATTAGATCTGGGATATCCAGAATTACATGTGAATCATCAAATTGAAGTCTAATTACTTAATCTACTTTTCTATCCTTTTTAATAAAACCAAACAATATTTTCTGGTGTCTAATCCTGATATAGAAGGACTATAATGTTTCTTATAAAACAGCATATGTGTAGTCCTATGCTTATCCCAGCATTACTGCTTCCAGGAGTTTGTTTGCAAAAATATCCTTTAGTCCTTTCTGCTGGTCTTTCCGATTCTAAATGGAAGTGAAATGGTAATGCCAGCATGTTCCAGCTGCCTGCACAGACTAGTCCAAATTAACTTTCCTGTTTTTCCTATCTCCTGTAATTTTTCTTAATGCCCCTTGTGATGAGAAAGAACATGAGCTGGCAAAGAGGTAGAGCACATAAATGAACCTGTATTCAGAAAAAAAATACAGTCTAACAATTTTAATATTGCACAATCAATGACTAAAAATTGACGATTTTGTAATTTTGTAATTCTACATTCCAGCACAGTTTTTTCTTCCGACACTGCATATTTGTTTTTTGGGCCTGGTGTGGATATGAATAATTTCTGAACCAAAAGTATCTGTTGTCTGCCAGACCTTTGTTCTCATTGTTGCTGAAAATGGAAAATAAATGGTAAATGACACAGGCAACTGCATGAAGAAATAGAATTGCTTTACAATCAAGATAGCAGAACACTGTCACTGGAGGACTGGAGTCTGCTCTGCTTCTGCTAAAGGGTTCCAGCTGAGAGATTCTTACTGTGTTAGTCCTTAATTTCATACTGGGTGCTGACTTGATAACCTAGGATTTGATTTGCAGATATGCTGAAGATAGCTGTACCCGAGGATGCAGAAACTGTGCTTTGAACATACAAAGAGATACACAGCATTAGGTACTACCAGGAAAAAGATCATAAAAATCACAAACTGAAATTAGGGGGTATTTTTAGTTCAGCTTAATATGCAGGTTTCACAATGTAATGCTGTAATTGCCACAGAAACTGGAAAACAAGCATTATCCCAGTCTGTCCATCTCCATCCCCATCTGATGCTACAGGACTGGATGCCCATGATATGGCAAAAAGCTACTGAAGACAAAGGTGCCATTCCAGCAGCACTGCCCAGCGCTGTCCCAAGCTGCAGCCATCGATGCCTGGAGCCAGCATTCCTGGCAGGACAGGCACCATCCTCGCCACACACTGTCTCATGAGTGACATTTTGTCAGATTTCCTGTGGGAACAAAACAGCAACACCATCACGATTGCTATGTTAAAAAGGACTGTCAGGAGAATGAGAGCAATGTAGCTGCCTCAGGTCAGAGTAACCCCTGGTACCATCTGACCGGAGTTAGATCCATCCACAGATGAAGCTTTCAGTCGTCCTTCCTCAAAGAGTATCACCTGAGGTGTTACTCTCTGGTGAACATTTTCTCTGGGCTGTGGGCCACAGACCCACCGTCAGAGCTCTCAGGAGAGTGATTCCCACAGTGACCTGTGCTAGCACCAGCCTTATTAAGCACACTTGTTCATCATCTACAAAACACCACATATAAGAGACTCTTAAATTCTGCTGAATCTTAAGTGACAGTGGACTGGCTCAACCCAAATGGTGACATGCTGCTCCAGAGAAAAATGAAGACCAGCATCAGGCGTGCCAAAGGCTGCATGGCTTAACAACCTTCTGCACCCAGAAAACCTGGAGACAGCTGGAGTTTTTGTTAAACACAATCCAGGGTAAGAGGATCAGCCTAACTTGAGCACTCACAATCATGGCCATGTGCCTTGGTCAGAGGAGAAAGATCAGGAACTACTTCCAAAATAAGTGCAAGGGTCAACTGAACAAACCAGCACTAAGTACAATAATCATTATCTGCTACTCATTTGATGAGTACTGTGACCTGTGGTACATTTCAACTGCAGCAGTTTTCACCATTTTTATCTTGCCATGATTAATATTATTGGTAGATTAAAATCACTAAAAGCCGTATTGTCACTTGAGATGACCAAAACCTTTCCTCCTAATATCAGGCATCAGAATGCAGCCAACAGCCTGACCACCAAGTTGTGGCAAGTGGAGACCAAGTAAAAATTGCATTAAAAGATCTAGAGGATCCACCCTGGAAAAGATGCAGACATAGCAGATGACTCTTATTGACTTGCCATGCCCACAACAATGTCACTTCCAGGAACTCTCACAGTCAGCAAACCCTCCCATTGTGGGCTCCCACATCCCTGCTAGAGCCGGTCGAGTGGGCATGGTGTGGTCCCCTCTGCAGTCTGACAGGGCTGGGAGGGGCTGCAGTATCCAGTCCAGCATGTGAGTAGGGCAGTGGTGGATCCTGTGTTCAGGCAAGGCAGCTGCTCATGTCCTGGGCTCCCTTCTGTCTTCTCAGAAACATTTACAGGTTTTTGACAGTAAGATAATTTGGCTATTTTTTGTTTTGTTGCAACTGTTGCCTTATTTGTTTTGTTCGCCAACACTCATTAAAAAGAACCCCTTGTATTCAAACTCCAAGCCAAGCCAAGTCTCCACATCTCCTTGCCCAGGTAGTCTGAGCTTGTCCCTGGCCCTTTTTCCTGGCTCTCTCCCATCTGGGACTGCTCACTCTGTCCACTTTCCAGCCCACTCACATCCACTGGTTTCCAGGGCCAGTCTCTTTCCTCCATTCTCAGAACACCTCCCCTTGCCATCCCAACTTCTCTATCAGTTTCCTTTTCTCGTCCCTCAGTTTCTTGGGCAGTTTGTTTCCCCTATCCTGTGTTCACCTCTACCACCTCTCTAGCCTACAACCCTAAAACCCTTCTTCTGGATCTTCAGTCTCTGCCAATTGTCATTTCCCTTGGTGGCTTCCAAACAGTATTCCTGTCCTGCCAATCCTGAGTATCTGCCTTCTCTGCAAGTCCCAGTTTTCACCCCACATGCTCCTACTTCCAGTACAGCCTGCTGGTTCTCAGATCTGGCTCTTGCTTTGTCTGAAGCCTCTGAATCAGACAGCTTCTTCCCACTGCCTAGATGCCAGCAGAGTGGTCACTGAAAGTGCAAGAAAGTGTCCCTGCTCTCCATTCATTGCTTGTCTCCGGCACAGCATGTGGCAGCTGGAAGGAACCATTATTGGGAAATTCTGTCTCCATCGTTTAATTGTGGGCTGCAACCATGAGTAGTGACTTTGTGAGGAGAGTGCATGCCCAGGCCGGGAGCTGAGAGGGGCTGGAGAGCCTTATTTGAACTGTGGGAATGATGCACAAACAGGACTGGAACTGTGAGAGGCATAAGCTTGCTCTGGGACAATCTTAACCCTTAAGCAGTAGCAAGTGGCTCCATAAACTGGGATTTAAAATATCCTAAAATTTGGGGAAATGAGAGTAGATTTTCTTTGGTGCAGGAAAAAGCACCTGACAAAGGCCTCCCTTGCTCAATTTCAAAGCAAACTTTCTCCATAAAAAGTTTGCTTTTTTCCTATTGAAAACCAATGCACGCTTCCTACATTTAATTTCAGAAATTGTTAAACCCTTTGGTTGATGTTTTCCCCAGGCAAGAGAAATACACATGCAATGCAGACAACTAGTATCAGCTTTTCCAGTCTGAATCAGCACAGCCCAGCACAAACAGCTGGAAGCTGAGTCTCACCAGAGATGTCAAACCCTGTGTAACAGGCTGTATGGGCTCTTTAAAAACTCAGCAGAGCTGCTCAGCCTACCTTCTGCATGTGCTGGGAATCAGCTGAAGGGCTGACTCCCATCAAGCAGATTTAAATAGGTTTCCAGCTTAGGGAGAAAAATCGCTGTTTGTCTCTTAGGTGAGCTGTTCCTTCTTCCAGTCCCTCCCTTATATGTGCACATACATGCACAAAAAAGAAAAACAAACAAACAAAAAAAAATAGCAGAATGGGGATAAAAGTAGTCTCCAGGAAGAAAAGACTATTCCCCTATGGAGGCAGAACAGCACTTTTGGCAGACCTGAACAGTACTAGAGTTTAAGTGAGTTGAAACTAAAAGACTGATAATGAGATTTTGCACTAGATTGGCCAGCTTGTGCTGGCAGGCAACAAGCAGAGCCAGCCTGCTTACAATTCACCCGAGATGAGATAACCAAAAATAGAAACCAAAGAGCCACAATCTGTTGTCCAGTCTAGAGATGTAAAAATGTTGACTTGGAAAGACCAGCACTCTCAGACAAAATGACAGCTCGGAGTTGCAGCCACTTGCCTTTCTCTCAGTCAGGTTTCAAAGGCCCTAATCTTCCAATTGCAGAAACAGTCGAGTTCCCAATTCAGCCCTCTCTAGAGCAGGCAGAGAGGAGTGTGAGGACAAAGGAATACACCATTCATCAGCTCTGGACAGACTTATGGTCCCTATTCTGCTGATCCTGAGCAGCTCATAGTTCTGTTGGGTCTAACTCACCTTTCACAGGCAGGAGCTGTGCCCAAACACAGAAGAGGAGTTCGAGAAAGCCTGAGAAGCAATACCTGCTTCACCTGGGAAGGAAGAACAGATTTGACAGTGGATTATGCAGAAGCCACCTGTGATCCACTTGTTCCTGGATACCAGCTTTGTTGCAGCCTGAGTTCAAAGCATCTCTGCTTTTACTTAGGAAGAGGTAAATCTGAGACCATCACACTACTGCCTGCAAGGCATTCCCCTGTGCTTGAGTCATCCAGAGACAACGAATGAGCACAGATCTAAAGCATCTGGCACTTACCAGGAAGCTCCAAATCTTGGCTGTTGTGGCTGCTAGGTAAAGACTAAGAACAGCATTGCTGTGTGCAATCCTAATAATAAAGGTAGGCTTGATCATACCTTGATAGGTGTAACAGGAAGGTGCAAATCTTGCTAGGTCCTGGAGGAAAATTTATCTTAAATTCTGGTGTCTTTCCTGATATCTGGAGGGAATAAAAGACTTTCAGTTTTTGTCAGACAACCCTAGTAAAGAGTAGTTTTGCACTCTGATAGAGAAAAGTATCAAGTATGCTTGATAATGACTGGTAATAGCTGGACTGTATTGAGCATCTCACCAGTAATAGGTGCTCATTTTTCAGCCTAGAAAATCCTCTCTACCACTCACTAAATTCATAATGCTGGTGTTACATCTCGGGCACTATGGCCGCTGTAACTTTATTCAATTAGGGAGACATCCACAGGGCTGATAACTTTTGCCTGTTCTGAACTACCATGTCCCCAGTTCTGATATTCCCCAATTTGCCGCCACATACATAGCAACATTTGTGAACTGGGAGGGCAAGGTTAGCTCCAAAACAAGTCTGGAACAGACTGTTTGCCAGAGGCACTCAGCATCAGTTACCCCATGAGAGAATTTCAAATATGTCACAAGTGTATGCCAATTTGTAAAAAAATACATCTGGCTCCCTCTTCTTTATTAGGTGATGTGCTTTTGTGATATGGTAGTTGTATATTTCCTGTTCATCTTGGTGTCATCTCTGTACCTGAGCTGTGGCCTCTTTTCAAAGGCATTTCCTAAAAGTTAAACTTGGTAATTCAGCTGTACATGATGATAACTCTGGATAATACTACAGGGAGAGCTGTTTTCTGCTCTATAGCCACACACTGCCCAAAGGGAACAGAGCAGTGGGTCAAGCATCTTGCCTTAAATCCGTTTTGCACAGGTGTTCTGCACTCAGAGGGGATTAGACAGGGCTTAGTTGAGAAAATGTAGGGAAATGAGACCAGGCAATCATTAAAATGAAATGATAGGTGCTTACCCAACTAAATTCTATTGTTCCTCATACTTCTGCCTGCCATTCAAAACCACGTGTGGCTGGTGGATCTCACTCTCTAGCATCTGAGCTTCTGAGCATCAGAGTTCTCTTTAGTCTGTGAGTGGAAGACTAAAATGCACATGCAGGATCACACTCACGGAACAGCACATTCTTGGCTTGCAGCCACATCCAAATTCATTACTAATAGTAGTTTTCTGTAACTGCCAGGAAAGAAAAAGAAAACAGTGACATCTTAACTATCTTGTGATGCAAACAGTTCACCCTCCCAGGAGTTTGGCAAAGTAAAGTGGAAGCCTAATTAGGGATGATACATCTTAAACTTTGCATTCATTATGTCTTTATTTCTTTCTCAACTCCTCCACAAATCCTGAAGTTGTTTTGTAAGAAAGTTTAACATCAGCATATAACTCATAAATATACCTTTGTTTAGAAGTATTGCAAACACTTATTTTTTTGTTCTGAGTTTCAACTGTATGTTTTTCTCCTCTCCAAGTACTGCATTAAAATATAATATTAATAAGTATGAAGAATTTATCAGCTTTTGGTACAGTGCAATTTGGTGGTGGTAGGCAGCTTGATTAAGCAAATCCAAAACATTAAACAATATTAAACAAGCTGCCAGTAGGTGTGCCAGGGATCAGGAGGTGGCAGCCAAACTCTGAGGAGATGTTTGATTTCTGAATGTCAGTAATGGAAGTATTTTATCTGCAAATTCGAAATGATAAATCATTAACATGTGAGATTCTAGTAAGAAAAACAAGGGATGGCCAGACACTGATCAGACAATGAGGAACTGTATGAAAAACTATTGAATTATATGAATTGAAAAACAGCCATCATTAACACCCAAAATAGCATTAATAATTAATGTAATAATGTAATAAATGTAACTTTTCAGAACAGGGAGACTCCAAGTCAAAGAAGACTCCAACAGAAATTCTCAAGCTGGATGGAGTAGCATCAATGGACATTTTGCAAAGCTCAGCAAATGGGATAGTAGCCTGATGATTGGACAAGTTGATATAGTGATTTAGATCAGTAGCATGAAATTGGATGAAAGAGCACAAAAACTACAGAACCAGTTATCTCATACAGTTTGGAAGCAAGATCATGAGAAGACATCCAGGAAAGAATTCAAAGTAAATTAAAATTTGAAATATTGGTCTACAGAAATTGTTTTGAAACAGATCTTTAGTTTCTACTTCATAAATCAGAAGTTGGTGATATGAAAGGCAGAAGAGATATCAATGTGGTTTGCAGTAAAGAAAATTGTAAGACTGAGCAAGAAGAACATGACACATTTGGAGAAGGGACAAAACTATATGAATATTCAAAATATCTTATGCACAGCAAAAACATCCATGGCAAGCTCCCTGAGCATGTAGAAAAATAAAAAGGTCAGCTCTGAATATGTGTGTACCTTTATGATAGCTGGATCCTGAGGAAATATCATATACTAGAAGTGGTAAAGGTGGTCTCACAGAAAAACACTGGGATCTGGCTGAATACACTGAAGGTTAGTAGTTAGACAAAGGTTTGAGACAGTGGAAGAGCAAACTTCAGCTCACTCAGAGCTCAGTTGGGAGGGTTTCCATGGTTAGCTTTAATGGAGGATAAAGGATCTAATGAGTTCTGGGAGTTTTTTAAGAATGCTTTCCTGGAAGCACAAAAACAGTTCATCTCCTTTTACTGCACCTACTTTGATAGCCTTTAGAGACCCCCTTGGCTTAACTGCGAGCTTCTGTGTTTGCTCAAAACCAAAAGAGACACATGCCAGAGATGGAAAAGTGAATGAATACCCATTGAGGACTACAAGAGCATTGCCAGGGTGTGCAGAGATACAGTTAGAAAAGAAAAAGCTCAACTTGAATTGAAAATCGTCAAAGATGCCCAAAAACACAGGAAAGGGTTCTTCAGGTATGTAAGAAACAAGGATAAACAGAAGGAAAATACTGGCCCATTGTTAAACAGGAGAGGTGAATTAGTCACCAACAAGGCTGAAAAGGCAGAGGTTCTCTATGCTTTCTTCACCTCTGTCTTTACCAGCACTGTTGGACTTCAGCCCTTGGGAACAAAAATCCAGGTTGATGTGAACACAGACCCACCATCAGTGAATGAAGAGTTGGGGTGTGAACTATTACCGTGACCCCTACAAATCAGTGGGCCCTGAAAATATCCACCCAAGGGTGTTAAGAGAGCTGGCTGTTAGCATTGTGAGGCTGCTCCCCTTAAGCTTTGAGAACTTGTGGAGATTTGTGGCAACACAGAAGGCTGGAAGAAGGCTAATGTCACACCCACCTGTATGAAGAGCTTAAAGGAGGCTCTAGGAAATTATAGACCCGTAAGTCTTGTCAGTCCCTGGGAAAGTTATGGATTGAATCCTCCTGGGAGTTTTCAGATGAAGTCAGATGAAACACATGGTTGGGGAAAGCCAGCATGGGTTCACCAAAGGCAAATCGTGCTTGACAAACCTGATCACCTACAACAAAGTAACCTGTTCAGTTGATGCTTTTGCCAAGAAAGGCTGGATCAGATGATCCTTGAGGTCCCTTCCAACCTGGTATTCTATGATTAACTCTAGAGACAGCAAAATTTTTCAAGATGAAGGGAAAAAATGATGTATTTTGAGATTTTCAGAAATATAATGACAGAAGAAAATTAAAATCACCTTAAGAGCACCTAGAAAAATTTCCTAACCTAAACAACCTAAACCAAAAAAATAATGTTCAACATATTTCAATATTTATTCTTATTAATATATTCAAGCTCCATATGTCCTACACAAGCATGACAGACTTCTACTGTATCAGGTAGAAATTTGCAATCTCTAGAGCACTACTCTGCTTTAACAAACTAGGATTTTCCTACAGGTTACATCTGTAAGAGGAAGACCAGGCAAATAATGTGTACACACATTTACAAGTTCTTTCAATAAAATAGTTTGCATAACTCATTTACTATACCTAGATACACGTCAGAGTTTTGCTGAACAAAAAAATTCAGAAGGTTTTTCAATTATAATATGAAAAAGTGGAAAAAAATAAATATGCTTTTAATAAATGAATCCATTTTAACATATTTTCCAGTATCCTTGATTTACAATGGCTGAAACATTATATTTTCCACTATGCTCAGCTTGCAATGACTGAAACAGATATGTCACTGATTCCAGATCCACTCAGCCAGTCCTTTGTGCTAGCCACAGGCCTGTTTGGTGGAATCCTCTGAAAATGTAACAGTAACACAAAAAAAGTGCAAGCATTTACAATGCAAAAGAAAAAAAATGGCTAGGACTATTTATTTCACTTGCATCAATAAATCTGGAATTTGAGACAGAAAAAAAGAGTAATATTGATTATACTTGTATCAGACCAAAATCAAGGAAACAAACTTGGCTGGAGGCAACTGTCATAAATATTTTTGGAGCCATGCGAATAGATGTATTTGGGAAAAAAGAAGTCCTGCTCTCTAGAAAATTTTCTAAATAAGCAAGTCTGGTAAACTCTTCTGTAAATGTAATGGGATATAAACTGTGTGCCAAAATCCAGAGAACACAGCTTGAATGCTCTGAACAGAGTGGGAGACACCTGAGATGGCTCTTTTAAATTATGCAAGAATCTCAGCTATGCACAGTACTCCTGTCAGTGTCAGGAGGTGAAGAACACCAAAGCAGTTTCTAAACATACACAACTAAACACTTAAAGCAGGAGTTCTCCCACAGGGCTGGACACATTTTGAAGAGAACTGACTTTCACTTCCCATTAATGATCATATAATATCTTTGTGCCAGATACAGGAATTGCCTGCATGGAAAAATAATTTCAGGAAAGTATTTAATATGTTTTTAACTGCCTTGTAACAACAACTTAGCAACTGCAGAGAGAGATGCCAACACCTTGTGACGAGCTGTATCTTTAGAGGCAACCAGAAAGATTCTGTGGGTGTACAGTGATCTGCAGACATGGTAGCACCTGAGATGTCTTTACTGCTGCCCTGCCGAGAGAAAAGTAGGATGCTGCTTTAACAGATTTCCAATCATGCCAGGAAGACAGAAGAAAATAACCCAGCCATATCAGTCATATCTGAAGTGTTTGGGGGACTACTGTGTCACAAAAACCTCTGCAGTCCCTTATTTCTTTCTGCCATTTTCCACCAGAGAAACCTCTGAGAAGAAATGAAAGGGAGCAGGTAATCTAACCTGACTAAATTTACCTCCCAATCCATTTTTTGCTAGTCTGGCTCTTAGGCTTTTAGACTCAGACTGATTTAATGACTTTGGGATGCTTAGTTCTTAGCCAAAGTCATGCTGAAGAATGTTCTCTGAAGGTTTGGAAAAAGCCCTGGCCTCTGTAAAGCTCTTCATTCTCTCCTTAGTTTCATCTTGTTTGCTGTTCTTGAGTGTTCAGCTTACAGGATTTGCTTTGCTTTGGGTTTGTGGAGAATACTCCCTTTTCCAAAACCAATGGAGGGCTGAACTCACTCTTGCCAAACCCTACAATAGGAAAAGAAGAATAACACATGGATGGGTACAATGGCAATTCCTCTTTCTGGCTGGAAGCCTTGTTTTGGAGTTTTGTTGCTTAGTGTCTGTCAGCACTTTCATCCTGGGGAATTTAAATTTCTCTTAAAACAGCCCAGCCTCAACTAGAAGTTTGCATATAAATTATCCAAACTCAGAACTGTTTTTAAAAAAAATTAATTTTCCAAATGAGGTTAAGTTTTAAGACATGAAAAAGTACTTGGGTGGTACTCAGCATAACAAGAGGGAAATTATTAACTTAGCACTTGTTTAATCTTGTGAAATATTTATTTAAAAGGAAAGTGAAATTATTATTTAAAATATGATCTCAAGCCCGCAAAAAATATTCATCCAGAAATTGAGCTACTTTTGAGGTGCCTACCATTCTAGGCACTGTAATTACTCTACTGGCTTTGAGAATAATTTATTCAAAAACTAACCACATATGTTCAACCTGTTTCCTTTCATGAATGTTTCAGCTGCTGATGGATCACAAAAGAAAAGATGACTTCCCATGTTTGAAGATATGGATAAGAAGGAAGTAATTGTTAATGATTTGCTCGTCTAAACAAAAAGAAGATTGACAACATAATGAAATAATGTAATCCTGTAGTGTGCCAAAAAAAACGTAATTTTAAACTGAACAGGAAGCTGGATGAGATTAGTTGCATTATACACTACAGAGCTATATGTCTATTAATAAAAGACGCCCCGAGAAATGAGAGGAAAGTGTAAGAAACTAACAGACTGCTATTAGCTAAGCAGCATGTATTAGAAACTAAAAGGACTTGCTTATGCATCTCAATGAATTTTTGGCACAATTAAGCGCTTCACTAGAAATGCTACTTGAAGACAATGCCAAAAAGGCCCACTAAGTGCGGGAGAATTAAAGCTGTCCACAACGACCCGTAATGACGTACTTTGAGGAGATTAGGCAGGGACTAGTATCAGTACAGCATAGCACAGACCAGGGTTGCACTTCTACAGGCTGACAGCCCAGTGCACTAAACGCTGAGTTTTGTGGACATCAGACAGCACTGCTGTTGCAAACACAGCTATTTATAATACCAGTGTATTACTTTGCTCAGAAGAGAGTGGAAGAATCCTTGGTGTATTTTATTATATGAAAAACAAACCCATTAAGAATAGATTTGTTGAACGAGTCCTTTTACACACACACAAGGCTGCAGCTTGTTCTGGTGAAACCACCATTGCCCCTGCCAGCTGCCAAGCCCCGTCCATCCCTCAGCCCCATCCCAGTAGCCCTACTCGTCCTGCTTCTCTCGCCCCGGCTCCTTCCTGAGCTCACCCCCTTCAGAAGATCACCCCTGTGTGTGGCTCCGGAGCTTCCTGGCTCTCGGGGTCTGGGAGGCTCTGGAGCAGCACCAGGAGCATCCACGCCAGGACCGGGAGCGCAGCAGAGGCACGTGGACCCAGCCTCTGTAATATAAACTTTGGAGACTCAGAGCGAAACAAAATAGGAGGAAACGAGACCCAGCAGCAGAAGTGAACCAAAATAGTTTTCTCACTCTACCTTTTAAGGAAATTTTCAATAAACATTAGAGGAACGTTGTCACATTATCACGAGATATTTGGATTGCAGTGAAATAATGTGGTTCGCTGCTAGCACGTGCATTATACAGACGGCATGGTTTGGAGAAATGAATTAATTAGCTTTGCCAGTGGTGTTTTCCAGGCTGCGACAAACAGCTGCTGCAGGTCATCGCTGCTCCCCTGCGCACCGAGCGACCCTCAGCTGCAAAGGTCCAAACAAGACGCGAGCTGACACATCCAGCAAGCAATTTTAACCAGTTCCGAGAGCGGGAAACCCGTGCGTGAAAGGGTGTTGCAACGTAAATATTTGAAATACACTGGCATAATAAACAAACAAAAGTAGGGAGACGCTTAACAGCGCAAATGATAACTGTGCGACGAGCCCAGCATCTGCTTTCCTGCCAAACCCTAACACACACCCTAATGCAGCCTCAGCGGCGGACCCGGCGGGCATTGCCGCAGCCCATGTTTGCCGCGACGCCGAAACCATCCCCGCGATGCGAGGGGGCTCAGCCCCGCTCCCACCGCCGGGACCCGGACCGCAACCGGCAC